>JAFEMH010000084.1:635000-1146643 GCA_022495995.1 Adenophora triphylla var. japonica
ATAATCAGTAATCTCTGTTTTCCTCATTAGAACGACTCAGAGGCATCATTGAATGGAAAAGCTGGATTGTATTTTTGTTTTTATGGCAAAAACGATTACAGTATTTTTTATTTTTCTTTCTTCTTGCATAATTTTCTCATATGGAGAAAGACATGGGTTGTTAAGCCCTTTCTACAGCACCTTTTGTGTCGCATATTGCAGTAGTGGCTCTACTTTATTAAACAGATTATATCATTTTATTATCAAATTATGATTTTTGAATGTTATTCTTAATACTATCCATATTGTTTGGCATATGTTAATTATCAGACTTATATACCATTTGTAAAAACGATTTTTCTAACGTATGCCCCATAATTACAACGCTTAATTCATTATTAAACTTTATTTCTACAGATATACAGGAAACTTAGTGTTTAATTATCATCAATGCAAATGTAAAGTTTCTGGTTCAAGTAATGAAATTTCAATCTGCTGGATATATTATCAATGAATTGAACTACAAAATGAACATGTAGGAGCAACTTCATTTCCAATCATGTAGCTTCCCAAAATCACTATAATTGGAGTGTAGGTAAAATCCGTCCTCATGCACTCCCCAACGACATGTACTACCATCGTATTTTTTCTCCCAACACATGTCAATCACCGTTTTATTGAAAACATCAAATACCTGAGTCTTTTGCTTCCACTGAAAGTTGCAGTAGAAGAGGGTGTTATGAATGACATTTAGACAAAAGTGCAATTCATAATAGTTTTCGAAACTGATGGTATGATTTTCCAGATCATCATCTTTTGACTTACAGTGCACTGAAATATCGTTACCAATAAAATTGGTAATCCAGACAAAGTACCCTTTGGTCCATGTACATACCTTTTGGTGTAGTGAGAATGCAAAATCCTAGGGTAAGAAACAATGATAGGCTTCTCATAGACATTCTCATTCTGAATTTTTTACCTCTAAAATAGGATTATTGTGTAATTTTAGATGTTTACATTTCATCTTATATAGATAGAATATTGTCTTATTTGTCTCATAATGAATATTTTTAATTATGTTTTTTCCTTAATAGAATATTGTAAGAGGCCTAAACTTCTGTCATAATTAATTAGCATCATTACGAGTTATGATAATGCTTATTATGGTCCTAATATTACAATAGTGCAAGAAAGTAAGTTAATATAGATATTTATTTCCAAAAACCGATGATTTTGACCTACAAAACATGTGTTTTTTTGTAAGCTAAAAAAATGTGTTTTGTTTTTCCAACTAGTGCAAGAGTTAATGTAAAAAAAAATGTCAGTGTAAAGAGTGTCAGTGCATATATTATTAAATGTCAGTGTAAAAAAGTGTCAGTGTTAGTGTAACAAAATGTCAGTGTAAAGAGTGGCATTGCATGTATTATTAAGTGCCACAGAAAAAAGTGTCGGTGTTAGTGTAAAAAAGTGTCAAGTGTTAGTGTAGAATAGTGTCAGTGTAAAGAGTGTCAGTGCATGTGTTATTAAATGCCAGTGTAAAAAAGTGCTAGTCCTAGTGTAAAAAAATGCAAGTGTGAAGAGTGTTAGTGCATGTATTATTAAGTGTCATTATAAAAGAGTTTCAGTATAGGGTAAAAAAATGTCAGTATTAGTATAAATATAAGAAAGTGTTAGTGAAAAAGAATGTCAGTGCATGTGCATGTATTATTAAGTGCCAGAAAAAAAATATTTTTTTCTTTAGATTATTTCATCAATATTATGCATTACACTAATAGCAGCAGGTTCACGACGTTTCTTAGTGTGTAGAAATTACAATTGTAAGAACATGGATTGCAAAATGTGTATACTTAACAAATATAAGTGACATGTAGACGTACATGTATAAATCATTAAAATAATGTTATTGTAAAGTACTCCCTCCGTCCCATAGAACATTACCCCTTTTGCTATTTTGGGCGTCCCTCTTTAAAGTCCCACTTTCCTAAAAAGGAAACCTTAAATCACTATTCTCTCCACTCATTCTCTCTCCTACATTATTTTAATACTCACAACACCATTATAATTTACTATTCTCTCCACTCATTCTCTCTCCTCCCACTCACAACACCTACTTTAATAACATTATTCCTTATTTTCCGTTCTCAATAGTAAACGTGTAATGTTCTATGGGACGGAGGGAGTATAGAATATTAATTAAATGTGTAGAAATTCCGAGGTGAAAATTACCTAATTATGATGGGCAGAATGGTAATTTCATACCGCTTAATTGAAAGGGTGTAGTCCCTTGATGAGGTGCCATTGTTTCCTATATTTAGAGGCTTACCATCAGCCTAGAAACAACTACATCATTCTTATATACTCTCTTCATAATCTGAGTTCTAAGGAAGGCATTTATCATCAAGAAGATCTACATCTCCCTCCTTCATTTTCTTCTTCTTCTCTTCATTCCTTGAAGAACGTCATCACGTATCAAGATGGACTCAACAGGTATCACGCTTCCGCCTTCATCTTCTTCTCTTACTTATCTAGACTTGAGTGCTTTCAGGTTATTAGAATAGGAATGCTCCAACAATTGGTAGCAGAGCCTCTCAAGTTTTGGATTAAGTTTGAATTCATATAGCATATATTTTGCTTTACTTTGATTCTTAATCCTGTTGATATCATTATGTTATGATGTTATTTGAATGCTCTAATTCGTTGCTAGGGTGTTAGTATTCATTACTTGATTAAATTCTAATATGGATTGAAGTTTTACTCAAAAGGACATGATGGTTCATGCAAGATTATCCCATTGACACAACATAGCGTTTTATGTCGCACAACCGTGTTGGATCTACTTGTGTATTCATGTCTTGGTTATGCGTTAATTTTGCTTACCATTCATCATTTGTGTGAAAAAAATTTCTGTGAAAAGGATCTTGCTCGGCTAATTATGAACAGGTACCTTACCTGAATATAAATTTTTGGTTTTACTCAAAAGGCTTTCAATTTTTAATGTAAGATTATCCCATTTTGAACATAGCCACCATCATTGGATGCGTTGTGAGTTTGTTCAAATGCATAGCAACGCATTTAAAAATGTGTTGGGAGTATGCGGATCTACTTGCTTTGGTTGAATATTTATTCACCATTAAGTTAAGAATTGATAGTCAAAATCTGGAAAATTTGACATTTAGGGGCTGCTCGGCCGAGCATACCTCTTGACTCGGCCGAGCACCCCATTTGTATCAGCACAACGTTTGAAATTTTTTGAAAAGGCGCCATTCAACGGTCATGATGCTCGGCTGAGCACCCCTAAGGACTCGGCCGAGCACCTCGAAGGACTCGGACGAGCGCCCCTAAGACTCGGTCGAGCACAAGGGAGGAGAAATGGATGTTTTCTGGAGTCTTTTGCTCGGCCGAGCACCTTCCTTGACTCGGCCGAGCATGACTTATTTTGGTCAGATTTTTAAAATTTTCAATATTTTGCTATTTTGGTCAATTTTCATTCATTATTTGAGTAAAGTATACATTAATTTGTGCCCTAAAGTGTGATTAATTATATGCTTAACAATTTCATTCATTTCTAAACAATATTGTCGCCAAAGTGATTTACGTTGTTTAGATACGAAATTGTAAAGTGATGAATGTTTATATTAATATGTGGTAACATGAATTTTCCAAAGGAGATCTTGTTATTGACTAAATATTTGCATTCATGGGATAATAATTGAATAAAACGTTTGGTCATTTTGAATACTTTGAACCATCCCAAAGGAAGACGGGTATTTAAAATGAGTTGTTTATATTTTTTATTGTCGGGTAACAAATACTTTAAATGTTAGGACATTTTTAATACTTGAACCGGCCCAAAGGAAGGCAAGTATTTGAAATGTGTTGTTTAAAGCCGTTTATTACCCTAAGATAAATCAAATTATGAGTCAATTCACAATCCAAAGGTTAGTTTTGATGTCATGTTGATTATCTTTTTTATGGGATTCATTGATATAGTTAATCACTTTATTCATTATGTAGTTTCTTATACATGTTTTGTATTCATTCTTCGTTCTTATTCCCAACAGATTTGATAAACGCTTCATCTATTACTACTGCTATGAACAATGTTTCGATGCTTAATGGGATTAACCTTAAAAATTGGAAAAATAATATAATGATGATCTTAGGCGATCACGCATTAGGGGAACCTAGTCCCGCTGCCCTCACTAAAGGAAATACCGTTATAGAACGGAAAAATGTTGAGCAATGGGAACGGTCCAACCGCGTGAGTCTAATGATCATGAAAAATGCAGTTTCGAAGACATTTTTGGACAATGTCTCTGAGATCGAAAATGCTGAATTTTTACTTGAATTCTTGTGGAAACTTGTTTCCATACGGTACAAGGGTAACGAAAATCTTCAGGAGTACATTATTGAATTATTTCATCTTTCGATCAAATTAAAGGCACTTAAGTTAGAGATTTCGGAAGATTTGCTCTTGCACTTAGTTTTGATCTATCTTCCTCCTCAATTTGGTCCTTTTGAGGTGACCTATAAATGTCAAAAGTACAAGTGGAATATTAATGAATTACTTTCACATATGACACAAGAGGAAGATATGATGAAATATCTTAAATTAGAAAGTACTCACTTAGCATTTACTTCTTCTCATGAAATTAAGAGAAGAGGGAAGGAAATTGCGGTTGCAAGTAAGAAGCATAAGGGATCTTTTAATGATCATAAAGTCAAGAAATGCTTCTTTTGCAAGGACCTTACTCGCATGAAGAACGACTACCATCAGTATCGCGAATGGCGAATTCAGAATGGTATGTCATTTGGTCTTGTTTGTACTAAGACAAATTTGGTTTCAATTCCTTAATATACATGGTGGTTGTATTTAGTGCAACAACTCACATTAGTTCATGTATGCGGGGTTGCCTGAATTACCGAATCTCCAGTGAAGATGAGAGATACATCTATATGAGAGCTGGAAATCCGGTTGAAGTTATAGGCATAGGGACTTTTAGATTAATGTTAAGTACTGGCTATTATTTTGTATTAAATAATACATTCATTGTACCATCTTTTAGATGGAATTTAATATCTATCACAATTATGGACAAGGAAGGTTACTCTTGTTCTTTTGGTAATAATAAATGTGATCATTACTTTTAAATTCCAAACTTGTCGATACTAGTACTTTGTCATATATCGATAATCTTAATTTACTTGACACAATCAAGAAAATGAATGAGTCTCATAATAATGAAACCAGAACCAAAGGCACTAAGCAAAAGTTATCAAGTGAAAATTCTTGTATTATATGGCATAGGCGTTTGGGTCATATCTCCAAAGGGAAAATTGATAAAGCTTATGTCGGAGGGAATCCTAAAAAAACTTGATACTCCGGATAAAAACTTTTTGCATTAAGTGTTTTAAAAATTTACAAACATTAAAGGAAATAGGATCTTTGAGAGTATCAAACGTCTTGGAACTAATTCATATGGACATTTGTGGACCATTCACTTACCCTTCATGGAATGATCAACAATATTTCATTACGTTCATGGATGATTACTCTCGTTATGGATACATTATTTTCTTCATGTAAAGTCTCAATCATTGAACGTATTGGGTGAATAACGTCCGGGTCCTTTATACTCGCTATCTTGAAGAGTGTGGGATTGTCCCTCACTACACCATGCCGGGCAAACCTAGCATAGTGTAGTGGAGAGACATAATAGAATTCTTAACGATATCGTAAAAAGTATTTTTTTCTTGTACTTATTTACCTCACTCATTATAGGCAATACATTAAAGAACCGCTACTTATATTCTCAATAGAGCTGCTTCAAAGGCTACCGACAAAACTCCGTATGGACGTTAAGACCGTTGGTAGTTACTTTGTAGGGTATGCTAAGAGATCTAGGGGATATAAATTTTATAATCCGAAAACTAGATCATTTTCGAGACTAGCAATGCTAGGTTCTGTGAGGATGTTGAATTTAGTGGGAGAAATAGTAATGATTTTGAATTTGAAGAGTTAGAGGAACCACTCTATATTCCTTCAACTTTAGTGATTTTGAATTTGAAGAGTTAGAGGAACCACTCTATATTCCTTCAACTTTAGTTCCTATTAGAAATCAAGTAATTATACCTGAAATTCAACAAGAACATACAATTCAAAATGATATAGAAACTCCCATAAATAAAGGACAACATGAAAATGTTGGACGTTAGAAAATTCAATAACCTCAAAATGAGGATGAACCGGTGCCCTTAACGAGATCTACTAGAGGAAGAAGTGCTATACCGGATATTTATAATGTGTATCTTACGGAGAATAAGGACACCTTAGGTTTAGTGGGAGATGAACCAATCACATTCCATGAAGCCATTAATAGTCCTAATTCTCATAAGTGGATCAATACCATTAATGAGGAGTTAAAATCAATAAAAGATAATGACGTTTGGAATCTTGTCCGATTGCCTGAAGGTGCAAAACTTATTGATTGTAAATAGATATTTAAAATCAAAAGGGATTCGCAAGGTAATGTGGAAAGATATAAGGCACGTCTTGTTGCTAAGGGATTTACTCAAAAGGAAGGCATTGATTATAAAGAAACATTTTTTTCGATATCTTCTAAAACCTCTTTTATGATCATTATGACATTAGTGGTACATTATGATCTTGAGTTTCATCAAATGGATGTTAAGACGGCTTTTATCAATGGAGACATTGAGGAAACCATCTATATAAGGACATAAAAAATGGTGACTGATTCAGATCAAACTAATCAATTAGTTTGTAAACTTAAGAAATTCATTTATGGCCTCAAGCAAGCTTCTCGTCAATGGTATTTAAAATTTAATCAAGTTATTCTTTCATTTGGTTTTAAAAAGAATCTTGTATACCATAAGTTCAGTGGGAGTAGATTTATAATTTTGATCTTATATGTGAATGATATTTTACTTGCTAGTAATGATAAGGACCTTCTAAAGAAAACTAAGAAATTTCTCTCAAACAAATTTGAGATGAAAGATCTTGGTGAAGCATCTTTTGTATTGGAAATCCAAATTCATCGTGATTGTTCACGAGGTATTTTGGGATTATCTCAAAAGAGCTATATATAGAGAAGGTATTACAAAGGTTTAACATGGAAAATTGTAAACCACATGACACCCCTGTCTCAAAGGAGATAAATTCAGTTTAAAGCAATGTCCTAAAATAATTTTGAATCCAAGTATATGGAAAATATTCCTTATGCACCGGCAGTAGGAAGCTTAATGTATGCGCAAGTCTGTACTCGCCCAGACCTTGCATTTATTATTGGGATGCTTGGTCGATACCAAAGCAATTCGCAAAGAAGAACATTAAGTCGCATCCAAAAGAATGATGAAGTACCTATAAAACATTAAACTACATGCTTATGTATACAAAATCGAATCATTTTGAGATCATTAGATATTCCGATTCTGTTTAACTGGATGCAAAGATGTCGAAAGACATCATATGGTTATGTCTCTTGTTAAAGAGAAATAAGTATAAAATGAACAAATAGATGTACAACTTATAGGATCAAACTCCATGTTATTGGATCCATTTTATAAAGCATTATTTTTTTTGATGTTTCACGAGCATACTGCTCATATGGGTGAAACGACTTTTGATAATGCATAATATAGTGGGAGTTTGTGTTGTGCTTTATTTGCTATTTGTTTTATTCATATTGATCTCATTTGGTTAATTAGGACTAGTTGATGGAATATATATATGTTTTAATATATTCATTAAGTTTTCCATGCTACACATCTATACTTAATCTATGTCATTTAGTTGAACATATATATGTGATTAATGTGGGTTTAGTTGCGAATCAATTACAACAACTGCCCCTTTAGTTCCTATACTTGTAAAACTAATGGACGATATTGTTTTGAATGACAATGAAGTGCACATACGGATTGTCATTTACATTATGAATATGATTTTATGAGGATTTGTTAAAGTATAAACACATGCTTGGGCAATTCAAGTGAGAGATTGTAAGAACATGGATTGCAAAATGTGTATACTTAACAAATATACTCCCTCCGTCCGCTTACAAAGTTCACACTTTCTATTTTGGGCGTCCGTTTACAAAGTTCACACTTTGTTTCTTTCCTAAAAAGGAAACCTTAAATTACTATTCTCTCCACTCATTCTCTCTCCTACATTATTTTAATACTCACAAACCATTATAATTTACTATTCCCTCAACTCATTCTCTCTCCTATTTTATTTTCACACTCACAACACTTTCAATATAATACTCCCTCCTTAATTAACGTGTAAACAGTAAGTGTGAACTTACTAGGCGGACGGAGGGAGTAAGTGACATGTAGACGTACATGTATAAATCATTAAAATAATGTTATTGTAAAGTATAGAATATTAATTAAATGTGTAGAAATTCTGAGGTGGAAATTACCTATTTATGATGGGCAGAATGGTAATTTCACACCGCTTAATTGAAAGGGTGTAGTCCCTTGATGAGGTGCCATTGTTTCCTATATATAGAGGCTTACCATCAGCCTAGAAACAACTACATCATTCTTATATACTCTCTTCATAATTTGAGTTCTAAGGAAGGCATTTATCATCAAGAAGATCTACATCTCCCTCCTTCATTTTCTTCTTCTTCTCTTCCTTCCTTGAAGAACGTCATCAAGTATCAAGATGGACTCAACAGGTACCACGCTTCCGCCTTCATCTTCTTCTCTTACTTAATCTAGACTTGAGTGCTTTCGGGTTATTGGAATAGGAATGTTCCAACAACAATATCAAGTTACAAAATAGAAAATGTTAAAAAAAATGTTGAAGGACTCAAACCCCAAAAAAAAAACAAAAAAAAAAAAAACAAAACAAGCTTTTGATTGATGAATAAAACTCGCATCCGTCAAAGCTTATTCAATGGTTGTTTGTTTCCAATTATTTGAAGGGCTTTTGACTTAACTTAAAATAAACTTAATTTGTAGTATTTATTTTCATTTATAAGTCATAAGCACATAAGGAAAGTACAACACGGTTATTGCATTTGTTAGAACAGAGTCTATGTAGAAGATAGAAACAAACAACAATCACAAAACACAAGAATACACGTGGTTCACCATTGGCTACGTCCACGGGCAGAGGGAGAGAATATTATTATCTTCTAGAAATCAACCAATTACAATCTCTAAGCTAGTGCACGAATCATTGCAAGGAATTCTTGTCTGTGTAAACCCTAGACCTAGAGAAACAGATGAGCAAAAGAAACTAGACATATGTGGTTGGGGGTAGGCTATATATATGCCATAATCCTAACCCTACAGGGTTCAACCCTAAATCTGATTTGCCACTGAATCAGGCCAAAAACGCCATAGAGCGCGATCGTCCCATCTTCATAATGCAGCACCGCGCGATCGCCCCAAACATGGGCGCGATCGCTCCCTTTTTCCAGTAACTCAGCGTGATCGTGCGCCACATATCGCGCGGTCGTTTCCCCTTTGGCTGTTGTCAGGAATTTTGATTTTCATTATTTTTACTCCCCTAATTAGGCATCCCCAAATATATGGCACCAAAACCCAACAAATCTCCACCTTGACATCTAACCTCCGAATCATAATCAGAACTCCCCCCCTGCCTCAGATGCTATCTAATAGCTTCGAACATTCAGCAAGTCCAAACAATGTATGAACTTGCTAGTCGGAACGGACTTCATGAACATGTCAGCAGGATTGTCCGCAGTACCCACTTTCTTCACCTTGATCCGCTTCTCACTTCTTAGAAAATGATACCTCACATCTATGTGCTTAGTCTTCTCATGACGAACTTGATCATTGGCCAAAAAAATTGCACTCAAACTGTCACAAAATATTGTAGCCCGATCCTGATGTAAATCAAGGTCACTGATCAAACCCTTTAGCCATATTCCCTCTTTAGCAGCTTCTGTTAATGCCATGTACTCCGCCTCTGTAGTAGACAATGTCACCGTAGATTGTAGAGTAGTCTTCCAACTGACAACTGACCCACATAGATCTCCTCGTGTCAACATCCCCAGAGTAGTCCGAATCATAATAACCCTCAACTGCACAATCTTTATCACCTCCGTAAATGAGCCCAATATATGATGTATCCCTAAGGTACCTGAAGATCCTCACTACTTCCCAATGTTCCTTTCCAGGATTCCCCAAGAACCTACTAACAACACTAACCGCATGAGCAAGATTTGGCCTGGTGTAAACCATAGCATACATCAAACTACCAACTGCACTAGCATAGGGTACTCGAGCCATGTACTCTTTCTCCTTATCCGACTTGGGTGCAAAGGCGACTGATAGACGTCCATTCGCTGCACTCAGAGAATATAACGGTTTTGCTGTAGACATGCCAAACCTCTCTAAAACTTTCTTGATGTAACCTCTCTGGGATAAGAATAGTTTCTGTTGGCTTCTATCCATATAGATCTCCATACCCATAATTTTCTTTGCCGCACCTAAATCCTTTATCTCGAACTCTGCAGATTATAAAACCTTTAATTTCTGAATATCTGACTTCTTGACAGCCGCTATCAGCATATCATCAACATAAAGAACCATATATATGATCAAACCATCCACTAACTTATTGTGATACACACAACAGTCATACGTGCTCCTTGTGTAGCCAATCTCTGTCATATAGCTGACAAACCGATTGTACCACTGCCTAGGCGATTGCTTGATTTCATACAAGAACTTCTTCAACCTGCACACGTAATCTTCTTTTCCCGGAACCTGAAACCCATCTGGTTGTGTCATATAAATCTCCTCTTCCAACTCTCCATGTAGAAAAGCTGTTTTCACATCTAGCTGCTCGAGCTCCAAATCCTGATGTGCCACCATTTCCAATAGCAATCTGATAGAAGTATGTCTAACCACTGGTGAAAAAATCTCATTGTAGTCAACGCCCTCCCGCTGTGTGAAACCCCTTACAACTACACGAGGTTTATACTTGACCCCCTCTGACAATGATATACCTTCCTTCTTCTTGAAAACATACTTGCAAGTCACAATCTTTCTGCCCTCTGGCCTCTTGGTTAGCTCCCATGTCGAATTCTTGTGAAGTGACTCCATCTCGTCCCCCATAGCTGCATGCCACTGAGTGGACTCTGAACATGTAACTTCTTCCTTGAAAGTAGTTGGCTCCGAAGCATCGGGCTCTACTTCCTCGGCAACCTGAAGTGCATAAGACACCATATCTTCAAAACCATACCTCACTGGAGGCTTCCCGAAATTAGCCCGTCTAGACCTCTCTTGAGCTAACCCATGTTCCTCGGAAACTGGTGATGAACTTTCTGGTGCTTCTGTTTCTGTCGGTAGATTCTGATGAACATCTAACTGTGAACTGCTCAACTCTGAAGTATCTTGTAGCTCCACCTTTTTATCAATACTATCAATACATGATACAACCACATATCACATAATAGGGTTAAGTACAGAGTTTTCATCAAAAACAACATTCCTGCTTATTATTACCCTACCCTCAGATGGAGACCAAATTCAGTATCCCTTGACACCATCTCCATAACCCATGAATACCCCTTTTCTAGCCCTCGGCTCCAACTTCCCATCATCCACATGATAATAAGTAGTACAACCAAAATCCCTTAAATTAGAGTAATCAACAGGTTTACCTGACCATACCTCATTGGGAACTTTGAGACTGATACATGTATGTGGTCCACGATTTATCAAGTAAAATGCTGTACTAACCGCTTCTGCCCAGAACCGCTTAGACAACCCTGCATTGGAGAGCATGCACCTTGCCCTAGCCAACAATGTCTGATTCATGCGCTCTGCTACACCATTTTGCTGTGGTGTACCCCTGATAGTGAGATGTCTAGAAATCCCCACTTGCTTACAGAACTCATTGAACTCAGTACTACATAACTCCAACCCATTATCTGTCCGGAGTCTCTTGATCTTCTTCCCTATCTGATTCTCCACTAATGTCTTCCACTGTCTGAAATTGGTGAGAGCCTCACTCTTATGCTTCATGATAATTACCCGAGTCTTCCTCGAGTAGTCATCAATCATGGACAAGAAATACCTGTGACCCCTCAATAATTCCTGACGTGAAGAACCCCAACAATCCGAGTGAATGTAATCCAGACTGCCCTTCGTTCTATGAACCCCCTTAGGAAACTTGCTCCATTGCATCTTCCCAAGTACACAGTGCTCGCGAAACATAAGGTCCTTGACCTTATGGCCACACAGAAGACCATGATTAGCCAATATCTGCATCCCTCTGATGCTCATGTGCCCAAGCCTAATATGCCACAACTTTGTCATATCCTCTTTGACCACTTCAGATGATGCAACCAATACTGACCCAAAAAGCGTCCTTCCTTGGAGGAAATACAAGGAGCCCCACTTAAGGCCTCTCAGAATCACTTCAGAACCTTTGTAGATATACACTGCTCCACGTTTACTTTTGATACTGTAATCTTTGATGTCGAGCTGACTAAGAGATATAAGATTCTTTGTCATCTGTGGAATATGCCTCACATCGTTCAAAGTGCAGAACTTACCATCATGAGTTCGTAGCTTGATCGAGTCAATACAACCACCCTGCAAGTAATACTGTTAGCCATATGAATATTACCACCATCTACCTGCTCATAAGTTGTAAACCACTCTCTCCTCAGACTGATATGATAAGAAGCCCCATAATCAAGAATCCACGCATCCGACTGTTTTGTAGATTCTTCTACCACTAGAGCATAATCTCCATTAGAGCTGCCCGTATCAACTGCAATAATGTTAGCTTCATTACGATTTGGAGGCTCGCCTCGCTTCTTCCTAGGACAATTTGTCTTCCAGTGTCCCTTACCATTGATACTAGAGTCAACGTAGTGCTCATATAATAAAGACAAAGAACAAAGAAGCATTAATGCATCATCCTCATCATCAACTTTAGCATTTATATTATGCAATTCAAGTAATAAAGATGTAAATCTATCTAAGTGATCCCTAATGGGCGTACCTTATCAGAGAGAATATAGCCTTTGCATCAGATATTGCTTGTTGGTCAATGATCGTGTCAAATACATGTCTTCCAACGCAAGCCACAAAACACCTCCGGAATCGGTATCTGGAATATTCGCTAGAACATCATCATCAAGACACCTGATGATCTTAGGGTGGGCCCTCTTGTCTAGTGCGACCAGATCTGTTTCTTCCTTCTCTGATATCTTCTTCGTTTTCTCCGAACATTCTGTTGTTGCATCCGCGACAACCCCAGTGGGAACGGCTTTTGCTTTTCCCTTTGGATCCTGACGATCCTTGATTGTAGCAGCCACTGAAGGCCACAAGCCCTTGTCTCTTAATAAGGCTTTCATCTTGATTTGCCATAGAGAAAAACTATTCTTACCGTTAAACAATTCGACCGGTGATTCAATTCCTCCTCCCATCTTCTTCTACAGTGGAACAACCCTAGACCTTTCTCAGCCTGACAGGCTCTGATACCAGTTTGTTAGAACAGAGTCTATGTAGAAGATAGAAACAAAAGCTGTTGTTAGGAATTCCAAATTTCGTTGTTTTTACTCCCCTAATTAGGCGTCCCCAAATAGATGGCACCAAAACCCAACATCATTAATAAGCAAAAGCTGAAAGCTTTTCACCACTTATTGAAAACAAGCTCACTTATTTACCCTATAAGTCTTGATTTCAATTACGACTACCTACATCTTTGTTTATTTTCTTTCTTTCTTACATATCCCTTTCTTCAATTCAACTATTTAACTCTTTTTTATATATATTACAAAAACAAATATTTAATATTGCGCTCAATTTTTATACTACAGTTCTTACTTCTTATAAAATTATTATATCAATTTAAATAAATTAATAAAAGACAAAAAATATACAATATGTATATGAAAAATAAAATTGTGAATACAAAACTTGTCCTTTATTATATTTCATATAATTTAGTTTTTCTTATTTGATTATTATTTTATTTCAATACATAAATGTAAATTTTGTTATATTTATGTTTATGAATTAGGGGCAATAGCATTTTGGTAACCTAAGCTTTACCAAAAATTGTAATTGGTTATCGAATTTGTCAAAGTTGCGATCCGATTCCTCAGTTTAGTGAATCAGTACAATGTGATGTCAAATTGGATGGCTATTTAAAAAGCTAACGAAATGGGTGGCATTTACCAAACACATGACTTTTTAAGAGGGCATATATGTCTTTTCTCATGTGTTGTGCCCTTGTCCACTTTTGCATTATAAAAGAATAGTTCCGTCTCTCTCTCTATACCTCACCCTCACCCTCACCCTCACCCTCACTGGACGCTCTTCTTCTCCGGTACCGGAGACAAATCTTCATCCATCTTTTCTTCTTCGGCACCGGAGACGAGTAGATACATATATTTCTCCCTCTCCTACCGCCCTCCATTTTTCTTGTAACGAACCAAGCCCGATCCGCTATGTAGGATCCCACATACTCTGGCCCACTAAGCACCTCCTCATTTGGGTTAAGCACTGCCCATCACAGACCTTCAAAAGTCTAATGGATGATTTGATGCTTAGTAGTAGTGAATGAGCCTTCTATATATCACAATCAATGCCCACATTTTCCCCCACTCAAACCCTTGTCGTCCATGGCAAAGTCAATCAATACCCAGATCGTACCCCCGGGCTAGCTCGCAAGCCTTAAGGCCGGGGTTAGACTCTGATACCATTTATAACAACTCGAGCCCGATCCGCTACGTAGGATCTCACACACTGGCCCACTAATCACCTCCTCATTTGGGTTAACCACAACCTATCACACACATACAAAAGTCCAATGAATGATTTGATATTTAGTAGTAGTGCATGAGCCTTCTATATAGCACAATCAATGTCCACATGTTTTTGATTTGAGATAAGGGACATCACCCTTCGTCATGCCCAATCTTACTCCCCCACCCACACCGCCATTTCCCCCCAATTGTTTTTACTGTTACAAAATCTGGGTCAAGTCGAAAATCCAGAAATCAAAGCCTTCCAAATCCAAATTTGGGGTTCTCATCTCTTCGAGACGCAAGTTAGGTGCCCAAGGTTCTTCTCCGCTCTGTGTTTGCTCTTGGGCGTGTGTTTGTGCTTGTGTGTGTGGGTTTCTGTCTCAAATCTACCATCTTTTTTTAATTGAATTAGGTTTTTAATTGAAGAAAATGTCCATTCGTCGGTTGCAAGAGCATCAAGCGACAAACCATTAATTTGGCTCGTAAGTTTGTAGCTTTCTAAAGTAGGCTGTCATTTTTGCTTAATCTGCAAAAATTTCTTTCGAATTTGATGGATTTTGAACGTTTGCAAATCTGGATATTTTGGGTTTTTAGCATGAAATAAAAATTTAGATGGGTTTTGAACATTTGGAGATATGGTAATTCATTAGTTTGTGTTGGATTTTAGGGGAATTAAATGATTTGAAAATTTGAAATTAGATTTGGGTTTAATGAAATGGTTCTTGATGAAGGTAAAAACGTGGTGTTTAGATAGTGGGATGGTGGTTTGTGGTGAGGGTGGTGGTGGTGTTGAAGATGGTGATGTTAGTATTGATAGAGATAATGTTTGTGTTGATGATGGTTAATTGAGTTACGAATTTCGTAAATTTTGAACACATATGGACACATTTAAATTTCCTTTTGCCAACCTGGTTAGTTTCGTTAAATTTTCTGTTGAAATGACATACTTGCTTTCTTAAAAAGTCACGTGTTTCGCACATGTCACTCATTCCGTTAGTTTTTTGATTGGTAATCAGATTTGACATCAAATTGCACCGGTTAACTAAACTGAGGAATTAGTTTTATAGCAAACATTCATATTTATTTATTTATTTGTATTTAGTTTTATAGCAAACATTAATATTTATTTATTTATAATTTTATTTAAAAAAATTATCAAAACTAATATTATATATTAAATCCATCAATTATTAGTCAATAAATCATCAACTATCAACTATAAGTCACCAGCTATCAATTGCAGCAAACGAGTTATTAATTAATCAACTATTAGTCAATAAGTAATCAGCTATCAGTTGTAAGTCATCAACCATTACCTGCGACAAACGAGCCTTTAGTGGCGGATCCAGGACCTGCGTTCAGTATATGCCAAAAAAATTGGTCTACTAACATCATTCAAACATCCTTTTCTTTTCTACGGCCTGTGGTATTCAAATTACAAATTTGTGCATAATTTATCATCCTTTGAACATATAATTTTTGATAAATTATTTGACTATATTACGAAGATATTTAGGCTTACAATGAATATCCATTAGATTAGAGGGTAAAAACATTTTATGCCATAAAAATTTGAAAACAAAACATCATTATAAAGCATATTGTGTTGGAAAAATAGAGTGTTTTGAAGGAAATAATGAGTAATTTCCTAAATGAGCTGCTTGTCAAATGACCAAATTGATTGTGGGTTTGTGTTCTACTCCATGAGAACATTGAAATCATATATTCATTTGTCCAAAATGATTGAGGGATGAATGAGATATTAAGACTCAAAGTAAGTGGGTTGAAAGTGGGAAATGTGGTTATCCCACATTGAAAACAAATGTAAAATGAGACTAGTTTATATACTCCTACACTTTAGTTGAGAGTAAAAATGTGGAGTATAGAGGTTCTCTCTTGCGCACAGGTGCGCAGGGGGGTGCAAATCATGGATCTAAATGGGCCTCGGGCTACCGAACTCATGTGCATGCTCATCATGCGAACACGAATGTGGCTCCGAATTGGCCTACTCGCGCTAGTCCACCTTTTGCAATTTTCTTATTCAGAAATAAATTGTCAGGAACATGAACAGACTTGTATAACAACCCCTACTACTTAATATCTGTTTGATTCTTCATCTTCTAACAGTCATACGAAATAAATTGGATGTTAATTTCGTAATTGATGATAAATCTTCATTTTGGCCAGTTATGTTTATATTATGGAGCCATCACAAACCATTGGAAGACACCAGAAATTTTCCAGATCCTCCTCTCTCCAAATTCGTTGCATATTGAACAATCTATTCATTTGGCCTCCTGCATCTTGCATCCGTGGTGATACTGTCCAGACATAACTTCAGTTCGCCGGAGGTACTACTGTGCAGAAACCGTCCTGTCAGTCCATTTCATCCTGGAAGGCAAACGTCCCGTGGAAATGATAGGCTAAAGTCGCACGCCTACAAATTAAATACCAAGACTCGGCTACAAAACTGCAGCTAGGACAAGTCCAGGGTCGATCCACTGAAGAACGGTTATTTATTTGCACAATTGTCACTTGACAAGATTGGGGGTCTAAGATTGATTTTATTAAATTCCTAAGACGGGAATAAAAACTAAGTTTTAAACAATTAACGGAAAGCACTTTGGATCAATTATTTTCCCGTCTATCATTCAAATATCATTGGTTAACACTTTTCACTTTTACCCTATTCACTCGATCACGAGATGTTTTTCAATCTCTATCTCTTCCTTTGATAATAGTTAATAGCAATGACACATTCACTAATAACCCTAATCAATACCTAAACCAAACTGACACAGTCTAGATTCACAATATCGATTGATTCCGCTTTAAGAGATTAAGATCGAGAACACGTTCTAATATTATTTCAATTAGATACTTGTCTATTTTCTTCCTATTCACAATTTACCATGACACATGCATAAATCATAAATTTGCTACTTTTGAAATCCTAAATTGACACAATCTTAGGGGATTCTAGCAATGAGATAAGATCCAAGATTAAACAATTGGCCAAATTGAAAAACCCAAGAAATCAATTCAATCAATTAAAGCAGAAGAAAATATGAATAGGACAAAATAGATGAAAAGAAATTAACCTCAATTGAATTCAAGACGGTTCCAACAATTAAATCCAAAGCAGTAGAATTAGTTCTCCATCAAAAGCTATGAACTCTCTAGAAAAAAATAATAATGAAAGTCTCACCCTAAAACTGAAGTTAAAAGAAGTATATATACTCCTCCAATCAATAAAACTAAACCTAAGAATAAAAGAAAAAAGGAAAAAGAAGAAAACTAATATTAAAATTCTACCCAGCAGCGGTCAACTCTCCTCCCTCGGTCAACACGCTTTTGTTTTCCACCCTTGGCTTCACGTGACACCTTCAATTAAAGGTTTCCTAATTTCTTTCTTTCAATTTGGTCACCCAACTTTCCATACATTAATTCTAGTCACAAACTTTTTCAATCTGCTGTTTGGTCCCTGAAGCTTCACATATTTTCATTCTGGTCCCCACTTTTCTGATAATTACAGCTTTGTCCTTAAACCTTCGGTTGACTTGTTGACTTTTGATTTTTCTGGCTTCCTTGGCATCTCCAAAATAGATCTTCCTCAAATTACAATAAAAATGCCCATAATACCTCTCCTATTACAATGTCTCCTCAATAATACAAAATATAGCAATTTAACTAATATAAACACAAAATGTAACCAAATTGCTATAAAATGTCCGAAAAAATCGAGGAATTATCGAAGATAAAAATAACCTATCAAATTCCCCCACACTTAGACCTTTACTCGTCCCTGAGTAAATTTCTAATTCCTCGCTAACTCCAGGTCTAAAACAGGCGCGCGAGGGGAAAGTGATTTCCCTAACTCCTCTAAACCGTCAAACTCAATGATATCAACATCACACATTCGGAGAATGAAACTCCGCTCCTTATTACTCCACAAAAATGGTATCAATGGCCTTAGCTTGATCCCAACTCCAAATATGCACAAAGGGACATCCAAACTAAGGCCCACACATCAAAAATCAAGGGGAACTAAATATGTCCTATGTTTCCCCCACGCTTGGCTCACACTACTACTCCCTCAAAATAAAATCAATGTCCAAGCAAAGACTTACCTCGTACAATACACCACCCCCCTTATATCACCAAGAGGAAAATGAGGATTTTTCTAACCTAACGCCTCTAACCGAACCTCCTACGCCAAAAATAAACAATCCTACCCGATGCTCCAATCCTCCCTTATGTCTCCAACTCCGGTGATGTAAAGGATGTCACAAATTTCAACTCCTCACCTTTTGCCTAAGCGCCCTTTCTAATATTTACCTAGCCTCTCAATTTTATTTATTTATTTATTTTAATTATTATTATTTTTTTTCACAACACACCCTCTCCTTTTGCCTAAGTGCCCTCTCAGGTTTTCACTTAGCCTCTCTTTTCATCAATTTTTTTTAATAAAGAAGAAGAAAACGGCTATACACAAACAATAAGCAGGTACCCCACCCCCTCACTAAACTATGCATAGTCCCATATGCATTACTACACAACAAATGAGATAAGAAAGGGATAGGGGATACCTCCGGGACTACTGAGGTGGTGGAAACAAATCTGGCCCCCATAATGGTGTTGTTGCCACTCCATCAGATAGTCTCTCCATCATGCGTGCAGGTTTTACTTTTAAACTACTACCTCCAGTTCTATCCGCATAGTATTGGCCACAATTACCTCCACTGGTGATTCACCATAGTCAAGATACATTGCTCTCTATATTTCAGATAGTTTAGATACCGGTAATTCAATCATTTCACCACTCAGCTTAATATGGGAAAGTACCATTTCATCTGTTAATCAGTCATTTCCAGCACTACTTTTCCCTCAAAGGCCTAATTCTTTTTTTTTTAATTGAGCAAGTGCAACTTCAATCTCATCAATATTATCTTCAATACTGCCTCCTTTATCACCTTCATTTTTAGTATTACTTCCTTGTCTGTTCATCTCGGAAGTAGTGCCACCAGCCTGCAAGAAATATGAGGCCAAGAAATGCAAAGGCTTTTGTTCTTGTGGATGAGGAGGAACCTCCTCAGCGTATGCAGACAAAATAGCCAGTAGAAAAATTGGACGACAGCATGAAAGAGATTGTAATCTACTATCCATCAAGGGATGATCCAAAATCAGTTGAAATCAGTGCTTTAGACATGGAATGCCTTGCCCCTAAAGCATTTGTCATCACCAATCATAAATTTTTACATCCGATACCTACAGAACCAAACAACACCATCACAACGGGCAAGGCTTGATTATCACTTTTTCAACACATTTTTCTATAACAAATTGAAAGCAAGCCCTTGAACATGCGCTACTTTCCCCACTACTTCTTCCTTCAAACACTACCCCAAATCACAAGATTTTCAAACAAATTTCCCTCTTTGAAATTTCCAATTTTCTTCCCAACTGGCCAGATTTAATGGGATAGACTGATGTAGGCCCTGAGTTTTGGCTAGTTACACATTCATTTCAGCACACACAATTTAATACCCAAACAACGCAGTCTCAGCAACAAATAATCACCAACACAATGCAGTAATCTCCGTTCAAAACCAACCGAACCTCCACAGCTCCCCAAGAAATTAAAGGCTTCAACAGAGAAAGAAAGTCAAAAATTACCTTAATAAGCTTTTCCAAATCCCAAACTCCACCTTGCATCACCAAAACACAGCTTCCACAGTTTTTTTTCAAAATAAAAACCCAAATTCGAAAATTCTGGGGGTTTTCTAATTCATGCACCACGGATGAAATTGAAGGCTGAATGTGATGTGTATGGGGTCGGAATTGATGGAGAAGGAGGTGGGTGGGTTAAATTCGAGGTTTAATGGGTGCAAACTTGTGGGATTTTGGGTAGAGAGAGAGCAGGGGGTCGGCCGAATGTGTGTTTGGTGAGTGAAGTTTCGGTAATGGGGGGGGGGGTAAAGGGTGCTAATGGAGAGGAGGGGAAAGAAGAAAAGAACGAGGACGACGAAGGAAGGAAGAGGAGCAACGGCAATGATGGCGGCTGGTGTTTTAATGGTGGAGGAGGAGAGAAATAAAGAAGGAAGAAGGAGTTGGGGGAGGTAGGGAAATTGAAAATCAAAACTCACGCTCAACCCTTTGTCTGTCCGCTATAAGCACGACTCGTGCTTATAAGAACGATTCGTTCCATTCTCCTTCATTCGTGACACGCCTCGTGAGAATTTATACACTCATGCAGGATTTGATCACGAGTCGTGCCTGATGTCACGAGTCGTGTCCAGGCCAATATTTTTCAATTTTTCAATTTTTTTTAAGGCCTGGGCACTCGTTTTGCTTTGCCTCCACTCATTTTCCCTACACATCACCACAACACAAAAACCTTTAGTAGCACCAATTCTACACAAAATGATAATAAAAATAAAATAAAGAAAATAACAAAGAAATTCCCGGGTTGCCTCCCGGTAAGTCGCCCTTCTTTGCCGTCTTTAGCTAGACCAAATGCCGGGTAAGCCCCCGGCATAGCATACTCCAGATAAACTAAGTTATGGGACGGGAGGCCCCACAAACACGAGCCTCATCACTGTAAGGGGGATGGAAGTAATCTTTTCGAGTTACCTCTAAAAGATGATTCGGTTCAACGACATGCCTCCCCGTTGGAGACCATTTAAGCTTCCCCTTTTTCGACTTCACTTTCTTTTTCTCCCTTGGTGGCTCTCCTTTCTTATTTTTTTCCGGCTTCACTTTTGGAGACTCAACATCGTCATTCTCTACCTTTGCCTCATTCTTGATAATTGGCTCACTCAAATACATGACACAAACCTTGCGCACATTCTTGGGAAGGGTCTTATCACCAAACACATTAAAACTCACCACTTTCCCATCAAACTCCATGGTTAAAGAGCCCTTCGTCACATCAAGCTTAGTTTCAGAAGTATACATAAATGGCCTCCCCAACAGAATGGGGGCCTCAGAATCAGTCTCCATATCAAGAACAAAGAAATTCGCCGAAAATACCAAATCACCAACCTTCACCTCCACATCTCTAACCACCCCCTTAGGGTATGCGTTAGACTTATCTGTCAATTTTATAACCACCCTAGTGTCTTCTAAATTACCCAACTTAAGTTCTTCAAATAATGCATAAGGTATAACATTAATAGAAGCCCCCAAGTCAAGCATGGCTCTATGAAAATTACTCCCGTCAAATGAAATAGGAATTACAAACATACCAGGGTCACTACATTTCTTTGGCATCTTTTTCTGATAAACCGCAGACACATGCTCCAAGATCTTCACCTTTTTCTGACTTCTTTCCTTCTGGTTTCTCTTCATAGTACACAATTCCTTCAGAAACTTTGCATACCTCGGAACTGTCTGAAGAAGATCTAAAAATGGAATATTCACCTCTAGTCTCTTGAATGTGTCAAAGATAGCCTTGTCAGGCTCCGGTTTTCTATCCTCCCTCAATGCATAAGGAAACGGAGGGACAGGCTCATAAACAGGAAACACTGGTGGAATATATTTCTCTTCAGGGATTTTCTCTTCCACCTTCTTCTCCACCTCCAACTCTGGCTCAATACTCTTTTCAACCTTCTGTTCAGGCTCTATCGGCACCATCTGTCCATCAACTTTCTTCTTCCGCCTCACATACACTGCGCTAACATTCTGCTTCGGAGGTTGCACAGTCTTTGCTGCCTCTCTAGCCTCTATTTTTACCACAGCCTCTGCAATCTGACTCACTTGCCTCTCCAAATTACTAATGCTCGCATCGGTCTTCTGCTGGAACTGTTGAAAATTCCCATTCATGGTAGACATGCTCTGCGCTAGTGACCGGACCATGTCCTCTGTAGACTGTCCTTGCAGCTTTGGCTGGCACGCAGGTGCTGTCATTTGATTAAGCTGGTTGCCACGATACTGGCTTGACCTGTTTGAAACCCCTGCTGATTATTGAACGGCTGCCTAAAACCTTGTTGACCCTGTGGTGGACCATACCTAAGGTTCGGATGAACATTATTCGCAGCATTGTAATTGAACTGCGATGGCCTCTGACCCTGCTGATTGAACCCTATAGCATTAACATCTACCACCTCATCCGTCTGAAGAGTGGGACAAGAATCAGTCGGGTGAGTCACATCACCACATATACTACAGGGATGAGGTTGTTGACCCAAAACCAATGTCTTCAACAGACTCTTAACATCCGCCAGTTCGGTCTTTAAATCACTCGATCCTGCTTCACTGACTTGTCTAATGCTAGACCTCCTCCCATGAGTCCTTGTGCTTTTGGCTAATTCTTCTATCAACTGCTCTGCATTCCTGGTAGTTTTATTCAGAATACTACCTCCACAAGCAGAATCCACCCACCATTTGTCCTGCACAGTCAATCTCCCCTATAGAAGTATATAATAAGCTGCTCGTCATCAAAGCCATGATATGGACAGCTTCTGCAAAGCTTGTTGAACCGGTTGTGATAATCATATAACGATTCATCGGACCGCTGCTCCATGTTGCTGATATCCCTCTTCATAACATTAATCTGATCTGGAGGGAAAAACTCATCAAGGAACACCTCCTTCAACTGCTGCCAAGAAGTAATGCTATTGGGTGGCAAGTGATAGTACCACGCATTCGCGTTATCCTTAAGAGTAAAGGAAAACGCCCTCAACAATAATTGCTCAAGAGGAAGTTCAGCCGGCTTCATGCTCTTGCATATCTGCACAAACTGGGCTATGTGCTGATTCGGATTCTCCCCTGGTATCCCATTAAAATGGGGCAACTGGTTCAACAACCCCGGCTTCAACTCAAAAGTTACCGCAGCCGGCAAATCAGGAAATAGTACTGCTTGTGGTTGCTCATTCCAGTTCGGAGCAATCTTCTGCCTTAAAGTCCGAAGTGGGGGGTTGTTATTGCCTCTTCCATTACCCCCATTATTCACAACCTCCGGATCGTTATCACCCATGCCGTTATTATTATTCATCTCGTCCCGCTGTAAATTTCTCCTGTACCTGAAATATCTTTCGATTTCCGGAATAAATGGACTAGCAAGTTGATTAGCAGAACGGGTATGGACCATAAAAGGTTCCACACCACAAGATGACATAATAGTAAAGCTCAATTAAACAGGAAACAAGAAAAAGAAAAAGAATAAGAGTGCAAACAAATAAACACCGTTCCCCGACAACGGCGCCAAAATTTGATAGGCTAAAGTCGCACGCCTACAAATTAAATACCAAGAATCGGCTACAAAACTGCAGCTAGGACAAGTCCAGGGTCGATCCACTGAAGAACGGTTATTTATTTGCACAATTGTCACTTGACAAGATTGGGGGTCTAAGATTGATTTTATTAAATTCCTAAGACGGGAATAAAAACTAAGTTTTAAACAATTAACGAAAAGCACTTTGGATCAATTATTTTCCCCGTCTATCATTCAAATATCATTGGTTAACTCTTTTCACTTTTACCCTATTCACTCGATCACGAGATGTTTTTTAATCTCTATCTCTTCCTTTGATAATAGTTAATAGCAATGACACATTCACTAATAACCCTAATCAATACCTAAACCAAACTGACACAGTCTAGATTCACAATATCGATTGATTCCGTTTTAAGAGATTAAGATCGAGAACACGTTCTAATATTATTTCAATTAGATACTTGTCTATTTTCTTCCTATTCACAATTTATCATGACACATGCATAAATCATAAATTTGCTACTTTTGAAACCCTAAATTGACACAATCTTAGGGGATTCTAGCAATAAGTTAAGATCCAAGATTAAACAATTGGCCAAATTGAAAAACCCAAGAAATCAATTCAATCAATTAAAACAGAAGAAAATATGAATAGGACAAAATAGATGAAAAGAAATTAACCTCAATTGAATTCAAGACGGTTCCAACAATTAAATCCAAAGCAGTAGAATTAGTTCTCCATCAAAAGCTATGAACTCTCTAAGAAAAAATAATAATGAAATTCTCACCCTAAAACTGAAGTTAAAAGAAGTATATATACTCCTCCAACCAATAAAACTAAACCTAAGAATAAAAGAAAAAGGAAAAAGAAGAAAACTAATATTAAAATTCTACCCAGCAGCGGTCAACTCTCCTCCCTCGGTCAACACGCTTTTGTTTTCCACCCTTGGCTTTACGTGACACCTTCAATTAAAGGTTTCCTAATTTCTTTCTTTCAATTTGGTCACCCAACTTTCCATACATTAATTCTAGTCACAAACTTTTTCAATCTGCTGTTTGGTCCCTGAAGCTTCACATATTTTCATTCTGGTCCCCACTTTTCTGATAATTACAGCTTTGTCCTTAAACCTTCGGTTGACTTGATGACTTTTGATTTTTTTGGCTTCCTTGGCATCTCTAAAATAGATCTTCCTCAAATTACAATAAAAATGCCCATAATACCTCTCCTATTACAATGTCTTCTCAATAATACAAAATATAGCAATTTAACTAATATAAACACAAAATGTAACCAAATTGCTATAAAATGTCCGAAAAAAACCGAGGAATTACCGAAGATAAAAACAACCTATCAGGAACCTCAAGCACAACTCGGTGAGGGGGCGAATTTGTCTTAAGAAAGGAGAGTGTGTCAAATACGACTCGGGCAACTTCGACAAAACATCATTATAATGCATATTGAAAAGAAATAAAGACTTTTTTTTTCAGAGAAGAAGCATTTTATGATTTTATCCCGAAATAAAAATATTATAACCAAATAATTCTTTAAGTATATGACAAAATGATGAGACCTTTATTTAAAAAGAGTATTTTAAAATTCAATTTTATGAAGGGAAAGGCCCCAACACTTGTGCCGCCACCCATTCCAATTGGCATGCTTTCTTTCCATACCACTAAGGTGGAGCTCAAGATGAGCAGAAAATCAAAACAGTTGGCCCCAGTTGAGGGAGGTTACATAGATCGAGGAGTTAAAGGGACAATTGACTGTGAGACCATATATTCCCTGGCAACGCTGACCGGAGCTCAGGTCAACCCCCCAACTATTATCATTGACTCTTTGCACAATCGCGAAATCAGCGACCTTCAACCTAACGACGAGCTCGAGGAGGTGGTAATCAACTCCCACTTCCCCGAGCAAACTGTTAAGGTTGGACTGGAAATTCACTGCGAAGAGAGAAGGATCCTCATCGAGTTCCTTAGAGCAAATTGTGATGTGTTCGCTTGGAGGGTGGAAGATATGCAAGGAATCAGCGAGGACGTGATCCTCCATAAAATCAATGATGACCAATCCTTCAAGAACATTCACCAAAAGTCAAGATATTTCTCTCCGGAGAAAGAGATCGCGATCAAGGAAGAGGTGGAAAAATTGCTCAAAGCGGGGATAATACAAGAAATTACCTATCCCAAATGGCTAGCAAATGTGGTCATGGTTAAAAAGTCCAATGGCAAGTGGAGAATGTGTGTTGATTTCATCGATCTCAACAAGGCGTGCCCCAAAGACTGTTTCCCTCTTCCTCGCATAGACAGATTGGTGGATTCAATAGCCGGCCACAGAGTATTGAGCTTCATTGATGCATACTCCGGCTACCATCAGATCCAGATGGCTCCTGAAGATGTCCGCTCCGTAGCTTTCATCGCTGCGGGCAAGACCTACTGTTACACAATGATGTCCTTCGGGCTGAAAAACGCAGGAGCCACCTATCAGCGAATGGTCAATCTGGTCTTCAAAAACCAACTAGGCAGAAACCTTGAGGCCTATATTGATGACATGGTTATAAAGACAAAGGAAAACTCCCACGAGCTCGACGTGGAGGAAACCTTCAAAAACTTGCGCCGCAACAACATGAAACTAAATCCCCTAAAATGTGCCTTTGGGGTAAAAGCGGGCAAGTTCCTTGGATTCATGGTCAACCAGCGAGGAATAGAGGCTAATCCCGAAAAAATCCAAGCGTTGTTGGACATGAAACCTCCTGCTTGTGTGAAGGATGTACAGAAACTCAATGGTCGCATCACCGCACTTGGTCGCTTCATCTCGCGGTCAGCAGAGAGATGCCTCCCCTTCTTCAAAACTCTAAAAGGGGGGAAGAAGCCTGATGAATTTGCATGGAGAAATGAGTGCCATCAAGCTTTTGAAGAAGTCAAGACATACCTCGGGCAGCCACCTCTTCTCAGCAGCCCGGTCCCCGGGGAAGAGCTTTTTCTGTTTTTAGCAAGCATCGATCCGCAAAGAGCCGCTGCTTCTTGTAAGGGAGGAGAATAACTCCCAAAAACCAGTTTATTATGTATCTAAGGCACTGTCCGCCGTAGAAGGGCGTTATCTTAATATAGAGAAGTTATCCTACGCCTTGCTTGTATCTGCTCGAAAATTAAGAGCTTACTTTTCTGCACATCCTATAACTGTACTCACTGAGGCCCCGCTTAGAAAGGATTTACATAAACCAGAGTCTTCGGGGAGAATGCTAGCTTGGTCTATCGAGCTCACTGAGTTCCAGATCACCTACTCCCCGAGAAAGACAATCAAAGCGCAGGCCTTAGTTGATTTTGTGGTAGAATCATCATTTAAATTGGCGGACAGCGATCTTGGAAAAAGAAAGCGGGCAGAATCAGAAGAAGCCCCAACTAGCTCGAGCACAGAAATTATACAGCCAAAGGAGCGTCCATAGGAAGTATGGACTCTATTCGTGGATGGATCTGCGAGCAAGTTAATTAGTGGTGCGGGCATACTTCTGATCGCACCCTGCGGGGAGAAATTCAAAAGGGCCTTAAGATTCAAGTTCGAGGCATCAAACAATCAGGCTGAGTACGAAGCGATTATAGCGGGCATGGAATTGGCAAAAGACTTGGGAGTTCAGAATATAGAGATCAACAGTGACTCTCAGCTCATAGTTAATCAAATTAGGGGAGTATGATACTATCAACCCAAAGCTAACTCGCATCTTGCGGTCTTGCAAAAACCCTCATCAAAAATTTCACCTACTATGAGCTGAACCAAGTCATGAGAGAGGATAATGTGGAAGCAGACCTCCTCTCTAGAATAACCGATCAAGAGATTGTTGACTTAGAGACAGATTGCCAGATTGAATTCACGGAGAGACTTGCTATAGATCGGATTAAGATAAACAATATTGAGGATCAAGTAAGGGATTGGGTAGATGAAATCAAGGATTACATCGAGAAGCAGACCCTCCCTGAAGATCCAGCAAAGGCTAGAACCATTAGAACGGTGTCCATGAAATACCTCGTCCTCGATGGGGTACTTTTTCGACGATCATTCACCAAGCCTTTGCTAAGATGTGTCAAAATTCACATGGTCACCAACTTACTTTATGAAGTTCATGAGGGAGTTTGTGGCGGACATCCTGGTGCTCGCACACTCTCAGACAAGATCAAATTCCAGGGATTCTTTTGGCCCACAATGAGAAGGGATGCGCACGAATATGTGAGAAAGTGTGATAAGTGCCAGAGATTTGCGGACATCCCTAGGCTACCATCAACAGAGCAAACTTTGGTTGTACCATCGTGGCCATTTGATACGTGGGGGATTAATCTCATTGGACCATTCCCAACTGCTCGAGGAAGCATTAAGTATGCCGTGGTGGTCGTGGATTACTTTACCAAGTGGACAAAAGCCAAGGGCTTAGCCACTATCTCCGAGGAGAATACCATCAATTTTGTCCACAATCACATCTATTGCCGATTTGGGGTTCCGCGAGCAATAATTTCAGACAATGGCACCCAATTCTCCGCAAAATTCACCGCTGAATGTGTGAGAATGAAGGTGCAACACCGTCAGTCCGCAGTCGCTTATCCGCAAGGAAATGGCCAAGCTGAGGCCGCGAACAAGCTAGTCCCAACCGCCCTAAAGAAAAACTTGGAGGGACGAGGAGGACGATGGTTGGACGAGCTCCAGACCGTATTATGGGTTGTCCGCACCACAGTAAGAAATTCTACATGAGAAACTCCTTTCTCGCTCACGTATGGGTCAGAGGCAATGGCTCCAGTTGAGGTAGCCCTACCCTCGTACAGAGTCACATACTTCGATGAGTCACAAAACGAGGCAAACAAAAGGTGTGACCTGGACGATCTCGAAGGAAAGAGAATGCGGGCAAATGAAAAAATGGTGAACTACAAGCAGAAGGCGAAGAAGCACCACGATAAAAGAGTAAATAGGAGGAGTTTTTCAGTTGGAGATTGGTTACTCAGAAATGTGGAGGTCCAGGGGACCCAGCCCGGTTTCAATAAGCTCTCCCCGAAATGGGAGGGTCCATATGAGGTTACCAAATAGTCAAGGAGGGCACCTACATATTGCGAACAAAGGAAGGAAAAGACCTCAAGCACACATGAAATAGTAATCATCTTAGAAAGTACTTCTTTTGAAATCGTTGTAATTTTTTTGAGGGAGTATAGACCCCTACATATTAGTATGAAGTTGCCATCAAATTTTTGTGCAAAACTATTGTAATGTTATTCCCACCAAATTTCGGCTCTAGAGTGGATGCCCGCAAGCGGATGCCAGTAGGTTCAAGAGCCAACATATGAGCTCCTACCTACTGATGCGCAAAGATCCAATAAGATCCGCAAGCCTATATGGGTACAAAGGCCATTAAGCCCGTACTCGATCGCGGGGAGGATACTCCGTCCTGCCCGCGTGACACCACCAAGAAAAAGTGGATATAGATGAACGTGGGTACAAAGGCCATGATGCCCGTACCTACGGATTCTAGTGGGGACAAAGACCTAAAGTCCGGACCTACTAATTGCGCGAAGGACCTCGTTAGGGCCGTTACTCGCATGCCTGTATGTAACAAAGGCCTACATATAAGCCCGTTTACCTGATCGCCACAAGACCCTCACAAAAAACTCCAAGGGGTTTTGAATAAAGGGTCAAAAAGCGTGAACCTCCAATAAGGGGATACAGATGCCAGTGGGTTAAAGGGCCTCTATGCTAAATATGCTCCTACCTACTGTTGCGTAGACAATAGCCTCACAGCCACATTCTACATGCCCTATGAAAGTAGCTTGCCTTGGCTGCTTTTGACTTACACCACAGCTCGCAAGGCTGGGAATAAGTGTAAATGGATGAGAGTGATCAAACAAGTTTAACAAAGCCAAACTGACAAACGGGGTTAAGGCCTCAAAGTTTGCCACAAGGCTAAACAAACACGGTCACAGAAAAATAGGGCTGACTCTCATAAAAAGCCCAAGTGGTTTTGAATAAAGAGTTAGGAAAACTCAAAAAATCCGGGCAAAGGGCCTACTAAGCTTTTGACCGCAGAAGGAGAGTATAAAGTTTAATTGCAAGTCAAAAATGCTGGAAAAAGTTAGAGCAAGAATGCAAGTATCAAGGTACTCAAAAATTGCAAACACTCAAAACAGCCTACAAGACAAGCAATTAAGAGAATAGTTACGAAAAATGCTTCTATTAATGATGAAAAATAAATTACAAGGATCCTATCCATCTATTACAACAAAAGAAAAAGCAAAAATCCTAAACTAAAGGAGCTTGGTCCTTGGGGTCTTCGGTGACCATATCTGTGGCCGCACCCCCTGTGCCCGCTTCTGAAGTTGGGGTAGGTGAAGGCAGGCTGGTCACAAGGAGGTTTGTGATAGGATCAGATGAGGGCTCAGCGGAGATCGGAGTGGGGGCTGCCCGCGGAGGAAACAAATCACCTATAGCAGGCCCATTTGGAAGAACGCGGGCAAGGGCATCCCCCAAAGGTAGCGCCTCGCCCCCGAACCTCAGGGCATCCACCTCAGCAATCAGGCCAAGGGCAGTTACTTCGGCCACAGGAGGCAATGAGGCCGGTGCGGCCAGCTCCAAACCCTTGACCTCGTCCTCGAACAAAGGAACTAACGCATGCCCGAGCAGGCACTCCGCGTCAGTAGCAACCAGTGAGCCGATCACGGCCAACTGCTACACGGAGAACTTGCCCGTGGCCGCAAAGTTCCGGATCTGTGTCCGAACAACGGCCTCGTACTAAGCCAGATTCTCATCATTCAGCCAAGTCTTGAACTCCTCCGAGTTTTTGTACTCCTCCACCGCCTCCTTCCGAGCAGCGAGCAGCATGGCATCCCTCTCCAACTGAAACTGCTTAAGGGGGAGCAGCTGCTCGGAGATTTCATCAACCTTGGCCTCCAGAGTAGAGATGGTGGTTTTGGATGCCTCCAGCCTTTTGCACAGCTCGGCATTCCTTGGCTCCCACTCCACTCTCTTGCCCCGGAGCTCATCCCTCTCCCCCTTAGCTTTTCTCAAGCTCTCCTCCACCTCCGTCAACCGCTCCTGAAAACCCTTCACATCAGCCTCCTTAGTGGAGAGGGTTTTCTCCTTGTCTTCAAGGAGGGAGTTCAGGGTCTGGACCTTCTCCTCCAGCTCTCCCTGCTCGCGAAGTTTGACCGCCAGGATCTTGACTTTCTCATCCACCTCGGCGGCCAAATCGTCGCAGCACTCCCGCAACCTCATTGCCTTGTTGCCCGCCTGCGAGGAGAGAGATCAAGAGTTAGAAAAATTCAGAAGCTCACAATGGTTAAGAGAAAAAGTGAAACAAGTGCAAACCTCAGTAAGGGCAAGGCCTATATCCCCAACCAGGGCAGAGGCATTCTCCTTGACAACTACGTTCTGGTAGAAGTCCGGAGAGTAGAGGCAGTTGACTAAGCCAATCCCAACGGAGGAATTATTGGCATTCCGGGCATATATGTCAACCCCGGTCACAGCAGGCACATCAGACAGCTTCTTCCTGATGGCCAGAGTCTCCTCGCGGGTAGTCAGGGGGGCCACCTGATAGGAGACAGAGCAAAGGGTGCCCCCTACGGGGGGAGCAGTGGAGGAGATAGCGGCGGAGGCAGTGGTAGCCCGGAGGGGAGCGTCCCCGATTTTCTGAAGCTTGGACCCTCTTTGTCCATGCCCCACCTCCCCGTCTCTTTCGTTCCTCTTCCTGGGCTCCTTGCTATGCCCGGAAGGAATTGTGCGGCCAGGAGAGGATGCCCGGACAGCATTTGCAGGAGGAGGACCCCTTGGGGGTGGAGGCAGCTCCCCGGTTGTGGGGATAGTTTTGGAGCTGGTCAGAGGCTCCCCGGTCTTCCTACTAACGATGGGCACACCTTTAACCTTGCCCGAGATCCCTCCCATCTCAGTCTGCCTCCTTGCGGCAGCTTCCTTATTGGCCTTAAGGTTCTTGACCTTCATCTGAGCGGCGCTTAGGGGGGCCATCAAAAATTATACTCTTCTGGATCTACTCTGGAGGGAAAGGAAATTGGTTAGAGGACAGTTCAGAAAAATCGAAAGCAAGATAAATTTACAACAGTTTATGAGGAGTCAGAGACCAATTAGTTCTGGAGGCTCGCATTCAGCGCCCAGCATGCAGGTCTTACAATCGGCCTCAAACTGATAATGCTCGTGCACCCTCCAATCAGGGTCACGGGGCATGGGCTCTATTTCTACTCTGGGGGCATGTGAGGCGCCCTCCCTGCGAGGAGCCACCCCCGAGTAGATTAATAGGGGCTCAGATTCAACGATGGCACCCACGTCGTAAACGGGCTCCTCCCCACTGTCCAGGTAGTTGGCCAGGTAGCTCTCCAAGGCAATGTGCATTCTTTCGGAGGGAGCTGGGTTGGGATAATTCTTGGTGGACACCTTCATTGGGACTGGATTCGAAGGTTTTGAGAAAGGCCATCCAAACCTAGACTCTATGACCAGGATGTCCCTCTGGTTCCACTAGTCAAATTTGTTCGAGGGAGGAGAGAAGGTCCGGACAGAATAATTCTTAGCCTTCAAGCTCAGATTACCATGGCTGATCTGGTTCTAGTAATAAGCATAAAGCCCGGCAAGGGTAGGTTCATAGCCCAGGAATCTGCAAACCGCTATGAAGGAAACAATAGCCCTAATGGCATTGGGAGTCAGGTGCATGGGGAGGCAACTGTTGAACTCCAGGAAAAAGTAGAAGAAGGGGTCCAGGGGCAGCCTCAGGCCATTCTCAAATTGGGCACCGTAAAAAACACAGGCCCTATTGTCCTCGCGGACATCAGCTATGGTTTCTGGCCGCAACTTGTCTTTCCCCTTTATCTAAACATGGCCCAGGGTGCGGACGCGGAAGGCATTACGGTCAACATTATACAACACATATATCTCCTCCTCCCAGTCAATGGTAGCCACTTCCTTGGCTTTTTTCTTGCAGCCACGGCCAGGATTCACCTCAGCAGCTGGCCTCTTGCCTTTATTCCGGGAAGGGGCCACAACTATCTCCTCCTCGGAGTCAGAGTCCTCAAAGGCATCTACAATTTCCGTGGCCCTCTGAGCGGTGCCCGCAGCCATTCGGTCTACCTTCTCGCGATTATCCTCCTCGGTCTCCGAGCTCACGGAGCCAAAGAGACCAGTGGAGGAACCCCTAGAGTGGGCCACCTCAGGTTCATTCTCCCCGCCTCCGGTCACCTCAAAGTTAAGAGGCTCAAGCTCCTCACTGCTACTTAGTTCTATTCTCTCCGGCTCAGGGGCCACGGGCACATTAGGAAAAATTGTCCTCAAGGGGAGAACGTCCAAGGCATCAGACAGATCCCCAGAATCCTGTGCCCGCGTCTCATTAACTTGCTCGGGGTCCATCAGTTCACACTTTTCCCAGTCAGTTATCTGGTCAGGGACACGAATTGCTCTCCTCACAAGTTCAACGACGTTCAAGGCCATTTCTCTCTCGCGGGGAAACCTGCACAAAACCCCCATAACAAAATTTCTTAACCTACTAGTATCCCCCAACACCAGTACATCGCGGTTCAATATATATTTTCTCTTGGCCTCCCACAACCGGAGTGGGACAAACGACCCCCATTGGGATTTCTAACAAAAAATACATAAAGCCCAGCAGGGACAGCCTTAGCCACCCCAATCCTTCCTTCCTAAATATTTCCCCCATCCGTTTACAAATGGCAAAAAGGTCCGGAGTGGTTCCATCCCCTAGTTCTATGGGATGGCGGGGTCCAAATTCGCGAGTTGTCATTTAAGCCAGAAAAAGAAATAGAAAGAGATGAGGAAGAAAACACCCAAATTACTTACGAAGGAAAAGCTTGAGGGTTGGATTCGAAGAACACAAACACGGAATTCGCAGCAAAAATTCTCTCTCTAAAGCTCTTTTGAAGGTTTGAAGACGGTAAAAGGGTTTGAGGTTTAAGGGTTTGGTATTTATAAGGCCTACCTATACGGGTTAACTCGTTTAACCCGTATTAATTAGCCCACAAACCACTCCTCGAACCACTAACCGTCTCCAAACGTTTGAAAATTCAAAAAATTCCCCATTTTGCATTAATGGCACCCCTTGGATGACTGACACGTACCCCCATACGTACCACGCCCCGTCTTTTCATATGCCAAGGGGCCCACTTGCTAACCGGGAGGCACAACATGCATGGGGCCACGTGTCTCCTATCTGTGCTTCCCGAATGTGCCTATAAACCCATAAGGCAAAACAATAACCAACAAAAAACGCTAACATTGGTGCTCGCCAAGGCAGCGGTCTGATACAACCGAGCTTCTAGTATCTCCTCACTCAGACCATAAATAATCACACTTCCGGGGCCATTAATGAGCCCGAACCTGTTGGACCGGGCCCACGCTCAGTCTGGTCCAAGGAACCTGTGATGTGGCATTCCCTAGACCGCTGGAGTCAAGACCGCGAACAGATAGACCCTTGAGGTCAAGACCGCGCTCTTCTCCACATCCTCCTAATCCAAGACCGGAGGGATCCTGACCGCTAGATTGGTGCCCGCAGGAGGTATGACCGCTAGATTGGTGCCCGCAGGAGGTATGACCGCTCCATCCGTGCCTGAGTCAAATACCTTTGACCGCGCCCAAGATGTTGACCGCGGGCTCATACCTGCCTCCCGGTTATCTCTCCTGCCTCCCGGTTAATGTCAAGCCTTACTGAGCACGTTAGCTTACTGGCTCTGACATGCAAGTTGCCGGCTCCCCCATCACGCATTTAATGCGGCTCAGTCAGGCGCCTACTATTTCATTTAATGCGCCAAGCCATATACACGGCTCATGTCCCTTTCAGCCATGCCCCCTCTGCAGTCAATGTTACCTCCCTGACAGGGCCAATTAGCTGCGGACACGTGTAGATGGTCAAAAACCAAAGTGCCCCCTAGGGCTGATCTCATTGCTTACATCAACAAGCACCTCTCCATTGCCTATAAATAGAAGACCTTTGTCCCCTTGGACAAGGTAAGTTCCAAATATATTGAGTAAGCCATATTACTCTAAACCCTAAACACACACACACTCCAAGGTATTCCAAGCCTTATTTTACTCAGTATTCTTATTCTCACACCCGAGGGCCTGAGTTGGAGTAACATCCAACTTTGACCTTAACGGTGCTTGTTTGTGTTGTGTTCTAGGTACAATAAACCACCAAATATATCCAGCGAGATATCCTTGAACCGCTCTTGACCCTGAAAAGCTTGGCGTCATCACATCCTTAGGTCAAAGTCAATCAACCCCCTTTTTTTAGGTAAGGTGATAGTGAGAAGTCATGGACTTTGTATAAGTACTGTAGTTCTTCTGAAGCTTTAATAATAGAAACACTCTTAAAGCCATTCATGCAGATGTCTATGTCTGGTTAAGGTTTCAGTGGACTTTGTGTGTGTATCACTTTCTTGCTTCTTCCGTTTCATAAATAAGATTCCTAGTTTGACTTTACACAAAAATTAAGAAAATAAATTGTTGTGAGTATGAACGTTATGTTAGAACATGGATTAATTAATATGTGTTATTTAATTCCATATGTTATAATCATTTAATAATGTTAGAGTATAGACCAAATATGTAGAATTCCATTAGGTGTAAGTACCATTAAATGATGGGCATAATGGTAACTTCTCACCGCCTTCTTTACGAAAGGGTGTAGTCCCTAAATGAAGTGCCCCTTCTCTATCTATATAAAGGCTATCCATCAGCCATTAGAGACACTAGTTACATACACAATTCAGTCATAAGAATTATCTTCATTCATTAAGAAGATTATAGTGTGGGCACTATCATTTAGAAGATCTACTCTTCCCTACTTTGAAGACTATCTTCAAATTTTCTCCTTTCTACTCAAGAACAAGACTAAGAACATTATCATGGAATCACAAGGTACACGCTTTCGTCTTCTTCTTCTTCATCTTCCTCTCATTCTTAATCTAGTTGTGAGTCGGTTCATGGTTTGATGGATTATTATGACATTAGTGGCACATTATGATCTTGAGCTTTCATCAAATGGATGTTAAGACAGCTTTACTCAATGACAACATTGAGAAAACTATCTATATGAAGAAACCAGAAATGGTGACTAATTCGGATCAAACTAGTCAACTGGTTTGTAAACTTAAGAAATCCATTTATGGGCTTAAGCAAGCATCTCGTCAATGGTACTTAAAATTTAATCAAGTTATTCTTTCATTTGGCTTTGAAATGAATCTTGGTGAAGATTATGTGTACCATAAGTTCAGTGGGAGTAGATTTATAATTTTGATCTTATTAATAATGATAAGGACCTTCTAAAGGAAACTAAGAAATTTCTCTCAAATAAGAAATATCTTGGTGAAACTTCTTTTGTATTAGGAATCCAAATTCATCGTGATCATTCACGAGGTATTTTGGGATTATCACAAAAGAGCTATATATAGAAGGTATTACAAAGGTTTAGCATGGAAAATTGTAAACCACATGATACCCCTATCTCTAAGGGAGATAAATTCAGTCTAAAGCAATGTCCTAAAATTAATTTTGAATCCAAGTATATGGAAAATATCCCTTATGCACCGGCAGTAGGAAGCTTGAATGTATGCGCAAGTCTGTACTGCATGCACCTTGTATTTATTATTGGGATGCTTGGTCAATACCAAAGCAATTCGGAAAGAAGAACATTAAGTCGCATCCAAAAGAATGATGAAGTACCTATAAAACATTAAACTACATGCTTATGTATATAAAATCGGATTATTTTGAGATCATTAAGTATTCCGATTATGTTTTAGTGGATGCAAAGATGTCGAAAGACATCATATGGTTATGTCTCTTGTTGAAGAGAAATAAGTATAAAATGAACAAATAGATATACAACTTATGGGATCAAACTCCATTTTATTGGATCCATTTTATAAAGCGTAATCTCTTTTGATGTTTCACGAGCATACTGCTCATATGGGTGAAACAATTTTTGATAATGCTTAAATCAGTGGGAGTTTGTGTTGTTTTATATTTCTTTGTGTTGTTTTTATTTATATTGATCTCATTTGGTTAAGTAGGACTAGTTGGAGAATATATATATGCGTTCTTCATATATATTCATTAATATTCCATGCTACATATCTATACTTAATCTATGTCATTTAGTTGGATATATATATGTGATTAATGTGGGTTTAGTTGCGAATCAATTACAACGACTGCCCCTTTAGTCCATATACTTATAAGACTAATGGACGGGATTGTGTTGGATGACAATAAACGTGCACATAAGGATTGTCATTCATGTTATAAATGATTAAGAAATTTATTTAGTAAAAGATACATATTAATATTAATTCAAGTGGGAGATTGTTAGAACATGGATTAATTAATATGTGTTATTTAATTCCATATGTTATAATCATTTAATAATGTTAGAGTATAGACCAAATATGTAGAATTTCATTAGGTGTAAGTACCATTAAATGATGGGCATAATGGTAACTTCTCACCGCCTTCTTTACGAAAGGGTGTAGTCCCTAAATGAAGTGTCCATTCTCTATCTATATAAAGGCTATCCATCAGCCATTAGAGACACTAGTTACATACACAAATTCAGTCATAAGAATTCTCTTCATTCATTAAGAAGATTATAGTGTGGGCACTATCATTTAGAAGATCTACTCTTCCCTACTTTGAAGACTATCTTCAAATTTTCTCCTTTCTACTCAAGAACAAGACTAAGAACATTATCATGGAATCACAAGGTATACGCTTCCGTCTTCTTCTTCTTCATCTTCCTCTCATTCTTAATCTAGTTGTGAGTCGGTTCATGATTTGATGGATCATTTTGTTCCAACACGTTAAGTAAAAGAGAGAAAGTGAATAGAGAGTTTTGTTCTAAGAAAGACAAATGTGTTTTATTATCCATTTAAAATAATAAAACAACTAAGGTCTAAGAACCTTACTATGAGATGAACCAAAAAGTAAGAACCTCATTCGAAATGACCAAAAAGTAAGAAACTTATTCGAAAACAAAGGATTATTAGATAGAGAAGTGACATAAATTCATGAGTCTTACAAAATAGAGCACTTATAATAGATTTTTTTTTATTGGAATAATTACAAAAACATGAAACGTACTACATCCTCGTTTACATTTAAGGTAGTACTCCCTCCGTCGAGGTAGAAGCGTCGCCATTTTAGGAGTGACACGCAAATTAAGAAAAAGTGTGGAAATAAAAAATGTTGTGAGTGTAATTTGAAAATAGGAGAGAGAATTAGTGGAGGAAATAGTGAATTTAAAAAGTGTTGTGAGTGTAGAGGAGAGAGAAATAGTGGAGGGAATAGTGAATGGATAATAGAATATTAATAAAATATTTTCTTTTTAGGAAAAGGTGACGCTTTAAACGGGACACCCTTTTGGGTAAAAAGTGACGCTTCGAGTGGGACGGAGGGAGTATACTATAAATTAACAATATAATGTAACGTACTTTTGAGTCTCATTACAATTAAGGTAACTCAGTTGAATAACGTTAATTTTCAATAGCGGAATGAATAAACTCGTTAGATAAAATAACAATAGTTAAATAAGTAACATTCCTTTCGTCTTCATTCTCAGTTAATCTCTACCTTGGATTTTTCCAATTTCAACTCATCGATGAACATATATTGTGAACCCAGAAACGTAAATCCAAAAATATCAAAATCAAATCCAAAAAACAAACTCAAAAATCAAACACAAAATCCCTAAGAATCTGAAATTTCGAATTGAAACCATAGTTAATCGAATTAAGCCTTAGATTCTAATGGTTGTTCGTTGGAAGGGAACAACCAGTTTTTCATCTTCATCCTCACTTCATCTCTACCCTTGCAATTTTTTTTTTCCAAATACAATGGTGGATGAACACCAAAAGTGAACCCATAATTTCATACACGAAAAATCCGAAATTAAACTCGAAATCAAACTCAAATCGAGCCCAGATCTGTGATTTCAACACATAAACCGTAAATTAAACCCAAAATCAAACTCAAATCGAGCCCAGATCTGTGATGAACACGTGCCGGAGCTTAATGGTGATCGGCGACGGAGTTGTTGGATGGACGAAGGGTTGTGCTTGAGGGGAAAAAAGAAAGGGCTAGTGTTTGATTGTTCTTGACATGCTAAAAGCTTATTGAGAACCATGACCAGATTAAGCTTCTTAGTAAGGCCATCTCCAACACTGCGCCAAAAGCCGACGCCATCGCCAATTGGCGTAAAAACGGTCTCCAACAACGACGCCAAATCTAACTCCATTTTGGCGAGGCCTCTTGGATGCGCCATATTTGGCGCATGGATTTCTCTTGCGCCATCCGTTATTTCTTTTTTTGTTTTGTTTTTTTTTTTTTTTTGTTGAAATCGTTTTCAGTTATGGAGGTAGAAGGTGGAGGGGAAGAGGCAAGTACCTTGCAGCAGCGGCGGCGAGGTCCGGTGGTGGCGACGGCGGCGAGGTCCGGCAAAATCCCTTTCTCTCCTGGGCGTCGTCCTCGTGACCTAGTCTTCAATTCCGGTTCCAATTGGTAAAGTGGAGTAATATTATTATTTTATATTTATATGGAATTTGTTTTTTTTTTCATTTAAGCAAAATTGTCTAATTTGCTACATTAATTTTTTAAACAAAATTATAAAACTTTGAAAATATGTTTGAAATTGTATTTTTAAGCATTTTATTTTAATTATCTATTTTAATGTTTCTTTTAATAATTTTTTTTTTATTTTAAATTTATTTATTTATAGTTATTAATTGTCTTAATTAAGTTTTATGGCATACTATTTAATATAATGTAATTTAAATAATATTAAATAAGATTAATGAAAAAACCTTTTAATTAAATGAAATAAAAAGCATATACTGTAAAGATTCTTATTTGGTGCGAAATTCGGAGTAAGCTGTTGGAGATGGTGTGAGATATTTGGTGCTGAAATTGCACCATTTTGATGTTTTGGAGTAAAATTTGGAATAAACTGTTGGAGATGATCTAATGCGAGAAATAAATTGAACACCACTCTGAAGGTGGGTATGAGCTATAGTGTTTGTTTCAAAAATTGTGCTGCTGAAGGGTTGTGCTTGCCGGATTTTGTGTGTGCCCGTAATTAAAGGGAAAATCAAGGGTCGGTCTCATGTTAGTCTATGTAACGGGTGTTAGTATCGCTCTCACGTAGTTGACATTTTAGTTAAAAAAAATTAACGTCGTTAGGATACGTTTCATTATATGAAATGAGATGGTAAACTACGTTACATTAAGATGTCAAATCGTAGTATTCCCTTCTCCCTAAAAAATTGTCCTGTTGTACATTTTACAATTATTAAGAAAGAGCTTCACCTTCTTGTATCTTAGTAAATTTGCACTAACATTCATGCCTAAGTTTAAAAATGGGACATACTTTTTGGGACAAGTCAAAATGGCAAATGGGACAATCCTTCAGAGACGAAGGGAGTATATTCCACTAATTGTGAAAAATCCTATAGTATGTTATCCCAATTTGTCGTTTACCCTTTTTTTTATACAGTTTTTATTCGGAGTGTGCACATATTTTATGAGTCATTTTGGAAAAGTTGATTCCAAAAAATAAAAAATAAGCAAACATATATAAATACTGATGACGCCACAGCTTTTGGGGTCAGGAGCGGTTCAAGGATATCTGGCTAGGATATATTTATTGGTTTGATGTACCTAGATCACAACACAAACAAGCACCGTTAAGGTCAAAGTTGGATGTTACTCCAACTCAGGCCCTCGGGTGTGAGAGTAAGAATACTGAGTAATCAGGCTTTGAATACCTTTGGAGTGTGTGTGTGTTTAGGTTTAGGGAGTAAAAGAGCTTACTCAATTGTATATGGAACTTACCTTGCCCCGAGGGTAAAGGCCTTCTATTTATAGGCAATGCAATGGTGCTTGTTGAGGTAAGCAATGAGATCGGCCCTAGGGGGCACTTTGGTATTTGACCAACTACACGTGTCCGCAAGCCTAATTGGTCCCGTCGGGGAGGGAACATTGACTGTCCCGAGGGGGACAATGGCCGAAAGTGACATGAGCCGTGTAGCCGGCTTAGTGCATTAAATGGAATAGTAGGCGCGGGCGACCGAGCCGCATTGAATGCGTGATGGGGAGCCAGGCAAGTGGCTCCTGTCGAGAGCCGGCAAGCTAACTTGCTCGGTAAGGCTTCGACATTAACCGGGAAGCGGATGTGCCTGCGGTCAACGTTGTGTCCGCGGTCAAAGATATATGACGCGAGCACGGTTGATGCGGGCATGACTCATGCGGGCACGGATCCAACGAGCAGGGGTCCCAATGGTCCTCGACGGGGACGATGCGAGGAGGGACACTCTGGCCTTGACCACAAGGACCTATTTGTCCGCGGTCTTCCCTCCAAATGGGTCTAGGAACCGCCACGTCACCGGTTCCTTGGACTAGACCGAGCGCGGGCCCGGTCCAGTAGATCCGGGCTCATCAATGGCCCCTAGCTCCAAGTGTGATTATTTATGGTCTGAGTGAGGAGCTACTAGAAGCTCGGTCTGCTTCAATTGCTCCTCGAGCGAGCACCAGTGTTAGCGTTTTTTGTTGTCTGTTGCTTGGCCCTACGGGCCAAAGTGGAACGTTCGGGAGGCACCAGTGGTGACACGTGGTCCTCGCATGGCGTGCCTCCCTTAACAGGTGGGCCCTCGCGTATGAAAGGATCGGGTTAGTGGTACGTGCGGGTACGTGTCGCTCGTTCAAGGGGGGCAATAAATGCAAAGGGTATTTAATTTTTCGAATTTTCAAACGTTGGAGACGGTTCAGGGTCCGAGGTAGGATTTGTGGGCTAATTAATACGGGTTAACGGGTTAACCCGTATAGGTAGGCCTTATAAATACCAAACCCTTAAACCTCAAACCCTTTTTACCGTTTCCAAACCTTCAGAGAGCCTTTGAGAGAAATTTCTTCTTTGCGATTTTCTTGCTAATGCTTTCCGAATCCTTCTCTCAATCTTTCTCTCGTAAGTACCGGCTGGGTGTTTTCTTCTTCATCTCCTTCGTTTTTCTTTTATTTTTGGTTTCGAATAATGACTACTCGAGAGTTTGGACCCCGCCGTCCCATAGAGTTAGGAGATGGGAGCACTCCCGATCTGTTGGCTGTTTGTAAACGGACAGGGGGATATTTAGGAAGGTAGGCCATGGGTGGCTTAGGTTATCCCTCGAGTGCTTCCAATATTTCGCGAAAATCCCAATGGGGGCCTTTTGTCCCACCCCGGTTGTGGGAGGCCAAGGATAAAAGGGTAAAAGGAACGGTGATGTTTTGGTGTTGGGGGATACCAAGAGGGCCGAGAAATTTTGTGATGGGGGTTTTGCAGGTTTCCCCGCGAGAGAGGCTCGGCTCGAACGCCATTGAATTAGCGAGGAGAGCGATTCGCGTCCCCGAAGTAGTTTGTGATCGGGAAAAGTGTGAACTAATGGACTCGACCAATCAGCGCTCGCGGGCACCGAGAGCGGGACCCCGAGCGACCCTCTAGATGTTCTCGCCCCGAGTACCATCTTTCCCCCGTTGTGCCCGCGGCCCCTGTGGCGGGGACAATTGAGCCGAGCAAAGCCGAGGAACTTGACCCCTTGATATCGAGGTGACTGGAACCGGTGAAGTTGAATCGGAGGTGGCCCCTGCCCGTGGTGACCCCACCGGTCTTTTTGGCTCCTCGAGCTCGGAGACCGAAGAAGATGACCGCGGAGAGGGGGATAGGAGGGCCGCAGGGACCTCCAAGAAGGCCGCTGAGACCACCAATATTGTGGATGCCTTCGAGAGCTCTGACTCCGAGGAGGAGGAGGAGATTGTGGCCCCTGCCCGGAACAAAGGCAAGAGGCCAGCTAGGGATGTGAATCCTGGTCGTGGCCGTAAGAAGGCCAAGGAGGTGGCCACCATTGACTGGGAGGAGGAGATTTACGAGGTATATAATGTGGACCGCACCGCTTACCGTGTCCGCACCCTCGGGGCATGTTCATTTGGCGGACAAGGACAAGCCGCGGCCAGAGACCATAGCGTATGTCCGTGGGGACAACAAAGCCTGCGTTTTTATGGGGCCCGCTTGAGAACGGATTGAGGCCGCCCCTGGACCCTTTCTTTTACTTCTTCCCTGGAGTTCAATGCCCGCCCGCCTACGCACCCGACTCCCAATGCCATCCGGCCATTGTCTCCTTCATTGCCGTGTGCATTCATGGGCTATGAACCTACCCTTGCCGGGCTCTACGCTTATTATCGTAATCCGCATTAGCCGTGGTATCCTGAGCTTGAAGGCTAGGAACTACTCCACCAGGACTTTCTCTCCTCCCTCCAACAAGTTTGACCAATGGAATCAGAAGGACATTTTGGTTATTGAGTCAAGATTCGGATGGCCCTTTTCCAAACCTTCACACCCCGTCCCTATGAAGGTGGCCGCTAGCAAATATCCGGACCCGTCCTTAGCCGATGCTATGCGCACTGCCATAGAGAGGCATCTGGCCCTCTACTTGGACAGCGGGGAGGAGCCCGTATATGACGTGGGCGCCATAGTGGAAGATGAGCCCCTACTGATCTACTCGGGGGTGGCTCCTCGCAGGGAGGGCGCCCCACATGCCCCCAGAGTAGAGATAGAGCCTTTGCCCCGCGACCCTGATTGGCGGGTGCACGAACATTACCGCCCGAGGCGCATTGTAAGACCTGTATGCTGGGCGCTGAGTGCGATCCTCCCGAAATAATCGGTCTCTGATTCCTCTATAAAACTGTTGCCAATTTACTTTGCCTTTGATTTTTTGAACTGCTCTGCTAACCATTTTTCTTTCCCTCCAGAGTAGATCCGGAAGTGTATAATTTCTGATGGCTCCTCCTCTAAGTGCTGCTCAACTGAAGGCCAAGAACCAGAGGGCCAACAAGGAAGCTGCCCAGAAGAGGCAGAATGAGATGGGAGGGGTTCCCACAAAAGACAAGACTGTTCCTGTAGCGAGCAGGAGGACCGGGGAGACTCTAGCTGCTCCCAGAACCATTCTAACCACTGGGAATCTGCCTCCACCTCCCCGGGGTCCTCCTCCACCCAATGCTCTCCGGAATCATCTCCCGGCCGTACTATTGCCTCCGGGCATAATCAGGAGCAGTCCAAGAAAAGGGCTGATAGAGATGCGGATTTGACGCATAGGGAGAGGTCCTCCAAGACCCAGAAAGTGGGGGATACCTCTACCCGTAGCCCTCCTGCTGCTGCCACTACCTCTACCACTGCTCCCTCCACCGCGGGGACCATATGCTCGGTGGCCTACCCGATCTCCTCCCTAGCCACCCGCGAGGAGACCTGGGAGAAGAGAAAACAGGTGGGAGCTGTGCCTGCCATTGAAGGGGTGGACCTGTATGCCCGCTCTGCCCATAACTCAGCTGTTGGGATAGGGCTCATCAACAGGCTTTTTGCCCCGGATTTCTATCATTCCGTGGCGGAGAAGGAGAACCCATCAGCCTTGATGGGAGACATTGGGATTGCCCTTACTGAGGTTTGATTCTTTCTGTCTGTCTCTTTGACACTGTTAGCCTTCCTTGTTCTAATTATCCTCCTCGCAGGTGGGCAATAAGGCTATGCGGCTCCGGGAGACCTGTGATAGCCTGTCCGCTGAGCTTACCAGCAACACCAAGGACCTGGCGGCTAAACTCCGTGAGCTGGAGCCGGCCCAGAGAAGGTGGGGACTCGAGCTCCCTCCCGGATGCCAAGGAGAAAGAGCTCTCCACCAAGGAGTCCGACCAGGGCTTCCAGGATCGGGTGACCGAGCTGGAGGGGAGCCTTGCAAAGGCAAAGGGTCAGCGAGATGAGCTTAGGGGCCACAAGCTTCAGCTGGAGCAAAGAAATTCCGAGCTCATGGTCAAGCTGGATGCCTCCCAAAAGCAAGTGGAGATCCTGGAGGCCAAGGCGGATGATCTCTCCGAGAAGCTGCTGCCTCTGACACAGTTCAGCTTGGAGAAGGAGAGGATGCTGGCCGAAGCTCGCAAGGAGGCCATCGAGGAGTATAAGAACTCCGATGAATTTAATGCGGAGTGCCTGGCCCAAGATGAGGCCTGTGGTGTCCTGGTACGATCCGGAACTTCGCGGCCACGGGTATGTTCTCCGTGTGCTAGCTTGGCCGTGATCGGCTCACTGGTTGCTACTGACGCGCAGTGCGTGTCCGGGCATGCGCTAGTTCCGCTGTCCGAGGACGAGGTCAAGGGTCTAGATCTTTCCGCCGCGGCCTCTCTCGCTCCCGTGGCGTAAGTGATCGCCTTGGCCTCGATCGCCGAACCGGATGTGCCGCGATTCGGGGACAACCCTTTATCTTTGAGGATGCCACGGCTCGTGTTCTTCCAGAGGGGCCACCATTGGAGATCTATTCCCCCGGGCAGGCTCCCGCTTCGCCCTCCGCCGAGCAACAAACCGCTCCTACTACCGAGGTGCCTCCTGGGACACCGCTTTCCCAACTCCGGACTCCGGCGGGCACAGGGGTGCGGCCACCGAGGAGCCGAAGCGGGCACGATGGAGCGGCCACCGAGGAGCCCAAGGAGAATGCTCCCTTAGTATAGGATTTTTGTTTTTCTTGTTGTAATAGTTTTAGGACTTTGTAAATACTTTCTTATCATCAATAGAAGCATTTTTCTCCACTTGGCTCCTTTACTTTTATCTTAATTGCTTGTCTCGTAGGCTATTTTGAGTAGTTTGGCAATTTTTTGAGCACCTTAATACTTGCATTCTCGCCTATTACTTTTTCCGCTTTTGACTTGCAACTAACTTTATACTCTCCTTCGCGGCAAGCACTTAGTAGGCCCTTTGCCCGCATTTTTTGAGTTTTCCTAACTCTTTATTCAAAACCCTTAGGTTTTTGTGAGAGTCGACCTTATTCTTCTATGATCGCGTTTGTTTAGCCTTGTGGCAAACTTTGAGGCCTTAACCTCGTTTGTCCGTTTGGCTTTGTTAAACTAGTTTGATCACTCTCATCCATTTACACTTATTCCCCCAAATTACCTTGCGAGTCGTGGTGTAAGTCAAAAGTAGCCAAGGCAAGCATACTTTCATAGGGCATGCGTAAGGTGGCCGTGAGGCTATTGTCCGCGCAATGTAAAGGTAGGAGCATATTTTAGCATAGAGGCCCTTTAACCCCCGGCATCCGTATCCCCTTATTGGAGGTTCTCACTTATTTGACCCTTTATTCAAAACTCCCTAGGGTTTTTCGTGAGGGTCTCGTGGCGATCCGGTGAACGGGCTTATATGTAGGCCTTTGTCACATACGGGCATGCGAGTAACGGCCCTAACGAGGTCCTTCTTCGCGCAATTAGTGGGTCCGGACTGTGTCATTGTCCCCACTAGAATCTGTAGGCACGGGCATCATGGCCTTTGTACCTACGTTCATCTATATCCACTTATTTTTGGTGGTGTCACGCGGGCAGAGAGAGTATCCTCCCGCGATCGATCATAGTACGGATCGTAATGGATCTTTGTACATATATAGGCATGCTGGATCCTTAGATCTTTGCGCATCGGTAAGTAGGAGCTCATATGTTGGCTCTTGAACCTACCGCATCCGTCGCGGGCATCCACCCTAGCTTTTGGTGCCGGTGGGAATTGATTTTTGCATCAAAATATGATGATAACTTCTCACTTATATATATATAGTCTATACTCCTTCCAAAAAATTACAAAGATTTTAAAAGAAGTATCTCTTAAGGTGGTCGCTATTCCAAGCGTGCTTAAGCTCTTCTCCCTCTTTTGGCCGCAATATGTAGGTGCCCTCTTTGACTATCTTTGTGACCTCATATGGACCTTCCCATTTCGGGACAGCTTTGTTGAAACCGAGGTTGGGTCCCTTGGACCTCTACGCTTCGAGTACCTGGGCCTCCAACCGAAAACTCCTCTTATTTACTCTTTTGTCATGGTGCTTCTTCGCTTCGTTTGTAGTTCACCATTTTTTCATGTGCCCGCATTCTCTTTCCTTCGAGATCGTCCAGTCACACCTTCCTCGTTTGCCTCGTTTTGAGACTCGTCGAAGTATGTGACTCTGTACGAGGGTAGGGCTACCTCAACTGGAGCCATTGCCTCTGACCCATACGTGAGCGAGAAAGGAGTTTCTCCTGTTGAATTTCTTATTGTGGTGCGGACAACCCATAATGCGATTTGGAGCTCGTCCAACCAACGTCCTCCTCGTCCTTCCAAATTTTTCTTTAAGGCAGTCAGTACTAGCTTGTTTGCTGCCTCAGCTTGACCATTTCCACGAGGATAGGCAACTGCGGACTTACGGTGTTGCACCTTCATTCTCACACATTCGGCAGTTGAATTTTGCGGAGAATTGGGTGCCATTATCTGAAATTATTGCTCGGGGAACCCCAAATCGACAATAGATGTGGTCGTGGACAAAACTGATAGTGTTATCCTCGGAAATAGTGGCTAAGCCCTTTGCTTCCGTCCACTTGGTAAAATAATCCACGGCCACCACGGCATACTTGATGCTTCCTCTAGCAGTTGGAAATGGTCCAATAAGATCTATCCCCACGTATCAAACGGCCACGATGGTACAACCAAAGTCTCGCTCCGTTGATGGTAGTCTAGGGATGTCCGCAAATCTCTGGCACTTATCACATTTTCTAACATACTCCCGCGTCCCTTCTCATTGTGGGCCAAAAGAATCCTTGGAATTTGATCTTGTCCGAGAGGGTGCGAGCACTGGATGTCCGCCACAAACTCCTTCATGGACCTCATGAGAGTAAGTTTGTGACCATGTGAGTTTTAACACATCTTAGTAAAGGCTTGGTGAATGATCGCCGAAAAGCACCCCATCGAGGACGAGGTATTTCGCGGACACCGTTCGATGGCTCTAGCCTTTACCGGGTCCTCGGGAGGGTTTGCTTCTCGATGTAATCCTTCATTTCATCCACCCAAATCCCTTACTTGATCCTCAATATTGTTTATCTCGTATTCGATCTATAGCAGTCTCTCCGTGAATTCAATCTGCAATTTGTCTCCAATTCACCAATTTCTTGCTCGGTTATTCTTGAGAGGAGGTCAGCCCACATTGTCCTCTCTCATGACTTGGTTCACTCATAGTAAGTGAAATTTTTGATGAGGGTTTTTGCAAGGCCACAAGATCGAGCTAGTACTGGGTTGATAGTATCATACTCCCCCTAATTTGATTAACTATGAGCCGAGAGTCACTATTGATCTCAATATTCTGAACTCCCAAGTCTCTTGCCAATTCCATGCCCGCTATAATCGCTTCATATTCACTGATTGTTTGATGCCTCGAACTTGAATCTCAAGGCCCTCATAAATTTCTCCCCCGCGAGGGTGCGATCAAAGTATGCCCGCTCCACCGATTAACTTGCTCGGAGCCGTCCACATATAAAGTCCATACCTCTTCCGGACGCTCCCGGGTTGAACAATTTCGTGCTCGGGCTTTCGGGTCATCTTCCGATTCCCGCTCGCTTTCTTTTCCGAGGTCGCCGTCCGCTAATTTGAACGATGATTCTACTACAAAATCAACTAAGGCCTGCGCTTTGATTGTCTTTCTCGGGAGTAGGTGATCCGGAACTCGGTGAGCTCTATAGACCAAGCTAGCATTCTCCCCCGAGGACTCGGTTTATGTAAAACCTTTCTAAGCGGGGCCTCGGCTAGTACAAATATAGGATGTGCGTAAAAGTAGGCTCTTAATTTTCGGAGGTATACAAGCAAGGCGTAAGCTAACTTTTCTATATTAAGATAACGCCCTTCTACGGCGGACAAAGTGCCTTACTTACATAATAAACTGGTTTTTGGGAGTTATTCTCCTCCCTTACAAGAACAGCAGCCTACGCCCGATCGCAACGGCTAAATACAAAAAGAGCTCTTCTCCGGCACCGGCCGCCGAGTAGAGGTGGCCGCCCGAGGTATGTTTGACTTCTTCAAAAGCCTCGATGGCACTCAGCACTCCATGTAAATTCATCGCCTCTCTTCCCCCTTTGAGAGTTTTGAAGAAGGGGAGGCACTCTCGCTGACCGCGAGATGAAGCGCCAAGTGCGGTGATGCGACCATTGAGTTTTGTACATCCTTTACGCAGCGTGAGGTTTCATGTCTAATAGGGCCTGGATTTTCTCTGGATTAGCCTCTATCCCTCTTTGGTTGACCATGAATCCGAGGAACTTGCCCGCCTTGACCCCAAAAGCGCACTTAAGGGGGTTTAGCTTCATGTTGTTGTGGCGCAAGTTTTTGAAGGTTTCCTCCACATCGAGCTCGTGGGAGTTTTCCTTAGTTTTTATGACCATGTCGTCAATGTAGGCCTCCCGGTTTCCTAGTTGGTTTTTAAAGACCGGATTGACCATGCGCCGATATGTGGCTCCCCTTGCATTTTTCAAATGCCCAAAGGGCATCATAGTGTAGCAGTATGTCTTGCCCGCAGCAATGAAAGCTACAGAGCGGACATCTTCAGGAGCCATCTGGATTTGATGGTAGCCGGAGTATGCATCAATGAAGCTTAGAACTCTGTGTCCGGCTATGGAATCCACCAATCTGTCTATGCGAGGAAGAGGGAAACAATCCTTGGGGCATGCCTTGTTGAGATCGGTGAAATCAACGCACATCCTCCATTTACCATTGGATTTCTTAACCATGACCACATTGGTCATCCATTTGGGGTAGGAGATCTCCTTTATTATCCCCGCTTTTAGCAATTTTTCCACCTCTTCCTTGATGGCAATCTCTTTCTCCGGGGAGAAATATCTGGATTTCTGGTGAATGTCTTTGAAGGAGGGGTCATCGTTGATTTTATGGAGGATCACGTCCTCGCTGATGCCTTGCATATCTTCCACCCTCCAAGCGAACACATCGCAATTTGCTCTAAGGAACTCAATAAGTATCCTTCTCTCCTCGCTGTGAATTTCCAGCCCAACCTTAACTGTTTGCTCGGGGAAGTGGGGATTGATTACCACCTCCTCGAGCTCGTCGTTAGGTTGAAGGTCGCTGATTTCACGATTGTGCGGGGAGTCAATGACAATAGTTGGGGGGTTGACCTGAGCTTGGTCGGTGTTGCCATTGAATATATGATATCACGGTCAATTTCCCCCTCTATTCCTCGATCAATATAACCTCCCTCAACAGAGCGACCACCTGCTTCGATTTTCTGCTCATCTTGAGCTCCACCTTCGTGGAATGGAAAGAAAGCATGCCGATCGGTACGGGCGGCGGCGGGAGTGCAAGAGCTTTCCCCTTTTTTGACTTGTCCTCGCCTTTTCCCTCTATCATTTTGTCCTCGCCCTCTATACGTAGGCGGGGAGGTGCAGCCTTTCTGTTCTTTCCTTTTTTCCTCCAGCGCTCGGAGGAATCTCCCGGGCTGGTTCTTGATGGTAGCAACCCCGCCCTGGTGTTAAATTTCACCCTTTGGTGGGGGACGGACGCAACTATTCCCAATTCGGCTGAGCGATTACGCCGAGAATGGCATTGTATTGGGAAGGAAGATCGACCACCATGAAAGTTATCTTGGCCGTCTTCTGCATGGGTTTTTCCCCAATAGCTACGTCAAACACAATCGTCCCCTTTACCCTTACAAATAAGGCCGTGGGGTTGGTGAAGCCTTCGAGCATGCCCGCATATGGAGTGAGATGTGCTTGTCATTCTCATTCCAACCAAAGTATGGTAGTAGAGTATGTCGCGGGCGGCTCCAGGTATCTATCAACACTCGACCTATGTTTGCCGGTTGATTCTCATTACGAGGGTGAGTGGGCGTGTGGAATGAAAAAGGGTGGAGGCAAGTTCACTCCTTTTGAACCCAATTTCTGCTCTTCCTCCGGAGCCGGGCGGGGATGGAGAAAACCTTCTCTAATGTCCGAATTTGGAGGGACAGCTGCTTATTTGACGGAGGTTCCTCCCCAATGAAGTTAATGTCATAGTCCCCAAAATCGTCATCATCATTATCTCTTTCATTTCTCTCTGGTCCCCGCGTGTGTCGTGCCCGCTGCTGATCATTGTTATTGGGGGCAGTATTGTTCCCTTTAACCCACTTGGTTAGCTCCCGTTATTGATTTTCTGCTGGATTACTAACTCGGCTTGGTGGAAACAGTCCTCGATTCCGTGCCCGTGGTCGTTGTGATACTCACGAATTTAAGTCTACTCCTCTCATTTGGCTTTCGAAGCATGGGGAGGAGCGAGGAAAAGTACGAGGCTCTCATGATCACCACCCTTGGGTCGGTGAGCTGCAGTAAGCTGTTTCGACCATAGCCTTCTTGAGCTTTTTCGATCCCCGGCCTCTGTTTTTGCCACGATTCTTGGTGTGAGCGAGGCTGCAGGGTGGTCTCCTGGACTTGGCTTATCCTTTCTTTCGCGAAGCTCGGGAGCGGGCACACTAGGCTCTTCGGCGGAGGCAATGGCCGAGGCCCTTTCATACATTTCCTCCATTTGATTTAGGTTTCTTTGGAGGCAAAATTCATTTTGAGGAAGGAGGAAGGCTGAGGCCGCCCTCAAAACATAGTCGATATCTCCTTCGTCCGGGTCCACGATCTCCTCGCTCACCTTCCTGAACCGGGATATATAATCTTTTGTAGGCTCGTTTGGTGCACCTTGACACGGACAAGATCTGTCTTTGGTCTAGCGGGCACACTGCTCCGGCAAAGGCATTGAGGAAGAGAACTACGGGCGGGCGAATATTTGGATACACGGGGCTTGAGGGCTAGCATCCAAGATAGGGCCTTGCCGGTGAAGGTCGCGGCCAAAGCTTTGCACATCACTGACTCGTCCGCGGAGAATAAAGCCATCGGCCCTCAAATCTTCCCATATGACTCTTGGCATTTTTGGATCCGTCATGGAGGTGTCCATGCAGGGGGTTTGCCCGTACGGATCGGTGCCCGCGCAATTTTATCGGCTGAAGGCGTCCATGGTGCGGCCGCACTCGGACGGCCTTCGATGGGTTTCCCACATCTTACTGCATAAATTCCACAAACTCGGGGTTACGATCATCAACCTTACGCTTTTTAGCTCGTGGAGCCACGGCCTTCTCCTTGGCTAGGAGCCAAGGGTACGGCTTTGGACCTCGCACGGCGGTTTAAGCTGTGCCTCTTCCCCCATTTCCTCGCTATCCTCTACATGCACCACGCTCCGTTTGGCCGTCGCGCTCGAAGGCTGGGTCGGTCAACCCGGTTTGCCCCACGGCTTGACTAGCAAGCGAGTTAGCGGGAGCTCGTTGGGAGAACCTTTGTGACCCTTGAGGAGGCTGTAGCCCTCCATTGGCCTCTATTTCAAACATTTCCATCTCCGCGTCGTTGATGGCCATGGCCTCCGCGACCGGTTTGGACTTGGAGGCTAGGATTTCCTTCCTTCTCGGGATTTGCTGCGGGAAAGTGGGGTGGTTAGAGTGGTGTTTTTTATGTGAGCTTGGGGAGTTTTTGGGCTATTGTTTAGTAGGGCACAGGCTTTTTCGGCCACGGGCTTCCTCGGTTAACCGGTGTAGAACTCGTTGAGTAGGGATTTTGAGGCCGAGAATGGGCCCCCATTACGTTGAAAAGCTTGAGTTGGTTTGCCTTTCCCTATTGATGGTGGAGGGTTCGGCTTGGTTCTCCTCCTCTAGGGTCAAATGACCAGCATTTTTAGAATTTGAGACATGTCTCGGAAAGACGAAAATAAGCGAAAAGAAGTGTCCTTTGACGGTCAATTGTTTAGACCACAAGGTGTGTACGAAAACAAAAGTTTTAAACGGGAAAAACTTAGTGATGTAAAAGAAGAGCCTTTCGGCCTTGAATTTGTTTAGGACACGTGAGGTGCCTTGAAAACAAAAGATTTTTAACGAGAAAACGAAAGAAAGTCGGCTTCCGGCAATGGAACCACCGATGACGCCACGGCTTTTGGGGTCGGGGAGCGGTTCAAGGATATACGGCTAGGATATATTTATTGGTTTGATGTACCTAGATCACAACACAAACAAGCACCGTTAAGGTCAAAGTTGGATGTTACTCCAACTCGGGCCCTCGGGTGTGAGAGTAAGAATGCGAGTAATCGGGCTTTGAATACCTTTGGAGTGTGTGTGTGTTTAGGTTTAGGGAGTAAAAGAGCTTACTCAATTGTATATGGAACTTACCTTGCCCCGAGGGGGTAAAGGCCTTCTATTTATAGGCAATGCAATGGTGCTTGTTGAGGTAAGCAATGAGATCGGCCCTAGGGGCACTTTGGTATTTGACCGGCTACACGTGTCCGGCTAATTGGTCTGTCGGGGAGGGAACATTGGCTATCCCGGGGGACATGGTGAAAGTGACATGAGCCGTGTAGCCGGCTTAGTGCATTAAATGGAATAGTAGGCGCCGGGGAGGCCGCATTGAATGCGTGATGGGGAGCCGGCAAGTGGCTGTCGAGCCGGTAAGCTAACTTGCTCGGTAAGGCTTGACATTAGCAGGAAGCAGCATGTGCCCGCGGTCAACGTTGTGTCCGCGGTCAAAGATATATGACGCGAGCACGGTTGATGCGGGCATGACTCATGCGGGCACGGATCCAGCGAGCAGGGTCCCAATGGTCCTCGACGGGGACGATGCGAGGAGGGACACGGTCTTGACCACAAGGGCCTATTTGTCCGCGGTCTTCCCTCCAGCGGTCTAGGAACTGCCACGTCACTGGTTCCTTGGACTAGACCGAGCGCGGGCCCGGTCCAGTAGATCCGGGCTCATCAAATACTCATACTTTAACTTTATGTTCCATATTCCCAAAGTTTGTACAATAGAAGATGGTCTCAACTTTTGCATTTATGTCAACCAATATTGATTTAATGCAAATTCAGTCATAGGTTTCCATAATCTCCAAACACACCCCTATAAATTTTCAAAAACCATTAGCCCATACTGACAAACCCAAAAAAGGAAAGCATCCTACTATAAAACAGACTTCATAATTCATTCTAGTATCCACAAAACACACACACACAAGGGTGATCTGTGTGCTAATTTTTAAGATGAAGAGAGCTACTAAGTTGGTCGTGCTGATCTTCGCTGTGGTCGTCATCCGCTCGTGGATCATTGCTGAAGGAGGGAGAGAGATTAAGAGGGAGGAGAATGTACAACCTCAGAACTTCGCCGGAGGATTTACGGGCTCGTTTCCGGGTCCCACAGGGTTTTCATTTACTGGATCATTTCCGAGCCCACCGGGCACTGGGCTGACATTTGGGTTTGGGGCTGGGCCATCTACCTACTGCAGTTTAGCTGGGATCATGTGTGCCACCCCACCATCACCACCACCACCACCGGCCCACCGAACCAGTACTGGTGGTGGTGGAGTTGGGTCTCCTTGATGGCCAGGGTTTTACTCTAATAATATTATGAAGCATGTTGGGATTATGGAGTCATCTTGGATTAGGGTTTCCTGGGTTGTTGTGGTTCTATATTTCTATTACTATTAAGCTTTAGGTTATGTGAATAAACTAAGATGTTAAGTTGGTTGGGAAGTTTATGGTGAAGTATTGCAATGTCACGAGTGTGGTAGGGTGGACTATTTTTATTTTCTAGACTACTATATGAGTAGGTCCCATTTGTGACGTGCTCCGTATTCATCATATATGTCTGAAATATGTATTGTTATTATTCTCAAGTTTTTTTTTATTATTATTATTGATGCTGCAAGGAACATGTTGATCAGCTTACGTCCAGCAATTAGGTTGATTCACTGACTTTATTTGACCTGAAACAGGGAACAAACGACTAGCCGGGTTGATCTCCGGCAAAGACCCTCCGACGTGAGGATAAGTATCACGTGTTTAAGCTTATAAACTGTATTGAGATCAATTGAACAATAAATAAGACATTACCTGTAAACAATGGATGTTGTGAGGTATTTATAGCCCGTCACTTTTATTCCATTCAGTGGCCCCCAACTTTCTGAGTTGACTTTGTCGACCAGGTATTTATAAGAATTTTTAGATCGTAGATGGATGCTCAAACTGCTGGATGGTCGACTGAGATGACGTGACTTAATCTCGACCATTGGCTGTTTTGACGGCCAGATCCGTTGAAGCACCACAATGATTAGAGAATATGGCACTTGGACAACTGCCTTGGGAAACGGTGCCGGCATTTATGGGAGGATTGAACCGTTGTATCTCAAACCTTTTCCGATTCAAGTATGGATTAGGAAAGGTATAAAAGGCAAATTCTTTTCCTTTTCAATCTTTTACAAACTTTCAAATTCTGAATATACCCAGCAAGAACAGCAGCAAGGCAAACGGATTTCTCAGCGTATTCAAGCTCTCATTTCCCCCTCAAATTTCTTCATCTCCAAATCAATTAAGGAACCCTTCGAGTACTCTGTTATTAGGCTTGATTTTAGACTTTTTTTATTTCGCCATGGCTAGGACTTTTGGTTGTGAGAGAGGGGTTTATTGCATCCAAAACCTTAGGGTTTACACTCGTAGATAGGGCCCATGGAAGGATATGAGTAGGGATGAGGCTCGGACCATCTTAAAAGCATGGGGTCTGTGTTATGGAGTTGTAGAGCTTTCAGGTAGATATAGTATAGGAGATTTGGAGGTGGACGACCAAAGGGTTGTCCGCTTTCGTCTCTTTAACAAGTTGATAGATCATTTCATCATATTTTACCTTAAGGGATCAAATAAATCACATTTTCCCAAAAATAGGATAGAATTTCCAGGGGAATCTAGGTCGCCCATAGATAGTGATGATCAAACTCCTTCTACTTCTGATTCCCCTGATTCCTCTTCTTCTGTAGATATGTCGACTCAAGATTCAGCGAGCTTTCCCTCTGGCAATATTGTGAACGCTTTCTGCTCGACAGTCGTTCCAGATCGAAATGAACGAGGATATGTGGCCCCCAGGCCGGCTATTGGAAGGAAGGGTGCTGAGTCAAGGATCGACATCCCCCAAGTTATTCGTAAATTTGCCCGATAAGGTAGTTGGGTGGAACTCCCACATGATTTTGGTAGAAAGTAGGAAAGGATGGACCTTACCTTTGCCTGAAATGGACACCCGTCCGATGAAAGAGGAGGACTACTGGTCCCCGATTGGAGCGATGATCTAGCTCGTAGGCTAGCTTTGGTTGCTCGAAGGAGCATGATCAACTGGCAGTATCTTCAATCGGACAAAGATTATTTTCTGCAAGTTGGTATGATGTTGGGGGGCAATGGAGATGTAGCTCCCTTAGTACCAATTGTCCAGAGTTTGAGGTCCAGAGTGGGTCGTACATGAGAGAGAGAGAGAGAGAGAGATTTGAGATTCAATGCCACTTTTGCAAACAGAATCCTGGTTGTTGCAAATCCATGGATCATTATGGCGGTTAAGTGCTTGCTCGCCTTTATTTTACTCGTAAATTTCTTTCTCGCATACTTGTATACTAATTGTCTCTTTTTGATCGTGCAGTTCTAACCCCCAGCAGAAAGCAAACATGAACCGTATCATGGGTATGACTGAGAGGAAGAAGAGAAAGAAGGCTCATGGTGCTGCTAATGCCCGAGCAAGTCGTGAGAAAGAAGCCATCGACAGAAATGCCCTGCTCCCCAAGGCAGGTGTAGGGATGGTCCCAGTTGATGGGTCTGGGCCATTCGAGCAAATCGAGACTACGGTTGAAGCTCAGTCGGTACATGCTTATATAGGAAGAGGTCGCCCCGTCGACCGAACGAGCGTCGGGCTCCAGTCCCCATCAAGAACAGGCTGGGGCTGACCCTAAAAACTTTGTAGACCTTGAGATCGATGACGTCGACCAAGATGAAGAAGATTCTCTTCCCTTATGACCCGACAGCGAAACAGATCAAGAACTAATAGAGGTAAGGCTGTCTCTTCCTCCAGTGATCCTCCTTCCCACTCTCCTCAAATTACGAGCCAAGAGTTCGTTCAGTCCCAGGTGGAGAAGCTGAGTGTTTTTCCTTCTCTCACTGGGGTCGACAGCTCTTGTCGTCAATATCCCGAGTTGGAATTTGGGCAGATCATCAAAATTTGATAGGCTAAAGTCGCACGCCTACAAATTAGTACCAAGACTCGGCTACAAAACTGTAGCAAGGATAAGTCCAGGGTCGATCCACTGAAGAACGGTATTTGTTGTGTAATGGTCACAGACCAGTTTGAGGGTTTGTTTGAATTGTTTGTTGTAATAACTACAGCAAGTAAATAAATGTGATAGTAAACAATTATAAAAAAAAGCACTTCAGATTTGTTTCTATCCCCGTTTACCAACCCAATATCATCGGTATAATTTTTTTCCCTTCCTCCTATTCACTTGATTCGAGATGTATTTCAATCTCTATCTCTTTCTTATTAATGATTATAAGCAGTGGCACACTCACCTATAACCCTAATCAATAATCAAACCTAACTGGCACAGTCTAGGTTTAGATAATCAATTGATAAAGCTTTAAGAGATTAAGATCAAGAATTTCACTATTCTTTTGCAAATAGAACAAAATCTAGTTTTACCCACTTCTCAATTTACCATGGCACATGCATAAATCTCAAAGATGCTACTTGTGAAAAATCTTAATCTGGCACAGACTTAGGATTAAACTAGCAATAAATCAATTACAAGGGAAAAGAGGATGATCAAATCTCAAAATCCTAGAAAAATATCTAGCAATTAAAACAAGTAAAACTATGAATATGGATTAAGGAATAAAGAAATAAATACCTCAATTGAAGTCAATAAACGGTTCAAGATTCAAATCTAAAGCAATGGAGTTTAGTTCTCCATGAAAATTCAACAAATCTCTCTAGAAAAAGAAACAAAGTTCGAACCCTCAAACAATTGACAAGAGAAGTACTCCCTCCGTCCCAATAAAAGTTTCACTAATTTCCTAAAAGGGCGTCCCGTTAGAAGCTTCACCTTTCTTAAAATGGCAAAGAATCTTTACTATTCAACCCACTCATTCTCTCTCCTATTTTACTATTACACTCTCAACATTTTTTAAATTTACTATTTCCTCCACTCATTCTCTCTCCTATTTTACTATTACACTCACAACATTTTCTCCACCCTTAATTTGCGTGCCGAAACAAAATGGTGAAGCAATTATCGGGACGGAGGGAGTATATATGTTGGAAAAATAGTGTATTTTGAAGGAAATTAATGGATTAATTTTTAAAGAGTAATTTTGTCAAATTACTTAAGTGGTTTAGTGTGTTTGTGAAATAAAATATTTATTTGTCCAAAATGATTTTTGGATGAAGTAAATATAAATGCTCAAAAGATTTGGCCCACTTATTGCTAATAAATTTTGATTTTGTAAATCAAAATTGGTTTTGGTTTTTACTGAGGTGCTCGGCCGAGCAGAGTGTTAACTCGGCCGAGCATAGCATGGCAGAAAGTCCAAAGTTTCTGGAAAGCCATGCTCGGCCGAGGCATATGCCTTGCTCGGCCGAGCAAGGTACATGACTCGGTCGAGCAGGTCCTGGGCAGACATTTAACAGCCAAGTATTAAATGTGAAAAACTGAAACGGAAATCATTATGGCTAAGATTTTCGAGTTAATGGTTGTTTAATTTCTTAATAATTTTGTTTATTACATAATTAACAACAATTTTTCAGTTTTAATCTTGGTTTTTGAAATGTTTAAATAGTTGTTTGTCAACAAAATTTGAAGACACTTGGGACAACTTGGAAAAACACTCTTGAGAAAAACCCAGCAGAGAAAAACAACTAGTTTCCATATTCCTCCTCCATAGCAATTTGGTGCATATTGTTTATTCTTCCTTTGGCCTCTTAGTTTGCAATATAATAGAAGAGGTGATCTGGTCCAAGCACAATTCAACTCGCCGGGAACTTTAGGTGCAAAGTGCCCCCGGTCCGCACGTTCTATCCTGGGAGACAAGCGATCCAAGCAAACTTAAGCACACTCGGTGAGGGATCGAATATGTCTTAAGGAGACAGTGTTTTCATTGGGCTCGTGCAGAAATTTCAACAACTTATCATTTGTATTTTCAGTTTTTTTGTTTATTGTATTTCATTTATATTTTCTGTAATTGTGACACCCTTGTAACAATCTTAAGACATATTCATAACCGAGGGAGTCGATTGCAGAATTTTAAAAAAAGAAAATACTAACTAAGTTGTTGTGTTTCAGATGGCGACTAACAACAACAACGTGGAGACCCAAATTGGATCCCAAACTGGACCCCAAACTAATCTCCAAACTGGAAACGGAAGTGGCTCGACTATTGTGACAAATCCTCCTACGATCCATAGCCCGACCCCTCATGCGGAAAAATCCGAGAAGTTTGTTGGCCACAACTTTAAGCGTTGGCAACAAAAGATGCTTTTCTACCTCACTACCTTGCACTTGGCAAAATATCTGAAAGAAGATATGCCAAAGGTAAGTGAAGGAGAAACCGATGTTACAACCTTGGTTGCGATTGAAACATGGAAGCATGGGGAATACTTGTGCAGAAACTATGTCCTTAATTCGCTTTCAGATTCTCTCTACAACGTGTTTAATGAGAAGAAATCTGCAAAGGAATTATGGAGGTCGTTGGACCACAAATATAAGATTGAGGATGCGGGAACAAAGAAGTTCATTATTGCCCGTTTCCTTGATTTTAAGATGGTGGACAACAAGAGTGTGAAATCTCAAGTTGATGAGTTTCAAACTATTTTGCACGAGATTCATGCCGAGGGTATGATCATAAGTGAAAGCTTCCAAGTGGCTGCAATCATTGAGAAATAGCCTCCATCTTGGAATGATTTCAAGAACTACCTTAAGCATAAGCGAAAGGAAATGGATGTGGAAGGAATAATCCTTCGGTTGAGTATTGAAGAGAACAATAGAGTCGCTGAAAACAAGTTTGTTTCTAGTGTGGCTAAGGCCAATGTGGTGGAGCATAGTCAAAGCTCCAAAGGCAAAAGAGTTGGGAAGGGAAAAGGGAAGGTTGTGACAACTTCCAAGAATTTCCACTTGAGACCAAAAGGTGGTGTTTCCAAGAAGAATTTCTTAGGAACTTGTTACAATTGTGGTGGTGAAGGCCACAAGGCTCATGCTTGCAAGTTGCCCAAGAAGGCTCGTGAAGCAAACATGGTGGAAGGCATTGCTAGGGACGGGTCCGAGATACACCTCGCAGCTGTGGTTTCCGAGGTAAATTTGGTGGGTTCAAACCCAAATCAATGGTGGATTGACACCGGTGCTACTAGACATGTGTGCTCCAATAGAGACATGTTTAGTACTTTTGTTGCTAAGGATGGCGAGAAGCTATTCATGGGGAATTCAGCCACCTCCGAGATCAAAGGAGAAGGAAAAGTGGTTTTGAAGATGACATCCGGGAAGTAGTTGACTCTCAACAACGTGCTTTATGTGCCTGATATCCGGAAGAACTTGGTGTCCGGATCGCTTTTGATAAAGCATGGATTTCGTATTGTGTTTGAGTCCAATGTAGTCACTTTGTCTAAGAGTGGAATGTTTGTGGGTAAAGGCTATGTCAATGATGGCCTATTCAAGTTAAGTGTAATGATTGTTAAAGCTAAGCTAATGATATGAATATCTCTTCCGTTTACTTGCTTGAGTCATCTAATTTGTGGCATGGTAGACTTGGTCATGTTAATTTTGATTCTATACGTCGTTTGACAAAAGCAAATTCTATTCCAAAGTTTAAAGTTGATTGTAAACAAAAATGTGAAATTTGTGTAGAAGCAAAATTAACAAGAAAGTCATTCCCTTCATTTGAAAGACCCAGTGAACCACTTGAATTGGTTCACACGGACTTATGTGACTTTAAATCAACACAATCACGGGGCTGTGATGATGTGCCATTCGCGGGAAAAAATTCGATTTTTTGCGTTTCTTTGAAAAAACCAAATAAAACCCGGGAAAAAGAACGGAGTCGCCACGCCATTTTTGTTTTAAGGGCCAAAAATTTGAAAAATTCCCGAGATCATAAATTTGGGTTCGGAGGTCATGTTACACGCCGGGAAGGACGTTAGTGTGCACCCGGAATGCCTCGTAAAACGAGTCTTCCAAGCTGAAAATCATTTGTGTATGTGTGTGTGTGTGTTTTGGCCAAAATAATTTGAAACTCAGAAAAGTAAAAATTGGGATATCTTTTTAAGACTTTAAACTGATCCCATGATTTTTTGGAAGATTTTTGGATTGAGATTTGGTACTCAAAAGACCTTTTGAAGTTGAGAGTCACTTCTGCCAGAATGAAAAAGGCAGTGGACCTTTGATTTTGAAATAGATTCAAGGGTCTTAAAACTTCATAATCTGGATAAACTCAGAGAATGAAAGTTGTTTCAGACACCTTAAATAAGATTTGTACGAAGGAATTTTCCATTTTGGAGAATATTTGAGGGGTCAAAACCTTCTGGAAATCTCAGATATGCAATCTGGATTTTCAGAAGCTAATGAACTAGCCTCTAAAAGAAAATTTGAAAATAGGAGTTTTACTCACCCAAAAAATAAAGTAAAAATATTTCTGGAAAGCCCTTGATGTTGGCTACAAAAAGTGGTTTGTAGTCAACACCAAATTCCAAGTTTATCTGTGTCCAAAAATTAAGACAATGGACTGGGATCTTGGAAAATTGCTACTGGACAGCAACTTCTCAAGAAAGAAAATATGATTTTAAGGGGGGTTTTGCATCCATGCTTGTCCCCATTTCCCTAGGTTTTGGTTAGTGATCACTTGACATTTTAGTGGTGAGTCAACTATACCAAACCATCCTTGGGGTACATTAGGACTAAGCACTTCATTTGCTTGGGAAGGGGATTTTTATCCTTTGAAAATGAGATTTGATGCTTGAAAATGTTTTTAGGGTTTTGAAAATGAGTTTTCTTTACAAGAAAGTAAGAGAACTTGAAAATAATGTTGATCCTTGTGGAAGATCATCCATGGAGATGAACTTCCATGGTGATCTTCTTGGATCTAAGACAAGAAGATGAATGAACTACATTTTGTAGTTTGAAGATGCATGCATGGATGAGAGATTTAGGGTAAGAAGAGGGAGGTTATACCTATCTTCTTTGTATTTTGGGGCTTTGGCTTGAATGTATGAGTGTTTGAGGCTTTGAATGTAAGAGTGTTTGGGTTTGATTTGAGTGAGTGAAAGTTGGGAAGATTCAAGAGAAAAAGGTGACAATTCTTATAGAATTCTCACTGTTTTCTCGAGTATATTCGCCAAATACTGTGAATTGTGCTCTCTTCCTCCTTATTTTTGTGACTGGAGGGCTCAATTTATAGCCCTCTGAAAATTACAAAGGTATCCGCGCGGATGGGATCAGTCGCGTGCACTGTTCATTAAATCTTTGCTTCGGGCTTTGGACACGAGGAATAATCTTTTTTAAAATTCAAATTAAACGGTCAGATTATGTTCCGACCATTTCTATTTTTGGTTTTGACCATTTCTTTCACTTTTTTGATTCCTTTCCTTGGTTTATCCTTAAATATCAATGCCCATTTTGCCCTCACTTTGTTAGAAATGTTAGGATTGTTAGGAAATGTTAGAAATGTTATAACTTTCGTTAATTTTCTAACGAAAATTCTAACAAGCTCAAATTGGAGCACTTACAGTAGCCCCTCGGCGACGGCGCTTTCGAAGGAAGCGGGGTCGTCGATAAGAGTAAGGCTCCATATTTGGCAGGATGATCGAGTGATCGAGTGGCTGAACCTAGCGATAGGCTACCTACGTATCCCGAATGGGAATCAAGCCAGTCGTGGTTCGGGTCTTCGACCCTGGAGATGATGGCGTTTTAGGTGCCTCGAACTTGATGAGCGAGTTCTGCAATCGGTTCTTTGGAGAGAAACTTCTGCTGGGGATAAGAGATGACCATTTTCGGTTTGATGGCTATCCGCTCTGCTGGGGATAGGAATGACCATTTTCGGTCTGATGGCTATCCGCTCTGCTGGGGATAAGAATGACCATTTTCGGTCTGATGGCTATCCGCTCTGGTCTGATGGCTATCCGCTCTGCTGGGGATAAGAAATGACCATTTTCGGTCTGATGGCTATCCGCTCTGCTGGGGATGATTGCGATTTATCGCTTTCCTAGTGATAGCGTCTTAGGTGCCTCGAATCTTGGAGATGGCGTTTTAGGTGCCTCGAACCTTGGAGATGGCGTTTTAGGTGCCTCGAACCTTGAAGATGGCGTTTTAGGTGCCTCGAACCTTGATGATGGCGTTTTAGGTGCCTCGAACCTTGATGATGGCGTTTTAGGTGCCTCGAACCTTGATTATGAAATGGCCTTTCGGTGGACTTTGTCTGCTGCCGAAGGAGAGGGTGACCGTTTTGGTCGAGGGGCTGGACCTAATGATAGGCTACCTACGTATCCCTAGCGGGGAATCAAGCCCTTTCGTAGTTCGAGATCTACTCGAGATTCCGTTGGCTTTTGGGATTCCGTTAACTTTGCTGGGGATTTTGTTAGCCTTTGCTGGGGAAAATCAGACGTATTCGTCTGGGAAATCGGTATTACGTTTGACTGCCGGGGAATGATTTTGATGAAAGATACGGGATCTCGTTATCTTTCTCAGGGAGGTCGGCCTTACGTTTGACTGCCGGGGGTAATTTTGATGAAAGATACGGGATCTCGTTATCTTTCTCGGGGAAAGTCGGTCTTACGTTTGACTGCCGTTGAATGATTTTGATGAAAGATACGGGGTCTCGTTATCTTTCTCAGGGAAATCGGTCTTACGTTTGACTGCCGGGGAATGATTTTGATGAAAGATACGAGATTTCGTTATCTTTCTCAGGGAGATCGGTCTTACGTTTGACTGCCGAGGGTAATTTTGATGAAAGATACGGGATCTCGTTATCTTTCTCGGGGAAAGTCGGTCTTACGTTTGACTGCCGTTGAATGATTTTGATGAAAGATACGGGATCTCGTTATCTTTCTCGGGGAAATCGGTCTTACGTTTGACTGCCGGGGAATGATTTTGATGAAAGATACGAGATCTCGTTATCTTTCTCGGGGAGATCGGTCTTACGTTTGACTGCCGGGGGTAATTTTGATGAAAGATACGGGATCTCGTTATCTTTCTCGGGGAAAGTCGGTCTTACGTTTGACTGCCGTTGAAGGATTTTGATGAAAGATACGGGATCTCGTTATCTTTCTCAGAGAGATCGGACTTACGTTTGACTGCCGTTTGATGATTTTGATGAAAGATACGGGATCTCGTTTCTTTCTCGGGGAGATCGGTCTTACGTTTGACTGCCGTTTGATGATTTTGATGACAGATACGGGATCTCGTTATCTTTCTCAGAGAGATCGGACTTACGTTTGACTGCCGTTTGATGATTTTGATGAAAGATACGGGATCTCGTTTCTTTCTCGGGGAGATCGGTCTTACGTTTGACTGCCGTTTGATGATTTTCTTGACAAGGGGCTGACTTTGGTTAACTTTGGTTAACTCTGTCAAGTTGGGGACTGAACTGCAGAGTCCCAGATTTTTAAAGGGCAAAAGGGTCATTTTGACCCTGACAATCCTATCCGCGCGGATAGGAGCGTGTTCAGAGGGTTTTAAATGAGGGGCCGCCCCCTTCTTCTTCCCCAGTCTGTTTTTACAGAAAATTACGAGAGAGAGAGAGAGAGAAAATCGCCCCAAGCCGCCATTGTTGTCCAAAAAGCTTCAAAAATCTTCCGATTTCTTCGATTTTTTGAGCAATGGAACACGGGGAAGGTGGTTTTCAAGGCCAAGGACGTGGCCCGGTAGCGGAGAGACGATTGGAGCTCGTCCGGATGAGGAGGCACTATACTCTTTCGCAATCGATTGCGGAGGAGCCCTATCCCGATGCTTGGCAACATTGGGCTTCTGATCCGAGTCTCCGAACGGTATACTTCGAATCTTTTCATTCCCTTCGTTGATTTTTTGCTTGAAATTGAATTTTGGGTGATTTTTGAATTTTTTTTTTTTTGAAAATTCGAATGATTGATGTTCTTGGCTTTGAATCTTGATTTTGATGCTTTGCATGTTATGAGTATATGAGTAACCCAAAATGTGCATTTTGCTTGAGAAAAGAATTGGCATTTTGCCAACATGAGATGATGATATGTATGATTTTTTTTTTTGAAAAGTGGGACGGATTTTTTCTCCCGTTGATTGAATGCATGTTATTTTATGAAAATGGGACGGAGCTTTTACTTCCGTAGAATGCATGTAGAGCCTCTTTTTTTTTTTTGAGATGATGAATGATATGCATGCATGCATAGGAACTTCTTTTTTTTTTGAAAATGGGACGGAGTTTTTACTTCCGTTGACTCTTTGTATGAAAGATTTTTTTTTTTCATGAATGTTGATTGGGATTTCTTTGAACCTGTCTTTTTTGTGCGAGAAAAATGGGGCTATGCTCATTGTATGCTGTTATGCTGTCGAAGAAATTTCATGATGCATATGTATGCTTTTTTTTTTTTTTTGCAAATGCAAATGCAATTTTTTTTTGACATTTTCTCTTTTTTTTTTTGAGCACACACTTTTCTTTTGCACTGGATTGATTGGATTTTTACCTTTCGCAGGTATGGGCGTTGGAGTTTTTCCATGTCACGATGTGGCGACAGCCGGCGGAGTACGTCGGGGCGTATCCGGCCATGCGCTCTTGGTCCAAGCATGCCCGGGAGAAGATAAGCTCCAGGGGGCGTACGACTCTCAGATACGCGGATTGCCTTCCTTTGACGGAGGCTAAGACGAATGAGAGGATGATAGTTTATCCCTGGGATCGTTTCGAGGTGGCGCAGCTGAAGGGCGCCGAGATTTGGACTGTGCGGCGGAGGATTACGAGAGGTCCGACTGCGATGCCTATTATGCGGGGAGAGAGGGTGACGCGCCGGCATGGCGTGAACTCGCCTTTGAGGACACCGGTGGAGCCTCCCGCCGATATGATGCACCAGTGATGAATTCGTGACTGGGATGATTACCGAGCCGGCCAAAGACTTCTCGGCATTTGTGGCGATTGAGCACCCGTATTTGTCTTGAGGAGGCTGAGGATGCCCCGGGTTACGGATAGAGAGGGGCTTGGGATCCCGCCTCGTACCCTCAGACGGATTTTTCATATATCCAGGATGGGGTCCGATTGAGGGTGCAGATCCCTCAGCCTGAGCGGCTTCCACGAGCTTTCCGGCCTCGTCCGGGTATGAAGGTATGGCTTCTCTTTCTTTTTTTTTTTTACTTTTGCTTTTGTATTTTCTTTTCTTTCCTGTCATCATTTTCGCTTCAACTGTTTCTGACGCTTTTGCTTTTGTGCAATTTTCGGAGGTGGTCGTCGAGAAGCTGACGAAGCAAGTGATCGGAGCTAAGAGATTTATCGGGAGGATGGTCGCTTGCGGGGGCTCCTCGAGCTAGAGCGAGGCGACCACGGCCGGCGCACCGTCGGGCGGGGAGGCTTCCCCTATTCGTTCGAGACTTCTTCGGAGACTCCTCTGTCTCCTCTCATTGATCCCCGCGCGGTGCCGCCTTCGGATCACGCTCATTCTCGGGGATCCACGGGCGAGGGACACGTCTGGCGGCATGGTGGGTCGTCTTCGTACGTCCCAGAGTCCGACGCCTTCACCTTCGGATATGATTTTTTCAGATCTCGGCTTGCCTATATACGAGCGTGCCAGTTGGTCTACGACGAGCCTCTTTCGGGAGACGAGGACGATTCTCGAGCCCGAGATTTTCGGGGCTCTGAGGAGGCGGGCCCGAGTCGCAAGAGGGACCTGGGACAAACGTCGGGCGCTAGGGATTCGATTGATTACCCCCGATTTTTTAGACCGATTTTCCGAGATTTTGAGATTGGGAGGGATTGAGATTTGTACAGCTTATGCACATTTTTATTTTGATGTAATAATTTAGGATTATTGTTACCTACTTTTTTTTTTTATTTGATTTTTTTTTTTTTTTTTTTTTTTTGCACACTCCCTTTATTTTTGGAATGCAATAATTTAGGATTTTATTCTTTTATGGATGCAATGCAAGATGAATGCAATGTTGCATGAGCCTTGTTTTTTTTTTTTGGCAAGGGTGTTAGTGTTTGGTATATGGGCTGGTTTGGGGAGGTTTTTGCACGGGTTCCGAGCAGCACCGGACGGAATATTCCTCTTTTGGTGTAGCAAACTTGGTACATTGCGAGATTTTTTTTCGATGGAAAGCAAACATATCCGCGCGGAGGAGTCTGCATTCCGACATTGTCCTTTAATTTTGCTGCTTCAGATCTGGTCTCACTTTATTTCAAATTCAAATATCCTCTTCAACCTCCGAGTCAAACAGCCATTTTCGGGGAAAGAGAGAAAATCCATGGAAAACCTTAGAAAAGCTCCATCAAAATTGTCCCCAAGAATCCCAAATGTCGTTTTTCAACAAATTCAAGGCTTGGTCCCGGGAGATCATGCATGAGAGGAGGTCCTTCTTTTGAAGAAAGGTATAAGGTGAAGTGTTTATGGTCTCTCAAGGAATTGATTTCGGATTACGGTCTTTTGAGGACTTCTTCCTCATTTTGGGACACTAGGAGGCATGTCTTTTGCCTTTCTTACAACGAGATGGTCCCAACCGTCGAAGAATTTCGGGCCTTGCTTGGTGGTCCGGAGGTGGAAGAGATAGATAGCCTTTGCCCGAGGGGCTTCTTTCATTGACAGATTGTGCGTCCTCCTTCATCTTTCCCGGAGGAAGCGCAAGGTATGATCCGTGGTCCCGATCATTTTGATATTTCCGGCCTTCCCGATAGGTTTAAGGGCCTAGGCTTGGATGATGCCTATTGAGATGCCTTTGCACTTTGTATGTTTGGCACCTGCGTTCATGGTCTATTCCTTTGGGATTTGCCATCGGTCTTTTGCTGGATGTTGTCGTTCATTGTCGCCTGGGCGAGATGTCGTTCCTTTGATTTTGGGAGAGACTTTTCATGCTCTCGATAGTGCGCTACCGGGAAGCGGTATATGCGCAGGGCAGCCCGTTCCTCTTGACCCGTGGGCGATGGAGCGTTTGGGGATTCTTCGGGAAACTCCGACATGATCAAGCCTTGGACATTTGCCAGAGGGGGTTGCTGTGGATTTCGATGATCGTGGCTCATGGGAGCGTTGGATGGGCTGGTCGCCGGGCGTAAGATATCGATGGTCGATGCCTTATTGGCGGGTGGAGACTCGCAGAGTGCTTCAGATCGGGTCTCGTGTGGTCATGCTTCCGGGCTTTCTCAGTCCGGCTTCTATATTCCGTCCTTGGTTCTCGAGACAGCTCGGCCCGGAGCAGTTCCTTTGGAGAACTTTGATGATATAGCCATCAGGGTGTTGGCTCCTGTTTCTATGGATGATCCCTCGGTGTTTCCATTTCTTTCCCGAGCATGGAGGTATGACGCCTTTCCTCCTCGGGTTATTCTCAGGCGTCCGAGACCTGTGTTCCTGACCACTTGGTACCTGGATTGGTATGAGAGGCATTTAGGAGAGACTCAGATGGCTATTTTGAGGCGGCGTGAGGCCATTGTGGGTGCGGAGGACCTGACTGTTTCTGAGAGGAGGAGGGCCGAGGCGAGGGCCAACCCTCATGACAAGAGCGGAGACGCTGTGACCGACTATGAGGCTTACGTCAAGAGACAGGAGAGGAGAGCTCCTATGCTACCAGCTAGGCTACAGGAGATGAGAGATGACGCTAGGGCTACTAAGGCCCTGGCAGAGGCTGGTTTGATAGATCATGTTTCTATACCAGAGCTTGGTAGGAGGAAGACCGACATTTTTCCTGATCGTAAAAGAAGACTCGAAGGGGAAGAAGAGAGGGGAGAGGCCGGTTCGAGTGGCATGGAGTGACTGCGAGGTTTCCGAGTATCCCTTTCTTGTCATGCGAGACACATTAGTTTGATTATGTATCTTAGTTTTCTTGTAGCGGGTTGCCGGTTGTAGGAATGAATCGGGCTTAGACTCATCAAAAAGTTTTTAACTTGTAATGAATATTTGAATTGCTTGAGTTTTTCGAGACGCTTTCATGGTGCGATCGGTGTATTGATGTCAAAGTATGACTTTTATTTGTGTTTTAGACCGAACCGTTTCCATTTGCCTACGTTCCCCTCATTTTGAGGAGCTCGGAGTCTTCGTAGTTCAACCCGATTTTTGTTTTGTTTTTTTGTTTTTTTTTTTTTGTTTTTTTGTTTTTTTTTTTTGGTGCAACCCCTGTTTTTTACCTAGGCCGCCCTTTTCGGGTTTTCAACCTGGTTGGGTATTACTCTTTTAGCACTCTTTTTTTTTTCTTTTTTTTTTTTTTGTTTTACGCGTAGTATCTGCGCGGCTTGTCACCATTCACTTTGGGTGTACAAAGGGATTCCGTCGAGGTCCAAGTTGCATGGCTCCTCCGAGAAGATCTTACGGGACGACGTATGGCCCGACCCATACAGGCTCCCATTTGCCGAGGGGTTGACACGGGTGGGGCTTTTCTTTCAAAACGAGATCACCTTCTCGGATCTCCCGATGCTTTACTTTCTTGTCGAAGGCTCTGGCCATTCTTCCTTGGTAGGCTCGGATGTGTTCCATGGCTTTCAATCGTCACTCATCTAGCGGTGGCCAATTCGTCATGGCGACTGCGGAGCCATTCGACCTCGTTGATCCGGCTTTCCCGGCGGTATACGGAGCGAGGGATCTCTAGCTCGATTGGGAGTACGGCTTCCATTCCGTATGTGAGGGCAAACGGTGTTTCCCGCTTGCCGTTCCGACCGATGTCTCCGTAGCCTTAGAGTGCCGAGTGTAACTTCTCGGGCCAATCTACGCCTTGGATGGCCATTTTCCGGAAAATGTTTTCCAAAGTCTTGTTTCTTTGCCTCGCCGGCACCGTTGGTTTTGGGGCCTGTAAGGAGATGACTTGTGACAGTTATTCGAATTACGCCGGACTGTCGCATTCCCCTTCGAAGTGGGATCCATTATACGAAATGATTTCTGGGCAAACCCGTATCTCCGCATATGATGTTCTCTTTGATGAAGAGGGCTACTTTCTTGAGTTGAGGATTTTGTAGGATTTGGCTTCAACCCACTTGGTGAAATAATCCACGGCTACCAGACGAATTCGTGGCCGTTCTTGCCTGATGGCGTGATTTTTCCTATGACATCAATTCCCCAAGTGACGAAAGGCCAAGGGGTTGTCATGCGGTATAACTTCGTGAGGAGGCAAATGATTAAGGTTTGAGTATCGCCGACATTTGTCGCAGCTTTTGACGAACTGGATGCGATCGGCTTCCATGGAGATCCAAAAGTATCCCATTCTCGGTATAATTTGCATCGGGGCTCGAGCATTCATGTGGGGGCCGCGAGGTACCACCATGTATTTCTCTCATGAGTTCCGTAGCCTCTTGTTTGCCGATGCATCGCGGGAGGGGGCCTTGGTAACGCTTCTTGTATAGCATATTTCCCAAAAGAACATAATGGGAGGCGAGCCGCTTCGAGGGAGAGACTTTTCGCTTTGATTCCTTCTTTATATTCCCATCTTCATTTTTGAAGGAGGCTTCTCCGTTCTTAAGGTGCTGATAGATGCGGGTGTACCGGTGATCACCGGCCGGTTCGGCTTCGCTTCGATTTCAAAGCAATAAGCGGGATTTTCTCTTCTCCCAGACTACGAATGGTTTGACGGACTTTCCTTCGGGTATTTCAACGAGGAGGCTAGCGTTGCCGGAGCATGCCGCAAATCTGTTGCGATCTCTCGGGCAAGTAATGAAAGCCGATCTCCTTGAATTGGGTTACTAGCTCTTCCATGTAAGTGTGATATTTCTGTAGACCGGGTCCACGGTCTTCCATTTGTTAGAGACTTGATTGATGATGAGGGCAGAGTCACCATACACCTCCAATTCCTTGATATTTCTTTCAAGGCGGCTTCCAACCCGGCTATGCAAGCTTCATATTCGGCGGCGTTGTTGGTGACTTCAAGTTCAACCTTGCCGCTATGGGGGTGTGTTCGTCGGTAGGATCGACCGTAAGCATTCCTATTCCGTTCCCCCTTTTGTTTGACGCCCGTCGAAGAAGAGTTGCAGCGATTTTCTCCTTCTAAAGCGAAGATTCCATCATCGGGAAATTGAGGTTCGGGTCCTCGGGACTCATCACTTGAGAAATCGGCCAAATGTTACGCCATTATGCGTCCTTTTACGGATTTCCTTGAAACATAAGTGATGTCATATTCGGCCAAAAAGAACGACCATTTTGCCAACCTCATGGAGATGGAAGGCTTGTCGAACGAGATATTTGATGGGGTCTATCCTTGAGACAAGATGTATCGGGTGAGGCCGCATGTAGTGTTTCAACTTTCCTACTACCCGGACCAAACTGCGCAAGTCTTCTCGCAAGTAGAGTAATTGAGTTCGCTTCCTTGGAGCTTTACGCTTACGAAATAGATGGCGTTTTCGACCTTGGAATCTTTCTTCTCTTGAGCTAGCATAGCCCCAATTGTTGTATCCGTGACAGCTTAGATATAGCAAGAGTGGCTTTTGCCGATGTGGTGGGCGAGAGAATCGGGGGATTCACAAGGTATGCCTTGATCTGTTCAAAGGCAAGGCGACATCCCGGAGTCCATTACGTGTAGGCATTTTTCTTCATCAACTTGAAGATTGGCTCGCGTCGAGGTCAGGTGATTTCCAAAGCGGCTTATGTATTGCGGTCTTCCCATGAAGGATTTCACTTACGTCGGTGTTCGGGGTGGCTTCATTTCAACTATCGCCTTGATTTTACGAGGTCTACTTCGATTCCCCGTTCTGCTCACCATATATCCTAGCACCTTGCCTCGTCTTACACCGAAGGTGCATTTGGCTGGATTCGGTCTCATGCTTTGTGGTCTCGGAGGCGGCCAAGAATTTTCTCAAATCAACAAAGTGTTGGCCATCCGATCCTCTGGAGTGTATTATCATGTCGTCCACATAGACCTCAATTTCTTTGTGGATCATATCATGGAACAAAGTGTAGGCGCCCTCTCGTACGTAGCCCCGGCATTCTTTAGTCCGAACGGCATGGCCAGTGTAGCGTAGGTGCCCCAAGGGGTTGTGAAGGCCGTTTTGGCTTGATCCTCTTACGCCATTTTGATTTGGTTGTAACCGGCAAAACCGTCGACGAAGGATTTAACTTCATGGTTGGCCGTGGAATCTACCAAAATGTCGATGTTTGGCGGGGAAATCATCTTTTGGGTGGCTTTGTTCAAGTCTCAAGTCTACGCAGACAGGATCTTTCCGTTGGCCTTGGTCACCGTTACTATGTTGGAAAGCCATGTAGGGTATTCAATGACCCTAATGAACCCCTTACTGAGCATCTTTTCTATCTCCTCTTTCACTTGTAGGGACCATTCGGGCTTAATTCTTCTTAGCTTACGCTGCGGCTTGACTTAAGGTCGAGCGGTATTCGGTGCTCAACGATGGAAGGATCGAGGCACGGCATATCTTTATAGGACCATGCGAACACATCCACGAATTCTTTTAGCGGCTCAATTAGGGCATCCCTTTCGGTCCCTTCGAAGAAACTACCAATCTGCGTCTCTTTAGGCTCTTCCGCGGTTCCCAATTCACACTCGTCAAAATCTCTTCGGCGGCTTGGGCTCGATTTTCCTCTTTCAGGACAACCCGCTTAAAGATTTCTTTGATATATTGTTCATTTAATGTGTCTGCTTCTTCATCTAGTGAATCGTTATTAAGCTTGTTTTTAGATTATTAGTTAATTCATCATTAGTTAAAGTGGCAATTAAGGGATACTCGTAAAGGTTTGTCATTTCATTGAGAATAAGAGGGAATACGGCATTGGCTACAATTTCGTGGTCTTCGGGCGTGAGGCCATCGGACGATTTGGAAGACTCAAACTCAACAATGAGAGACTCGAGATGACTTTACAAAGGTTGACACAAAGGGCGGGGAACCAATCCAAGTTTGGTGATCATTTCTTCTTTGGTCGCGGACGGGCTGAGAGAGTTTCCCAATTCTTTAGCGGCATTCTTTGTCGGAGGCCTCATGACTCGGGGCTGTCTCGTTTCTGTCCTCCTTCCTCGATCGTTGCTATCATCTCTTTGTACGAACCGGAATCAATTGTGTTTGGCGTCGAAACCGAGCATGTGGATGTAGGGATCTTCCTCAGTGCAGGGATTTCTATCTCGTCGCAATACGACCGCTCAATCCGGATGTAAGGACGTATTGCGTCTCGGTGTGCTTTGCTAGAAAAATCTCATGTCCCATACTTGAGCGGAAAGGCTTGGCGGGTAGTTCGGCAAGGAGGACGTCCCACACGACGTTCATAGATTCGAGTTGAGTATGACGATGCTTATCGATCTTTATCATGAAAATTTCTGGCTTGGCGAGGTCGGAGAGTGGGTTTGAAGAATGGTGACAAAGGCGTGATTAGGAACCGGGGTTTGTGTGCCTGTATCATGGCGGCGTTCAATGTTTCCTTCCAGTATGCCTCCAAATGTTGGAAATGACAATTGGATCTGATGAATCGGACTTCTTCGGAGTCTGCTCGCTTGAGTGCGTTGACAAAGTTGGCATCACCGGATTACGAGGGATTACGGCGAGACTTGCCCCGATAGTCACTTGGTCGAGCTCGGAGGAGGTAGCCGGTGTGCGGCTAGAGCATGCTTGGTAACGGTCTCGGCTTCGTTCCCTATGAGGAAGCGGTCGCCCCTTATGACTTCAAGGTCCCCTTGTCGGTTAATGAATTTGACACATTGGTGGAGAGTGGAGGCTATGTCTTTCATGTGATGCAACCAAGGGCGCCCTAGTAGGGCTGTGAACTCGGAGGATATCCATTACATGGAACTTTGCGGGCACCATTTGGGTTTCGTACCCGAGTTCCCAGTCACTGTCCCCGAGGATGGGACGGGACGTGCCATCATATGCCTTGACCCGGGTAGATGGGACCATGTGCCTTTCATTGATACGCGGGGCCCGCATCATGCTCGAGGGCGGGACATTAACGGCTGATCCGTTGTCCACCAATACTCCGAGGAGCGATACGGTGTTGAGCTTAATGGTGATGTACAAAGCTTCATTGTGTTGGGAGACATCTCTTGGTAAATCTTCGTCGCAAGGTGACCATGCTTTGCCATATAGGTGAGGATCATAGATTTGGTCCTTGTCTCGGGATAGAGAGTCATTAAACCGGTCACTTCGTGCTTTTTTTCTTGCGAGGTAGAGCCTTTCTTTGAAGCCCCCAGGTTATACCGAGGCCTTTTGTGGCGGTTGCCATCTCCGGTCAACATGTTGATTGAGTGGGAGCGCCAAACTGCGTTGGTCTTTCTTTGTCGGTGTGCACTGGAGCCGGTCAAACTGATTACGGCGTTCCCGGGCTGGGGATAGATTTGATTGGCGATAGAGTTACCCAGGTCCACGTGATTCGGCATCCGAAAGTCTCAGTGCTCGTTGGCAAGGCTTTTACGCTCTTTTACCCTGTTTGCTTTGGGGAAGACCTGGCCGAGTAGAGTACATAATAATCAAATCCCCCAGATGGCTCCCCAAGCGTACCCACACTGGTATCACCGGCCTCGAATCTCTCCTTCAACTTTTGCTGGGAGGAAATTTTCTTCTTCTTAGGAGGATGGTCCTCGTGTATCCAGTCCTGATAGTCCCTTTCAAGGCAATCGGGACAGTCACAGATATCCCACCAAATGTGTTCTACGACTGGTGGCGGATTTGGTGTTGGGTTTCGAGGGTCCATGCGCAGCGGAATAATGCAAATAACTCGAATACCCAAAGCCCTAGAATCCGTTCTAGATGAGTAATTAAGAAATATGAATTAGGGTTACCAACCTTGAATGCCTTTGTCGTTGATATACGTAGTCTAACTCCAGATTGAAGAATTAGCAAGTCTTCAATATACGATCCTTGAATCACGAACAAATGATCTTGAGAAGCGAAGATCCTCTACGAGTATCCACGCGATGAACGAACCCTAGAACTCTTTCTAGGAGGATTGCTAGATCCCTTGATTGAAACCTTTTCAATCTATGATGAATTATGGAATTGATGAGATGTTTTTCAATTCACAATTGAAAAATTCTCTCTATTTTGTCTCTCTCAAGGCTCAAAATCGGAACTAGCTGCTAGGGTTGTTAAAGGAGAGTATTTATACTCTATAAATACTATGCCCTATTAAAAACCCTTGAGAAAAACGGTTTCAGCATTTAGGGTACATGGGCGGTCGCCCATGTGTCCAGCGCCTAATCCCTTCCTCCGAAAACCCATATGGGCGGTCGCTCATTAGGACATGGGCGGTCGCTCATGTGTCCAGAGGTTTAATCCCTTATTCGAAAACCAACATGGGCGGTCGCCCATAAGGACAAGGGCGGTCGCCCATCTAGACAAGCCTCCCAATGCCCAGTTTTCAAATAACATGGGCGGTCGCCCATAGCACCTTGGGCGGTCGCCCAACACACCAGAAATCCATAATTCATTTTTGACAATTCGTTCGATGCGTGTGACCCCATAGGACTATATTATGTTGGCAATGAGTTCGATCACATCGATCCTCATAAGACATGAGCGGACTCTAGCAAGCCATCATGTCTACCCAAATAATATAATATCAAGTTCGTTTTTCCTATATAGTACATATCACAATCCCATTGTCACACGATGTTATATTGAACATGAGTCATGGTCCACGTCAACTCATATTGTTCAATGCTTTCTCGTTACCAAGTAAATTGATTAATCGAATGACATTAATCATATTAATTCATTCGGGCATGGCCATGCACTACATCAATCTTACTCACGAGTGGCCAAGCAAACATCTCTCTTTACGAGGGACAAGTTTCCATCTTGACTTATCATTCTTCCCAACAAGAATCATATCATGCCAATAATAGCCCTCATTGTTGTCCGGTTAAAGACAACGTTAAACTATATCAAACATGATATTCATCGAGTGGAAGACGATGATAATCTCGTGTCAAAGGATATCAATGATATGACTACATGAGATTTATCTATGACATATGACCATGACATAAATCTCATAATGGGTCAAGTCCAAGACCTTGTTCTCTAAAAAGTACCCATGAATCTAATGTGCATCTCCATGCATATAATCATCACATGATTATCCATTAGACTTCATACTAGCGCTTCATAAGTACTAGGGACACGATTATTATAACTAAACATGCAAACACATATAATAATCAAATAAACAATCTCATATATAAATGAACAATGACATTACATAAAGGTCTATCTCTATAGGCCTAGGCACTAACACCTACAGCCTCCCACTTGCACTAGGTCCGAGTCATTCATGTATCTTATACCCATGGACCTAACATGACCATCATGTTTAGCTTGTGGCAAAGGCTTGGTGAGAGGGTCCGAAATATTGTCATCCGTTGGTACCTTGCATATCTTGACGTCCTCCCTTTCACAGATTTCTCGTATGAGGTGAAAGCGTCTCAAAATGTGTTTGGATCGCTGATGTGACCTTGGTTCTTTTGCTTGGGCAATAGCACCATTATTGTCACAAAACAGCTCTACCGGTTAGTGATACTCGGAACGACTTTTAAGTCACTAACGAACTTCTTGATCCAAACCGCCTCTTTAGCCGCATCCGATGCCGCTATGTATTCGGCTTCTGTTGTAGAATCAGCATGTTGCTTTGCTTGGAACTCTTCCAACAAACGGCACCTCCATTTAGCATAAACACAAACCTGCATCGCGATCTAAAGTCATCTTTGTCGGTTTGGAAGCTTGCATCTGTGTAACCCTTTACAACAGATCATCTTCCATTCCTCCAAATACCAAGAATACATCCTTAGTCCTTCTCAAGTACTTAAGGATATTCTTGACAGCCTATCCAATGGTTCTCACCAGGATCGACCGGTATCTACTCGCTGCGCTTAGAGCATACGAGACATCGGGTCTAGTACACAACATGGCATACATGATAGATCCAATTGCCGAAGCATATGGAATATCATTCATCCTCTTTCGCTCATCATTTGTCTTAGGGACAATGAGTCTTGCTAAGAGTAATGCCATGTCCCATTGGCAAGTTCCCTCTCTTAGAATTTTCCATGCGGAATCTTCTAAGGACCTTGTCAATATACGTACTTTGACTCAAACCAATCATCCTTCTTGATCTATCTCTATAGATCTTGATACCAAGGATATAAGCCGCTTCACCCATATCTTTCATTGAAAAACATTTTCCTAACCAAGACTTAACGGTCTCAAGTGCAGAACATTGTTTCCAATGAGCAAGATGTCATCGACATATAGCACCGAAATAGGACTATGCTCCCACTTATTTTCTTGTATACACAAGGCTCATCTTCATTTTTGATGAAGCCAAACTCTTTGATCGATTCATCAAAACGTAGATTCCAAATTCAGGAAGCTTGCTTCAATCCATAAATGGATCTCTCGCAACTTACACACTTTGTTAGAATTCTTTGGATCGACAAATCCTTCAGCCGTATCATGTATACATCCTCAAGTAGGTTTCCGTTAAGAAACTTCTGTTTGACGTCCATTTGCCATATCTACATAGTCGTAATATGCGGCTATGGCAATTAAGATTCTAATAGACTTAAGCATTGCTACGGCGAAAAGGTTTCATCATAGTCAACGCCATGAATCTCGCCTATACCCCTTAGCAACTAGCCTAGCCTTATAAGTATGTACATTCCCATCCATGTCAGTTTTCTTTTTGAAAACCCACTTGCACCCTATGGTTTTTACACCTTCGGGTGGATCAATCAAGTTCCAAACTTGATTATCGTACATGGATTTGATCTCGGATTCCATGGCTCCTAGCCACTTGTCCGAATCAGAGTGGACATCGCCTCTTGATAGGAAGTAGGTTCATCATTCTCAATGATTTCTACTTCATTACTTTCCGTCATGAGAAATCCATATCTCTCGGGTTCGGATCGTATCCTATCCGATCTCGCGAAGAACTTGTGTATCTTGAACCGGTTCCACAACAAACTTGTGAACTTGGTTCCGTCTCTACTATCGGTTCCTTGTCATTTTCGGGTTCTTGAATTTCTTCAAGATCAATTTTACTCCCACTAGTTTCTTTAGAGAGAAACTCTTTCTCTAGAAAAGACACCATTTCGAGCAACAAACACTTTGTTCTCGGATTGGTTGTAAAATAGATATCCTTTCGTTTCCTTAGGATAACCAACGAAAATGCATTTATCGATTTAGGTGCAAGTTTATGTTCGAAACTAATTTCTTTACATAAGCCTCACAGCCCCAAATCTTCATGAAAGATAAGCTAGGCTTTCTTCCATACCACATCTCATGTGGGGTTTTAGGAGCCGATTTAGTAGGGACCTTATTAAGCGTGAAAGCAGCTGTTTCTAGTGCATGTCCCCAAAAGGAAATAGGAAGGTTCACTTGACTCATCATCGATCGAACCATATCTAATAGAGTTCGATTTCTCCTCTCGGACACACCATTCCATTGTGGTGTTCCGGGTGGAGTAAGTTCAAACAATTCCACAACTTTTCAGATGATCGTCAAATTCTTGGCTCAATATTCACCACCTCGATCGGATCGAAGTGTTTTAATAGTTTTGCCAAGTTGATTTTGTACTTCACTTTGAAATATTCTAAATATCTCAAATGCTTCACTTTTGTACTTCATCAGATAGACGTAGCCATATCTTGATAAGTCATCAGTGAACGTTATGAAGTACCAAAATCCTCCCCTAGCAATGCTATTCATTGGTCCACACACATCAGTATGTATGAGAGCCAATAAATCACTAGCCCTTTCACTACTCTTAGTAAAAGGTGCTTTAGTCATCTTGCCCAATAAACAAGACTCGCAAACATCATATGATTCATAATCATATGAGTCTAAATATCCATCTTTATGGAGTTTAGATACGCGTTTCTCGTTTATGTGACCAAGACGGCAATGCCATTTGTATGTGTTGTTCACATTATTTGGTTTAGATTTCTTACTAACATGATAAACATTCTCAACATTATTTTCAACATCCAAGACATAAAGGCCATTAAAAGAATGAGCAACACAATAAAGCATGTCATTCAAATAAATTGAAAATTTCTTATTCGCAATAAGAAAATTGTAACCCTCATTGTCTAAACATGAAATAGAAATAATGTTTCGCCTCAAATCCGGAACATAATAATGCTTATTTAAAACTAAAATCAATCCGCTAGGTAAAGTGACTTCGTAAGTCCCTACGGCCAATGCAAAGAACTCTTGCTCCATTTCCAACCCGCAGATCTACTTCACCCTCTTTGAGCGACCTTCTATTCTTAAGTCCCCGCACATTTAGACAAATGTGAGATCCACATCCGGTATCTAATACCCAAGAACTAGAAGTAGAAAGTAGAACATCTATCATATAGATACCAAGTCGTGGCAATCACATTGCCCTTCTTCTTCAGCCCCTTCCCGATAAGATTTGCAGCTACGCTTCCAATGCCCAGTTTCATTGTAATGGTAGCATACCGCATCCTTTGGGATTTAGGTTTAGGCTTCTCACAACGGCAACCTTTGCCTCCGGTTTAGCAACTTTTGCTTTACCCTTGTTTTTGAACCCCTTTCCTTTATTCACCATCAATACTTGATTGGTTTTCTTGGTAATATTGTTCTCCGCATTCTTTAGCATCCCATGCAATTAGACAGAGATTTATTCATCCCATTCATGTTATAATTCGGTAACGAATCGATTATAACTTTCGTGGAGTGAATGCAATATCATATCCGTAGCCGCCTCTAATCTGGATAGGATACCCAAGCCTCTCAAGATGTTCGAGGTGACCCTTCATTTTCAACACATGAGGCCCAACAGTTGTCCTTCAATCATCTTGCATGAATGAAGAGCCTTCATAGTGTCAAACCTTTCCCGACGTGCTTGCAATCGGAACATTTCCTTTAAATGATTTCCAAATCATAAGCTTCCATGTGTACAAGGTCCTTCGAAGGGCCTTACACATAGTAGCCAAGCATCGTGCAACCAACATCTATAGAATCATCCACATGTTTCTTATGTTGGTCCCTTTCACTTTAGATGCATTAGCAAAGCAGGCTCGGGTGGAATGGGTCCATCGAGAATGTACAACTTCCTTTCTTGTTTGAGAACAATTCTCAAACAAATGGATCCAATCCACATAGTTGTTGCCATTCTCTTCTAACTTGTCCTTCTCAAGGACCGATCGCAAAGTGACAAATTCTGATTAGTGTTAGCAGCCATTGATCTACAAAGATATGCAACAAGATATAAACATATATGAGCACCAATTTCATTTAAGAGATTAAATAATGTATTTCATAAATACTCCCACTAAATTATATAACCTTCATATACAAACATGCATAATATAATTTAATAGGCTAAGACCCAACTTTAATTTAATTTCAAGTCTGGCTATGGCACGACCAAGTCTCAAAATTAAACTAAAAAGGTAGATAACATTTATCAATCATATCAACATATGACTCTTAGATCTTTTATGAGATTATAGACATCATATGTCACATGTTTCAATCTCATCTTATGCCTTAGGCCCAAAACTGTTTTGATAGCCTTATTGAGTTCAACCATTTTAAACGTATAGCAATCACTATTTGCTCATCTTGATCATACAAAGATAGAATTAATGTACCTCGCTATGGCGAGCCTACATAAAACTACCCGTGTACTCACAAGTGTTTAAAGTGGGTAGCATAAACAAACTCAAAATTTCAAAGAAGGTTCAATTTTTCATGTTTATCAATTAACATAGCAAGGTTGATTCATGAAAAACTATATGAGCATAATTATGAACATGGAATGATACAACACAAATTACATTTGGTCAAGAATTACTAGTACGCGGCCACGTGCTCCAAGGTTATCCCACACTTCCATCGAAGTGCCTGTGGGGAAGGTTTTGGTGCCCAGCCCATATACCAAGTAATACTTCACAAATATCCTAGATTAATCACATTAATCATATAAATGAAATTGACATCCCATAACCTAGATTAATCATATTAATCACATATTTTAATTTCATAATCATGGTATATCACTATATACAATTACTTCACAAGCAATACTCATATAATTTCACATTCCAAATCATATTTATCATGAAAATTCATATAATCATATTACACAATAATCATGATTATCTAACTAAACATCATGAACGGGGCTCTGATACCACTGTTGGGTTTCGAGGGTCCATGCGCGACGGAATAATGCAAATAACTCGAATACCCAAAGCCCTAGAATCCGTTCTAGATGAGTAATTAAGAAATATGAATTAGGGTTACCAACCTTGAATGCCTTTGTCGTTGATATACGTAGTCTAACTCCGCATTGAAGAATTAGCAAGTCTTCAATATACGATCCTTGAATCACGAACAAATGATCTTGAGAAGCGAAGATCCTCTACGAGTATCCACGCGATGAACGAACCCTAGAACTCTTTCTAGGAGGATTGCTAGATCCCTTGATTGAAACCTTTTCAATCTATGATGAATTATGGAATTGATGAGATGTTTTTCAATTCACAATTGAAAAATTCTCTCTATTTTGTCTCTCTCAAGGCTCAAAATCGGAACTAGCTGCTAGGGTTGTTAAAGGAGAGTATTTATACTCTATAAATACTATGCCCTATTAAAAACCCTTGAGAAAAACGGTTTCAGCATTTAGGGTACATGGGCGGTCGCCCATGTGTCCAGCGCCTAATCCCTTCCTCCGAAAACCCATATGGGCGGTCGCTCATCAGGACATGGGCGGTCGCTCATGTGTCCAGAGGTTTAATCCCTTATTCGAAAACCAACATGGGCGGTCGCCCATAAGGACAAGGGCGGTCGCCCATCTAGACAGTCTCCAATGCCCAGTTTTCAAATAACATGGGCGGTCGCCCATAGCACCTTGGGCGGTCGCCCAACACACCAGAAATCCATAATTCATTTTTGACAATTCGTTCGATGCGTGTGACCCCATAGGACTATATTATGTTGGCAATGAGTTCGATCACATCGATCCTCATAAGACATGAGCGGACTCTAGCAAGCCATCATGTCTACCCAAATAATATAATATCAAGTTCGTTTTTCCTACATAGTACATATCACAATCCCATTGTCACACGATGTTATATTGAACATGAGTCATGGTCCACGTCAACTCATATTGTTCAATGCTTTCTCGTTACCAAGTAAATTGATTAATCGAATGACATTAATCATATTAATTCATTCGGGCATGGCCATGCACTACATCAATCTTACTCACGAGTGGCCAAGCAAACATCTCTCTTTACGAGGGACAAGTTTCCATCTTGACTTATCATTCTTCCCAACAAGAATCATATCATGCCAATAATAGCCCTTATTGTTGTCCGGTTAAAGACAACGTTAAACTATATCAAACATGATATTCATCGAGTGGAAGACGATGATAATCTCAGGTCAAAGGATATCAATGATATGACTACATGAGATTTATCTATGACATATGACCATGACATAAATCTCATAATGGGTCAAGTCCAGTACCTTGTTCTCTAACAAGTACCCATGAATCTAATGTGCATCTCCATGCATATAATCATCACATGATTATCCATTAGACTTCATACTAGCGCTTCATAAGTACTAGGGACACGATTATTATAACTAAACATGCAAACACATATAATAATCAAATAAACAATCTCATATATAAATGAACAATGACATTACATAAAGGTCTATCTCTATAGGCCTAGGGCACTAACACCTACATTTGGGACCTCAGGTTGAGCGGTGCTGGAACGACTTTGAGTGGAACTGGTCCGGGAAGATCTGCTGTTGGGCTCATCTGGAAGCGAGTGGTTGGACTCCGCCGGATAATGAGAGATATTAAGGTCCCGGGGGACAGGCATATGTTTGTCCTTCAGGGTAGCCCCAGTCAGTTGGGAGATTGTTAAGGTTCCGAAGTGGCGTGTGGACTCTTCAATCCAGGCTTGCTGTCTGTTCTGGCGTTCTTCCAAGGCTTTGATGGATGACCATATTTCTTCAATCAAGCTTTCACGATCTTCATCACCTGCATCGATATTTGCGGGATCATCACTTTGAGAGGGGATAACCGACGGTATGCCGAACCCTTTCATCCTTGATCGCTTGTTTGGGGGCCAGCTGCCCTGTAAGTCGACGGGCGAGTCCGGCGGTGGAGACATAGGAATCTTGGGGTAGCATCTTGATGTATCCGGGACGATTAAGAAGAGGAGGAGGACTTTCTTCCTTCTTTGCGGTAAAAGTACCATCGGAATTGAGACTGATGGTCAAACCATGAGTTGCAGCAACCCCCAGAAGGTCGCTAATTTGAGCCTCATGTCGAAGTCTCATCTGTTCTACCAACTGGATCCAATACTGGTCTGTCTGAGGGGTCCCGGGAGGCGGAGTGACGTTATCCCCATCATTACCGGCTGATGCAGACATTCTGAAACCCGGAGTCGGAACAAACGGCGAAGCTGATGACGCGCTTGACTCTTCCCAACTAATCAAACGATGACCCGGTGTCCGGAACCAACCTTTGTGAGGAGCTGCGGGGGAAAGGACACGAAGGTTCAGATGTCTGGGAATGGAAGGAGGGTAGGTGTTTGGGCATTGGGCTCATGCAACATGCGATTATTTGTTCACGTTTACTTAAAACATGCTTTATTAACCTAATCGGTTGGAAAAGATTGCTCTTCTTTTTCGCAAACTACTCTGGATCCTGGATCAGTGGGCCCCGTCACTACGTCTATAAGCCCCTCGTATTCCACCTGTATTTCGACCTCCCAGGGTGGACAGCCCCGGGCGAGGGTCCTATAGGGCAAGCGGGTCCCACCGACCGAAAGAAAAACGATCCTAAAAGTCTGGCGGGTAATCGAGTCTTAACGAGCATTCGATGTAAATTACGGACAAAGCTGACGTCAAAAGTCAAGATCATGTCCGAGGGCTCGACGAAAAGTCGGCATGATTTGACCGATAAGCGTCCACAATTGATCTTGACTTGTCGTCGGCTAAGCCGTAATTAGGCATGGAATAATCATTAATCCTTGATGACTCAGTGTCAATGCCGGGAGTCGTTGTATAATTTGTGCCGCCGAGCCGAAGTCAAGGCGCCGGTCAATATCTTGGTCAAAGTCCGCGGCGGAAAACCGGCACTTCGACCGATTAGGGGTCCCGAAAGATATTGAGTCGGTATGCCGACAAAGGCTTGAAAGGAAAGGTCTATACACGTACGGGGCATGACACGGACTTACTAAAAACCTACCGGGTCTCGGACAAAGTGTGTCACGGACAAGTGCATGGTCGCCACGAGGCTCCATGGGATGTTTGGGTAGTCCTGTGCTCGTCCGAGAGGCGTAATAAGACCAAACGGACCGCGACAAGGATTTCCGGGTTAGGGACGTAGTGTGCAAAGTGTACGGTCACGTGCGCGTAGTGTGCAAGCAGTCTATATTCTTTTTCTGAGTAAAATAGAAAAAAAAAATTATGTGTCTTAAAAATATGATGCATGATTTTTTTTTGAAAATTTTCTTTTTTTTTTGAAAATCCTTTTTTTTTGAATTTTTTTTTTTGAAATTTAATGAACACATAAGCACGTAAGCACGAAAATTCCGACAGTTAGGGACATGATTCCGACAGTCAAAATTTTGACTTTTTCCGAGGCGGCCAAAACAACACGAAAAATGTGCAAAAATCAACACACACACACAAATGATTTTCAAAGCCGGGACGGAAGCTTGACCCTCAAAAGCTTTTTCTTTTTTTTTTTGAAAACGGTGATACCGGTACGTGGGATTGTTAAACCACAATTTATCCCCGACTCGTGTTAGGAGGCGGTAACGGGAAGTTTAATGGTTTCCACCAATATACCAAATATCATTTTTTTTTAGAAAAAGCTTAAGTCCCCAGCGGAGTCGCCACTGTGATGATGTGCCATTCGCGGGAAAAAATTCGATTTTTTGCGTTTCTTTGAAAAAACCAAATAAAATCCGGAAAAAAGAACGGAGTCGCCACGCCATTTTTGTTTTAAGGGCCAAAACTTTGAAAAATGCCCGAGATCAGAAATTTGGGTTCGGAGGTCATGTTACACGCCGGGAAGGACGTTAGTTTGCACCCGGAATGCCTCGTAAAACGAGTCTTCCAAGCTGAAAATCATTTGTGTGTGTGTGTGTGTGTGTTTTGGCCAAAATAATTTGAAACTCAGAAAAGTAAAAATTGGGATATCTTTTTAAGACTATAAACTGATCCCATGATTTTTTGGAAGATTTTTGGATTGAGATTTGGTACTCAAAAGACCTTTTGAAGTTGAGAGTCACTTCTGCCAGAATGAAAAAGGCAGTGGACCTTTGATTTTGAAATAGATTCAAGGGTCTTAAAACTTCATAATCTGGATAAACTCAGAGAATGAAAGTTGTTCCAGACACCTTAAATAAGATTTGTGCTAAGGAATTTTCCATTTTGGAGAATATTTGAGGGGTCAAAACCTTCTGGAAATCTCAGATATGCAATCTGGATTTCCAGAAGCTAATGAACTAGCCTCTAAAAGAAAATTTGAAAAGAGGAGTTTTACTCACCCAAAAAATAAAGTAAAAATATTTCTGGAAAGCCCTTGATGTTGGATACAAAAAGTGTTTTGTAGTCAACACCAAATTACAAGTTTATCTGTGTCCAAAAATTAAGACAATGGACTGGGATCTTGGAAAATTGCTACTGGACAGCAACTTCTCAAGAAAGAAAATATGATTTTAAGGGGGGTTTTGCATCCATGCTTGTCCCCATTTCCCTAGGTTTTGGTTAGTGATCACTTGACATTTTAGTGGTGAGTCAACTATACCAAACCATCCTTGGGGTACATTAGGACTAAGCACTTCATTTGCTTGGGAAGGGGATTTTTATCCTTTTAAAATGAGATTTGATGCTTGAAAATGTTTTTAGGGTTTTGAAAATGAGTTTTCTTTGCAAGAAAGTAAGAGAACTTGAAAATAATGTTGATCCTTGTGGAAGATCATCCATGGAGATGAACTTCCATGGTGATCTTCTTGGATCTAAGACAAGAAGATGAATGAACTACATTTTGTAGTTTGAAGATGCATGCATGGATGAGAGATTTAGGGTAAGAAGAGGGAGGTTATACCTATCTTCTTTGTATTTTGGGACTTTGGCTTGAATGTATGAGTGTTTGAGGCTTTGAATGTAAGAGTGTTTGGGTTTGATTTGAGTGAGTGAAAGTTGGGAAGATTCAAGAGAAAAAGGTGACAATTCTTATAGAATTCTCACTGTTTTCTCTAGTATATTCGCCAAATACTGTGAATTGTGCTCTCTTCCTCCTTATTTTTGTGACTGGAGGGCTCAATTTATAGCCCTCTGAAAATTACAAAGGTATCCGCGCGGATGGGACTGAGCCAAGCGTGCCTTTATTCATTAAATGCTGCTTCAGGCTTTGGACACAAGGAATAATCTTTTTTAAAATTCAAATTAAACAGCCAGATTATGTTCCAGCCATTTCTATTTTTGGTTTTTGACCATTTCTTTCACTTTTTTGATTCCTTTCCTTGGTTTATCCTTAAATATCAATGCCCATTTTGCCCTCACTTTGTTAGAAATGTTAGGATTGTTAGGAAATGTTAGAAATGTTATAACTTTCGTTAATTTTCTAACGAAAATTCTAACAAGCTCAAATTGGAGCACTTACAGGGGCGGCAATAAGTACTTCATGACTTTTGTAGATGATGCTACAAAGTATTGCTATGTGTATCTTCTAAAAAGTAAAAATGAAGCTATAGAGAAGTTTACTCTCTATAAAAATGAAGTTGAGAATTAATTAAACCGGAAAATTAAGGTGCTAAAAAGTAATAAAGGAGGTGAATATGAATCTCCATTTGAAGCAATTGGTGCTCAAAGTGGAATTAAACATATAACCTCGGCACCTTATACACCCCAACAAAACGGTGTTGTCGAAAGGAAAAATCGGACATTGAAAGAAATGATGAATGCCATGTTATTGATTTCGGAATTACCGGATAACATGTGGGGGGAAGCCGTGTTGTCGGCTAACTACGTGTTAAACAAAATACCCCGAAAGAAACAAGACAAAACTCCTTATGAACTATGGCATGGAAGAGTGTCAAGTTATAAATACTTGAGAGTGTGGGGGTGTCTTGCAAAGGTAGCCGTACCTCCTCCTAAAAAGGTGAAAATTGGACCTAAATCTGTTGATTGCATATTTATTGGATATGCACATAACAGTAGTGCTTATAGATTTTTTGTGTATGAGTCGAAAATTGATGCTATACAAAAAAATACGATAATGGAATCTGTGAACGTATCTTTCTTTGAGAATATATTCCCGTGTAAGTCAAGAAATGAGGCAAGCTCATCGACTAGGGTTATAGATTCAATAGATTAAGAACACGTTCAAGATAAAAGTGAAGAAGAAGAGGTAGAACCTCGACGGAGCAAAAGAGCTAGGATTGAAAAATTCTATGGTCCGGACTTTCTTACCTATATGGTAGAAAGCGAACCACAAAGTTACAAAGAAGCCGTTAGCTCTTCGGAAGGAACTTTGTGGAAGGAAGCAGTTAAAAGTGAAATTGATTCCATTTTGCAAAATCACACATGGGAATTAGTGGACCTTCCTCCGGGAAGCAAAACACTAGGATATAGGTGGATTTTCAAAAGGAAAATGAAGGCGGACGAAACAATTGATAAGTACAAGGCCCGACTTGTAATTAAAGGTTACAGACAGAAAGAAGGCCTAGACTATTTTGACACGTATTCTCCCGTCACGAGAATAACATCAATAAGAGTTGTAATTCAATTGACGCATTGAGAAATCTTGAAATACATCAAATGGATGTAAAAACAGCCTTTCTAAATGGAGATTTAGAAGAGGAGATTTACATGGAACAACCCGAGGGGTTTGTTGCGCGTGGACAAGAAAAGAAGGTGTGCAAATTAGTAAAGTCATTATATGACTTGAAACAAGCATCAAAACAGTGGCATCAGAAATTTGATAATGCTATGATGCAAAGTGGATTTAAGATAAATGAGTGTGACAAATGTGTCTATACTAAAACCACGGAAAATGGCTATTTCATTTTGTGTCTTTATGTAGACGACATGCTTATCATAGGGAGTTGTGATAAGATGATCAAATCCACGAAAGACATGTTGAATTCGAAGTTTGACACGAAAGATATGGGAATTGCGGACGTAATCCTTGGAGTTAAAATTTCTAGAATATCCAAAGGACTTGTGTTAAGTCAATCTCATTATGTGGATAAAATTCTTGAGAAATTTAGCAAGGATGACAATGGAATAGCGAGTACTCCAATTGACCCAAATCTTCATCTCTCAAAGAATAGAGATGAACCGGTGTCTCAATTAGAATATTCGAGAATCATCGAAAGTTTAATGTACTTGATGAGTTGTACTAGGCCGGATATTGCTTATACTGTTAGGGCTCGTTTGGTTGCTGGATAAGGATTAGCAGTATTATTAATGAGGGGATTATTATGGAAGGGATTAATAATACTTCCCTGAGATCAGTATAATTAGTGAGGAGATTAAGACCAAATCCCAATAAATCAGCTTAATTATCCGGATGCCTAATTTACAACCAAACACCCTCTTAATAAACCTTATTAATCCTGATGAATGTTATCCCGTCTTAAGCCTCCTAACCAAACGGCCCCTTAGCAAGTTAAGCTGGTATACAAGTAATTCTGGAACAAATCATTGGAAGGGTATAGTAAGAGTACTAAGGTACTTAAGATATACTCGTGATTTTGGATTACATTACACTAGACATCCAACTGTGATAGAAGGATATAGTGATGCTAATTGGATATCAGATATCAAAGACTCAAGGTCTACAAGTGGATATTTATTCACATTAGCAGGTGCAGCTATATCATGGAAATCTTCTAAGCAAACTGTTATAGCCAGATCAACCATGAAATCTGAGTTTATAGCACTAGATAAATGTGGTGAAGAAGCCGAATGGCTATGCCAATTCCTAGAAGATATTCCAAGATGGGAAAAGCCCGTGCCCGCAATTAGTATACATTACGATAGCCAATCTGCGATTGGTAGGGCACAAAGTCATATGTATAATGGTAAGTCTAGACATATACGTCGAAGACATAATACCATTGAACAACTACTTGCAACTGGCACCATATCTATTGACTATGTAAGGTCAAAAGATAATTTGGTGGATCCGCTAACCTAAGGGTTAAGTAAAGAGATAGTTGCAAGGTTGACATTGGGAATGGGTTTAAAGCCTCTTGAGAAGTTAAACACAGCGGAAAACCCAACCTAGCTGACTGGAGATCCCAAGATCTAGGTTCAAAGGGACAACCTAACTGTTAAAAGACTTGTAGTGTCACTGTGGGGGTCAACCCTATACTCATTCCTTAAAGTGACATCCCGAGATGAATGAGGTTAAGCCTATGGCTTTTAATGATTCTTATGAGAAGTAAAATGAGTTACTTAAAAGAATCACCTATGTGAGAAAGAAGTAGAGGCCGCTTCAAGGAGAATTTTGTGAGGCTCAATTCTTAGACCTTCTCACAGAACCAGGCATTGTGATCCAGGGCCATGAATGGACACAGCTATGAGAGCTGAATTGTGTTAGGGAGATACTTGTGTAAAGTATATGATCGGCTACACAAAAAGCTAGCAGTTCAAGGACATCGCGTCTACTGATTAGCGAGTAGAGTAAATATGCTTTTACAAGGGAAGATTCAAAGGGCAAACCCCTACCTATCCTATGCAGGTTTTCAACTGTCGAACTTTATCACCTATCCTCATGAATTTCCTTCATGTGGGGGATTGTTGGAAAAATAGTGTGTTTTGAAGGAAATTAATGGATTATTTCTAAAGGGTAATTTTATCAAATTACTTAAGTGGTTTAGTGTGTTTGTGAAATAAAATATTTATTTGTCCAAAATGGTTTTTGGATGAAGTAAATATAAATGCTCAAAGGATTTGGCCCACTTATTGCTAATAAATTTTGATTTTGTAAATCAAAATTGGTTTTGGATTTTACTGAGGTGCTCGGCGAGCAGAGTGTTAACTCGGCCGAGCATAGCATGGCAGAAAGTCCAAAGTTTCTGGAAATCCATGCTCGGCCGAGGCATATGCCATGCTCGGCCGAGCAGATCTGGGCAAACCCTTGCTCGGCCGAGCAAGGTACATGACTCGACCGAGCAGGTCCTGGGCAGACATTTAATAGCCAAGTATTAAATGTGAAAAACTGAAACGGAAATCATTATGGCTAAGATTTTCGAGTTAATGGTTGTTTAATTTCGTAATAATTTTATTTATTACATAATTAACAACAATTTTTCAATTTTAATCTTGGTTTTTGAAATTTTTAAATAGTTGTTTGTCAACAACATTTGAGGACACTTGGGAAAACTTGGAAGAACACTCTTGAGAAAAACCCAGCAGAGAAAAACAATTAGTTTCCATATTCCTCCTCCATAGCAATTTGCTGCATATTGTTTATTTTCCTTTGACCTCTTAGTTTGCAGTATAATAGAAGAGGTGATCTAGTCCAACCACAATTCAACTCGCAGGGAACTTTAGGTGCAAAGTGCCCCCGGTCCGCACGTTCTATCCTGGGAGACAAGCGATCCAAGCAAACTCAAGCACACTCGGTGAGGGTTCGAATATGTCTTAAGGAGACAGTGGTTTCATTGGGCTCGTGCAGAAATTTCAACAACTTATCCTTTGTATTTTCAATTTTTTTTGTTTATTGTATTTCATTTATATTTTCTGTAATTGTGACACCCTTGTAACAATATATACTCCTCCGTCTAATAAATCTAAAACCAAAATAATAAAAGAAAAGAAAAAGGAAAAAGGAAAAAGAAGAAAAATAATATTAAAAACTCTCTCCAGCAGCGGTCAAACCCACAGCCTCGGTCAACACGCCTTCTTTTTCCACGCCTTATTTCACGTGAAACGTGCACAATAAATGGAGTTTCTAAATTTCTGATTTCTACTTTAGTCCTCCAAGTTCTCCTAATTTCATTCTGATCACCGAACTCTGCTGCTTTCCAATTTGATCCCTGAACTTCACATATTTTCAGCTTTATCCTCAGCATTAGAAAACTTTCGCAGAAAAATCATAAACTCACTAAAAATAGTCTCAAAATACAATGATTTTTCTACTAACTCACCAATTCAACATCTACTCGAAATTACATCAAAACTAGTCTATATTACATCAAAATTAGGATAAAATATATAGAAAATTAGGGAATTACATATACTGAAATCCACCACATCAAATTCTTCCACGCTTAGACCATTACTCGTCCCTGAGTAATATCCTAACCCCACTCTAAATCGCCGGTCTAAACAGATAGCATGGGAGGAAAATGATCCCTAATCTCCTCTAATCCACCAATCCAAATCAATGAACGATAACAGTCATCGGAGCAATTAGAGACTCCGTCTCCTTATATCACCAAAATATCAACAATGAAAATAATGACCTTAGTTTGATACCAACTCCCATAATAACCGGTATCCAAACTAAAGTCCACACACATAAAAGCCAAGGGGAACTAAATATGACCTACGTTTCTCCCACGCTTGGCTCACACTACATACACCCTCATAAAAAGAAATAATTGCTAAGGTAGTGATCCTTAAGCAAAAATTTACCTCGTGAATAGCACCAACACCCCTTATAACTCCGAAGATAAACGAGGGTTTCTATCCTAGGCACCACTATCCAAACCTCCTACTCCCTAGTGATCCTACCCAACACTCCAAAACCTCCCTTATGTCTTCAACTCCGGTGATATAACAGATAGAAAGAACTCAATTCTCACCTTTTGCCTAGGTGTCGTTTCCGGTTTTCACCTAGCCTCTCGTTTTTTCATTTATTTATTTATTTTTTAAGGAAAACAACCATATACAACAATACAAACCCCCACCCCCATCACTAAACAATGCATAGTCCCATATGCATCAATACAAGTACAAAGCAAATAAGAAAGGGATAGGGATACCTTTCGAGACTACTGAGGTGGTGGAAACAAATCTGGCCCCCATGATGGTCCTTGGCTCGAGATACTCCCATATTGTTGTTGATTGTGGGTGAATAATGACCCATTTTCAAGAGTTTGAAAGTATAGGGGCTAAAATGAAAATTTGGTAAAAAAATGGGGGAGTTAAGCTTGAATCGAAAATATAGGGGCCAAAGTGGAAAATTGGGAAAATAAGGGGCCAAATTGGTTTTAAAAATTTTAGAGGCTAAATTGAAAATTTGGGAGAAAGATGGACCAAACTGCCAAAGATGGAAGTTGAAGGGCTGAATTGCAGTTGAATTGAAAGAAGAGGGCTGCAGCTGAAAAATTGGACCCAGGCACCTGAAGGGGAGGCTTGGCCGGCCAAAAAGATGCCATGGCCGAGGCTTTGGGGCCGAGAGGTCTGGTCCATTCGTTCGTCTCAAAATTACTTTGTTTTTTTTTTTTTTACAGGCCCTAATTTTTTTATATTATATTTTTTTCAGGCCTCTTTTTTTTTTTGTATAATTGAGGCGTACGCCTGATTTTGTGATTTTTTTTATCTCTTCATTCTGTCTTCGAGGCGGGCACATGGAGAATAAAGGGGCGGCCGCCTGACTTTGCTGATTTTAGGCCCCACTTTCTGTTGTTGAGGCTGGCGCCTCATGAAAAATGGGGCGGGCGCCTCAATTTTTTTTTTTTGAAAATGAACAAAACAGGCCCCAAGACATCCCCAATATGTTTTTGCTCCCCTCTCATGCTTTTTCCTACACAACACCACAACACAAAAATACCTTAGTAGCACCAATTCCACATAAATATATAAGTAAAAAGAAATATAACAAAGACAAAAACAAGAAAATTCCGGTTTGCCTCCCGGTGAGCTGCCCTTCTTTACTGTCTTTAGCTAGACCAAATGCCGGTTAAGCCCCCGGAGAGCATCAAATTTTAAGTCTTTGACAAGACTCAGACCCAAAGCTAACAATGATACAATCATCCTTTCCCCCTCACGCTTAAACTAGACATTGTCCTCAATAACACTAAACCATAAATACGGGACAATAAAATACGGGGAAAAGGACACCAAGGAATAATCAAGTAAGGGGACGGGAGGCCCCACAAACATGGCCTCATCAATGTAAGGGGGATGAAAGCAATCTTCATTTACCTCTAGAAGATGTTTGGTTTCCATGACATGCCTCCCCATTGGAGACCATTTAGGCTTCCCCTTTTTCTTTTGCTTCCCTTCTTTCTTCCTCGGTGGTCCACCTTTCTTTGCCTCCTCCGTCTTCATTTTAGAACACTTCATCTCATCTATCTTGGCCTCCTCCTTGATAATCGGCTCCCTCAAGTCCATGGCACAAACTTTACGCACATTCTTGGGAAGATTTATGGCATCGAAAATATTAAATTTCACCACCTCCCCATCAAACTCCATGGTTAGAGAGCCCTTATTTACATCAAGTTTTGTCTATGAAGTAGACATAAACGGTCTCCCCAATAGAATTGGAGCCTTAGAATCAGTCTCCGTCTCTAAAATGAAGAAATCTGCCGGGAACAATAGATCACCAACCTTCACTTCTACATCTCTCACCACCCCCTTCGGGTATGCATTGGACTTATCCGCCAACTGAATCACAACTCTAGTATCCTCTAATTCACCCAACTTAAGTTCTTCAAACAATGTATACGGCATTACATTGATTGAAGCCCCCAAATCGAGCATAGCCTTCTGCACCGAGCTACCCCCCAACGATATCGGAACCACGAACATGCCCGGATCACTACACTTTTTGGGCATCTTTTTCTGATAAACTGCGCTCACATGCTCAATCACCTTCACTTTCTTCATGGCCTTCAGCTTATTATTCCTCTTGGTAGTACACAGTTCCTTCAAGAATTTGGCATATCTAGGAACTGTTTTGAGAAGATCCAAGAAAGGAATATTTACTTCAATATTCTTGAAGGTATCAAACATGCTCTTCTCCGACTCTTGTGATGTATCTCTGCTCAATGCCATTGGAAAAGGAACTTTCGGCTCATAGACACGCAACGGTGGTGGAACATATTTCTCTTCAGGGGTCTTCTCTACCTTCTCTTCCACCACTAACTCCGGTTCCACTCGCTTCTTAACATTTAATTCAGACTCTATAGGAACCATTTGCCCCTCAACTTTCTTCTTTCTCCTCACATAAACAGCACTAACATTATGCTTCGGAAGTTGCTCAGTCTGAGGTGGTACTTTTGCTGCATCTCTAGCCTCTATTCTCACTACTGCCTCTGCAATTTGGCCCATTTGCCTCTCCAGATTACTAATGCTGGCATCGATCTTCTATTGATACTACTGCATATTCCCATTCATAATAGTTACCGACTGCGCTAGAGAATGAAGTAGATCCTCTGTAGATGATTTATGAGGATTAGCCTGTGGTGGTGGCCCATAAGATGACCTGTAGGGTGTAAAAGTATGTGGAGTACCCCACTTAGCACTATGAGAATTCCCCCACTCTTGGGGTTGACCGAATCCTGCAGCTTTGACATCCGCCAATTCTCCACTTTGCAATGACGGACACACATCAGTTGCATGAGACACATCATAACACAACCCGCACTGCCTAGGCTGTTTGCTCAACATCATAGCCTTCACCATGTCTTTCAGTTCCTTCACCTCTGTCTCGATACCACTGCTAAGGGTTGCTGCACCAACTTGTCTAATACTAGACCTCTTCCCATGCGTCCTTATGCTTTTTGCTAACTCATCTAGCAATTTCTGGGCTTCCTCGGCCGTCTTATTCAGAATACTGCCCTCGCAATCCTCTTATCCTGCATAAGTAATTCCCCATAGAAGTAGACTATTAGCTGGTCATCAGTATACCCATGATAAGGGCAGCTCCTGCAGAGAGTATGGAAGCGTGTATAGTACTCATATAAGGTCTCATCTGCCTTCTGCTCCATGTTGCTGATATCCCGCTTCATAATATTTATCTGGTCAGGTGGGAAAAATTCTTCAAGAAACACCTCCTTCATCTTTTACCAAGAAGTTATATTGTTGGCCGGCAAGTGGTAATACCATGTATTAGCATTGTCTTTCAGGGTGAAAGAAAACGCTCTCAATAAAAGTTGTTCGAGAGGTAAGGCTGCCGGTTTCATGCTCTGACATATCTGCACAAACTGAGAGATGTGCTGATTCGGGTTCTGCCCCTACAAACCGTTGAAGTGGGGCAATTGATTAAGTAGCCCAGGCTTCAACTCAAATGTAACCCCAGCAGGCAAATTTGGAAATAAGACTGCCTGTGGTTGCTCTCCCCAATTGAGAGCTACTCTCTGCCTTAATGTCAATGGGGGTACTACATCCTCTCTATTATTTCCTCTACCTCCTCCATTCACATTATTTTCCACTTCAGGAATTACATCACCTTCTGGTCTCGCCATCTTATCCACTAACAAAGCTTTCCTCCTGTTCCTGAAAATTCTTTCAATTTCTGGTTCACAAAGCTCAAGAAAATTATTAGTAGAACGGGTATGGACCATACAATGATCCACGCCACGAAGGGACAAGGATAACGTAAAACAAACAAATAAAATAAGAAGACAAAAAATAAATAAGAACACAAACTAATAACACCGTTCCCCGGCAACGGTGCCAAAATTTGATAGGCTAAAGTCGCACGCCTACAAATTAGTACCAAGACTCGGCTACAAAAATGTAGCAAGGACAAGTCCATGTCGATCCACTAAAGAACAATATTTGTTGTGTAATGGTCACAGGCCAGTTTGGGGGTTTGTTTGAATTATTTGTTGTAATAACTACAGCAAGTAAATAAATGTGACAGTAAACAATTATAAAAAAAAAGCACTTCAGACTTGTTTCTGTCCCCGTTTACCAATCCAATATCATCGGTATAATTTCTTTCCCTTCCTCCTATTCACTTGATTCGAGATGTATTTCAATCTCTATCTCTTTCTTATTAATGGTTATAAGCAGTGGCACACTCACCTATAACCCTAATCAATAATCAAACCTAACTAGCACAATCTAGGTTTAGATAATCAATTGATAAAGCTTTAAGAGATTAAGATCAAGAATTTCACTATTCTTTTGCAAATAGAACAAAATCTAGTTTTACCCACTTCTCAATTTATCATGGCACATGCGTAAATCTCAAAGATGCTACTTGTGAAAAATCCTAATCTGGCACAGACTTAGGATTAAACTAGCAATAAATCAATTACAAGGAAAAAGAGGATGATCAAATCTCAAAACCCTAGAAAAAGATCTAGCAATTAAAACAAGTAAAACTATGAATAGGGATTAAGGAATAAAGAAATAAATACCTCAATTGAAGTCAATAAATGGTTGAAGATTCAAATCTAAAGCAATGGAGTTTAGTTCTTCATGGAAATTCAACAAAGCTCTCTAGAAAAAGAAACAAAGTTCGAACCCTCAAACAATTGACAGAAGTATATATACTCCTCCGTCTAATAAACCTAAAACCAAAATAATAAAAGAAAAGAAAAAGGAAAAGGAAAAAGAAGAAAAATAATATTAAAAACTCTCTCCAGTAGCGGTCAAACCCACAGCCTCGGTCAACACGCCTTCTTTTTCCACGCCTTGTTTCACGTAAAACGTGCACAGTAAATGGAGTTTCTAAATTTCTGATTTCTACTTTGGTCCTCCAAGTTCTCCTAATTTCATTCTGATCACCGAACTCTGCTGCTTTGCAATTTGATCCCTGAACTTCACATATTTTCAGCTTTATCCTCAGCATTAGAAAACTTCCGCAGGAAAATCATAAACTCACTAAAAATAGTCTCAAAATACAATGATTTTCCTACTAACTCACCAATTCAACATCTACTCAAAATTACATCAAAACTAGTCTAGATTACATCAAAATAAGGATAAAATGTATAGAAAATTAGGGAATTACATATACTGAAATCCACCACATCACAGGTCATAATCAGGCGGACTGCGGACAGGGACTTGTTGGCCAAGCTTTCTGAGAAGGGGCTGACCGCTGAAGAATTTAGTGATAGGTCTGGCATGATTCACTCCGAGGTAATATTTCAACCCTTAATCCTCTTTTATGTTTGGTTGTCATACTTTTTGTTGCTCCCAATTGTTATAATTTGTCGATCTAATCATTCTTTTTTTTGTTTATGCAATCTCTGGCCATGATCGAGCTGGAAAAAAGTAGCTGGAGAGCGGCCAAAGAGAGGGAGAATATTGCTACCACCCAGTATGCTCGCAAATTTCATGAAGTTACTGAGCTGCGGGAGAAGCTGGTCGACTCAGATTCTACTTATGATGCCCTGAAGGCCCTCCAGACTGATACATCTGCGGCAAGAGACAAGGCTTTGGTCGATCTCCAATCTGCTAGAGCTAAGCTTGAGGAGGAGAAGTCAGAGAGGGAAGCCGACCGTCTGGGGAAGGAGAAGATGGAGGTTGAGGTTGGGATGATCACCAAGCTGCTTTAAGATCGTGATGAATTTTTGATCAGGCTGAATGAAGACCATAGTGCAGCTCAGGCCAAATGGGAGGAGGAGGCCCAGGCCAGGGTAAAGGCTGCCGTGGAAGATGCTGGAAAGGCCATGGTGGAGGCCTTCAAGGATAGTGATGAATGCTATGACCCTATTTTTAGCCGAGCTAAAGCTTTCTTTATCGTTGGTCGTCAGCATATGGCCTGACGGGCTATCGTAGATCCTTCCATCGACATGTCTATCGAGCAGCTGGCCAAGTGGGCCTCCGAGGAGCAGTACGACATGGCTGCTAGGGCTGGTCACCCACTTGTGCCCTATAATGATAATGATCTAGCTATGATAGCTCAGCAGGATCAGGAAGATGGTGCAGAGCCGTGGGTGGCCCCTCCCATTGAGCAAGTAAATTTCAATACGATCCTCCAAGAGCTCGAGGAAGCTAATGATATGGATGAGGAAGATGTTACCCAGGATCAAATTTTTGATGAAGCTGAACAGAGCGAGCAACAACAGCAGCAACAAGATTAAGAGCAGCCCCGAGCTGATAACCAAGATAACTGATTTATCCTTTTTTGACTCACCCTTGTAATCGAACAAGTATCAAACATTTTTCACTCTATTTCTGTAATCAATGCGTTGGGCCGGTTTGGGAGGCATTTAACTCATAACCTCATTTGTATAAGTCTAGCCGGCTTTTGGGGGACTTTTAATTTAATTCTAGTTGACTGTTCGGGTCATTCTACTTTGATCCATATACTTGTATATGTATGTTGAACTAGATTAAGTAGAAGATCGGCCAAAGTCTTGGTTAGAACAGTTGGTTAATCAACGAAGCTGACCCAAACTTTAGTCGAGCTTGTTTAAGAACGAGATTGACTTATGTTTTTAGTCGGACCTGTTTAAGATCGAGGTCGACTTAGGCCTTCAGTCGAATCTGTTTAAGGAATGAGATTGACACTGATCTTCAGTCGGACCTGTTTAAGAACGAGTTCGACTTAAGACTTCAGTCAAATCTGTTTAAAGAACGAGATTGACTTAAGTCTTCAGTCGGACCTTTTTAAGAATGAGGTCGACTTAGGACTTTAGTCGAATCTGTTTAAGGAACGAGATTGACATTGATCTTCTGTCGGACCTGTTTAAGAACGAGGTCGACTTAGGCCTTCAGTCGAATCTATTTAAGGAATGAGATTGACTTAAGTCTTCAATCGGACCTGTTTAAGAACGAGGTCAACTTAGGACTTCAGTCGAATCTGTTTAAAGATAACATCGAGATCGACTAAGAGTCGGACCTGAATTGAATAAAGCATGGAAGTAACACAACTCGTAGATAGGGAACACTTCGTTTTATTGATAAAGTAGAACGAGTACATCAAGAAATTGCTCAAAAATAATACTTAATCAAGTGGCTAGCATGCCATGGATGTTTCAGCTCATCACCCCTTGGATGACCAATCATATAGGTTACTTCTTTGATAATTCGAGTGACGACGTAAGGACCTTCCCAATTAGGAGATAACTTGTTCTGTTCGGCCTTTCTACCAGTTACCTCGATCTTCCTCAGCACGTAGTCTCCCACTTTGAACAACCTCTTCTTGACCTTCTTGTCATGGTAGCCCTTGGTTTTCTGTTTGTACTTCACCATTCTAAGTTGGGTAGTAGTTCGTCTCTCTTCTAGCAAGTCTAGGTCGAGCAACCTGTTGGAGTCATTCTGATCCTGATAAAAAAAGACCACCCTAGCTGTAGGAACTCATAGCTCGGCATGAGCCATGGCCTCCGATCCAAAAGTGAGGGAGAATGGGGTTTCTCCTGTAGGCCCCCGAGTGGTTGTGCAGACTGCCCAAAGAGCAATGGGAAGTTCGTCCAACTAGCTGCCAGCTCGACCCACTAAGCCCCTCTTCAGTGCCGATAAAACTAATTTGTTCGCTGCTTCCTCTTGTTCGTTACCTTGAGGATAGGCAACTGACGATTTCCAATGATGGACTCCTAATCTGTTCATTTCTGTCTCAAATCCTGTTGAAAACTGTAGCCCGTTGTCTGATACAATTGCACGAGGTACCCCAAAATGACACCAAATGTAGTCGTGGATGAAATTGATGGCATTTTCCTCGGTGATCCTGGCTAGAGGCTTAGCCTCGATCCACTTAGTGAAGTAGTTAATAGCGACGATCACATACTTACAGTTTCCCCGGGTGGGTGGGAAAGGTCCGATCAAATCTACCCCCACATGTCGAACGGCCAGGTAGCGACCACAGGAGTTTGTTCTGTTGTAGGCAGTCTTGGTAGGTCGGCAAATCTCTGGCACTTGTCACATTGCTGAACAAAATCATGAGTGTCCTCTCTTAGGTGAGGCCAATAGTAACCCAAAGTAAGCAATTTTTTGGCCAAAGTTCTGGCCCCCGGGTGTCCACCACATACCCCACAATGAACTTCATGTAGAAGTTGAGTGACTTCCTCAGAGTGAACACATCTTAGTAGTGGCTTTGAAAATGACCTTCTGAACAGTGCGTCCCCGTGTATGACAAACCTTGGGGACTTCTTCTTGGTTGCTCTAGCTTTATGTTCGTCAGTAGGTAGCTCACCCGTTTCTATGTAGGCCCTTATCTCATCGATCCAGCACTTAGAGCTGTCAACCGAGCATAGAACCTGCACTCTTTCGTATGTTGGATGCTCTAAGTATGAGATTGGTTCTTCAGGCTGCTCGTCTGATGTGGCCAAATTTATCTTCACGGCCTACTCTTTGAATTTCCCGGACCAAGCTTTTCACTAGGTCACAGTATTTGACTAGAACTGGATTCAACACTTCATACTCCCCTTTGAATTGGTTGACGATCAACTGAGAGTCACAGTAGGCAATGACTTTGGTCACCCCAAAACACTTGGCATATTCCACAGCAACGATCAAGGCCTCATACTCGGCCTGGTTGTTGGAAGCCTCGAACTTGAACCTCAAAGCCTCCTCAAAGATTTTGCCTGTCTTAGGTTCGATCAAAACGATTCCAGCTCCACTCACATTTTTGGTCGCAGAACCATCTAAATAGACTTTCCAGCAATTATCGGGCAAACTTATCAGGGGTTGGCTCGACGGTTCCTTCCCCTTCAAACTTACCTTTGGGGTATTCTCTTTGCTTTTTTCCTTGGTGAACGTAAGCTCGACCAAGAAGTCTGCCAAAGGTTGAGCTTTTAAGGCCTTTCTAGGTCGATATTCGATGTCAAACTCTGTCAATTCAATGGACTAGTTGAGTAGTCGACCTGAACTCTCTGGCTTGTGCAAAATCTTCCTCAGAGGTGCATTTGTTAGTACGACGATCGGGTGAGCGGAGAAATAAGCTCGTAACTTTCTGGAAGCTACTACCAATGCATAGGCCACTTTTTTAGCATTATAGTATCGTCCTTCTATGTCGGACAAAGCTTTACTCACATAATAGATGGGCTTTTGGACTCCACCTTCTTCTCTGACTAATACTGCAGCCACAGCTCGATCCCCGGCGGATAGATAAATAAACAAACTTTCTCCCATGATTGGACTACTCAGCAAAGGTGGAGAGACTAGATATTCTTTGAGTTGCTGGAACGATGATGAGCATTCGGTCATCCATTCAAAAAAATTCGTCCCCCTCAATGTTTTAAAGAAGTGGAGAGACCTTTCTGCTGACTTTGCTATAAAGCGACCTAGAGCTGCCACTTTTCCGTTTAGTCGTTGTACTTCTTTAATGCAGGTCGGCTTCTGCATCTCAACCCAAAAACTTTCCAGCTGCCACTCCAAACACGCACTTGCTGGGATTTAGCTTCATGTCGTTTGCTCACAGGTTGGTGAACGTTTCCCTTAGGTCGACCACATGACGTCTGGCCTTTGTTTTATGACCATATCGTCGATGTAGGCCTCCATGTTTCGGCCAATCTATTTTGCAAAGACCTTTTTCACCATCCTCTGATAGGTCGCACCTGCATTCTTCAACCCAAAGGGCATCATAACGTAGCAATAGGTGCCTCCAGCAGCTTGAAAGGCAGTCTTCTCTATGTCGTCCTCATGCATCTTGATCTGATGATAACCTGAATAGGCATCGAGGAAACTAAGGGTAGCATGCCCAGCTATTGAGTCAACCATCTTGTCGAACCTCAGAAGTGGGTAGCTATCTTTTGGGCAGGCTACATTGTGGTCGGTGAAGTCGACACACATTTTCCATTTGCCATTTTCCTTTTTCACCATCACCACATTAGCAAGCCAGGTGGTGTAGGTCGCCTCTTTGATTATACCTGCACTTAAAACTTTGATTACCTCTAGCTTGATGGCCTCTTCTTTGTCACGAGCAAATATTCATAGTCTTTGCTCTTTGAACTTAATGGTGGGGTTGACCCAAGTCGATGAACAGCAACATCTTCTCTGATTCCTCTCATGTCTTCTACTCGCCAAGCAAAGACATCAGTGTTTTTTTCAGCAGCTCGATTATTTCTGCCCTTTCTTCAGGTGACAACTGTTTCCCTATTTTGATGATTTGCTCGGGGTTGTAAGTACCCAAATCTGGCTCATGCCTTCCGGTTAAGTTTTCCGGCAATTCCCCGGACTTTCCTAAAAGTTCAGGAGCAATTCGGGAAATGTTCCAAACCTTCCGAGGGGTGAAGGAATTACTTGGAATTAAAAATCCACGTTTTCCTTTTGGCATAAAAACCCTTCTAGAAGCTGCCACCTTGCAGGCTTCTTGAAGGTAAATGGATAAGGCTTGTTATGTCGTGCGACATAACATGCCATGAAGACTTCTAGAAGACTGCCACCTTGCATGTTTCTAGAAGGAAACTGGATGAGGCTACTTATGTTGTGCGACATACCATGCCATGGTAAGTTCTAGAATCTGCCACCTTGCATGTTTCTAGAAGGAAAGCGGTTATGGCTTGTGATGTCGTGCAACATACTAAGCCACTACCATGCAGCCTATAAATAGAGGCCTGCACCTCTCATTTTGGGGGAGCCTCTTTCATTCCTCAGTGCCATTCTACAAAGAATACGCCCAGGAAGCATAATCTCTCCTCATATACACCCAAAACACACACTAATCCTCCCAAATCACTCACCATTCAACTAATCCCACACACACTTCCTATACACCTCAAGAACCAATGGTTCTCACGGAACCAAGGCTTGATCTCAGTCCCGGAGGTTGCTGTTTGAAGGCTCCTATATCTAACTTGATATAGGAAGTCGTGGTCTTCAAGGGTAACGATTTTCTACCCCTTTTACTTTCCCTATCTTCATTATACATGAGATCTATATGCTAAATGTGTTGATAATGATGTATCCTGATTAAAGTTGCATGCTTTAGTATCATATTGCTTAGATCCATATCTGATTACATACCATTTCATGTAATAGCTCCGGCTTGACATTGTTTTGCATGAACACTCGAGATGAGTGTGGATCCCTCATATCCACACCCTCTTGAAGTATTCACTATTGAAATACTTGCTCTCTGAGACCTATTTGTGAAGTAACTTGGCTATATTAATGCCTTGTTGCCTCTGTAGATCCCAGCTGTTAAGGTCTCTGCAAGTGGCTAAGTATGTCACGCGACATAGGCAACCTATGTCACGCGACATAGGCAACCTATATCACGCGACAACTTTGGCCAGTTTGCAGAACCTTCATCTGTCCAGTTTGTAATCTGATTGTAACCCTTACCATGTTATAATCTGATGTCAATCTGCAATTTAATAGTATCTTTTTACATAAAAATGCCATCTTTTCATCAAAATGTCATCTTTATACATGAAAGTGGCTTCCTTTACATCAAAATAGCATCCTTTGCTCTTAAAATGATATTTTTATGTATAAAGCAGCATCATTTGCATCAAAAGAACATCTTTGTCATATAAAATGACACATTTGCATGAAATAAGCATCCTTTGCCCATAAAAATGTAATCTTTGCACTTAAAAATGCTTTCTTTACATTGAAAATGCATCCTTTGCACCTAAAATACTATTTTTCCCACATAAAGTTGCATCCTTTGCATTAAAACCATTGTTTTATATCAAAGTAGCATCCTTTGCTTTCCAAATGACATCTTTATGCATCATTTGCATACAAAACACTATTTTTCCACATAAAGATGCATCCTTTGCATGAAAATCATTTCTTTACATCAAAAGGCATCATTTGCAAATCAAAAGCATCCTTTGCACCCAAAAATGTCATCTTTTTCACTAAAAATGTCATTTTTACATGCATTCCCCCATGTCCCCATTAGCAACCTTCGGAATGGACCGGTGTAAAGATCCTATCTTTACATCGTTCCTTCCATTAAAGGTGCCAATTTCTTTAGAAAGGGATAAACCCTTGAACCTATATCTCCGATAATCGCTTGAGACGAGCACGATAGCTCCCATATAAGCTCAATCGTCTCAAGGCGTAGGATTGATGGGCTAAGGTCACTCCTTTCCTAAAGAACCCCATTTTGGACTATAAAAGAGAGTCCTTCTCTTGATCACGCAAGACCCAAGGTCAAATAAGCGACGATCATAAGTCCAAGATGAGTACGGGATCAAAGTCCCGAACACATATAAAATCCAAGAAATCCCGAGCGACAACCAACTAAATGGTTTGTACGTTCGGAAGACAACTTGGGACATTCTCCCCCCCCCCTCTTTTCAACACATGCACACAAGGAAGCACGCAAGCAAGCACGAAAAATGGAATCTTGGGAGACTTTCTACGGCAAGGCACCTTGGGTGAACGACGATCCGTTCTTTCCAAGGGGTAACTTAACCTCCGAACCCATAAAACCTTTTTTTCAAAGTTTTGAGGAAATCAAAATGGCGTGGCGACTCCGTTTTTCAAATTAAACCGAATGTTTTCAAACTCGCGTGAATTTGATCTAAAAACACAAAAATTTAGAATTTGGGCACACATTCACAGTTTGGCGACTCCGCTGGGGACATCCCAAACGAGAAAAGCTTTCATTTTCAAAATAAACGATACCCGGTATATAGGTGGAAACCACTAACCTTCCTGTATCGCTCCCTAACCCGGGGCTTGAGATAAACGGTGGTCTAACAATCCCACGTACCGGTATCTCTTTTCGAAAAATAAAATATAAAAAGAAAGCTTTTTTCCTTTGAGCGGGTTAGACTCCCATCGCGGATTCCAATTATCGTGCTTGCTTTCTCTGCCTTGCATTGCATCATTTGCATCTTGGGAATTATGCATACTTTGAACAGGAAGCTTTCTCAAGGCTAAAAGGTGCCTAAAATGTTCGGGAAACAACCTGAAATAGCAAAGGAGTGGAATCTGGAAAATTGATTCATGCAGTCGTACGGCTCAATCCTCCTTGGATTCTGACCGGGCGGCCTCAGTGGCAATTCCACCAGGAAAAATTGAGGTTAATCTAGCAGCCTTGGCAGCTTGGGGCTATTCAGTTCCAAGACTGACTGGGGCTCCCAGAAAATTTACGTGCCTTATCTGTTGCATGTTCCCCCGTCCCGAAAAATCATTCCTTTAAAACACATTTATGAAAATCTCTGTTTTAACTCAAAAAGGAATATTTTTAGGAGGCCGCACACTACGCGCACCTTATATATCCTGTACACTTTGCACGCACGTCCCTTTAAACCCGGGGTGGTTTTTCGCCATAGCCACGGACAGCCTTACGATGCTCCCGGGCGCGCACGGAATCACCCCAAACTCCCCATGGCAGCTAGTGTCGACCAATGCACAGTCCGTGTCACACGTTTCAAAAAACCGTGATTTTTTGGTTGGTTTTTGGTCTAGTCCGTGTCATATAGCCCAGTTGCATGTCCCCGTAAAGGTTAAGCCTTAGTCCATAACGGAAGTCAAGATCTCTTGCTCAAGCGAAACTCTACCAAAATTCCGACAAGGAAAAATTGGTAGAATCTTGACTCCGACATTGACTTTGACCTTGACCCACACGGAATGCATAAGAGTCGAGACCGAGTCCTTGCCAAGAAAATCCAAAGATCTTTCGCTCAAGCGAAGCTCTGCCAAAATTTTGACAAGGAAAAATTGGCAAGATCTTGACCCAGCATTGACTTCGATTTTGACTCACGCACTGCATATGCAACGAAGTTCAATGTGACACTGCGTCATCCGGTTTTTACCGCCCGACCCATGCCTATTATCTTCTCGGACATTACCGAAAAGTCAAAACGTCAATCGCGCAAGCGAAATTCTGCCGAAATTCTGTTAAGGCTGAAAGACGAGACTTTCCCGGTATTGCCTTGACTATAATCTGTATCGTTCGTGCGTTAAAAGTTCCTATGACCCGCTAGACCCGTTAGGAGCGTTCTTCTCTCTCGGTCGGTGGGATCCGCGTGCCCTATAGGACCCTCGCCCGGGGCTGTCCACCCTGGGAGGTCGAAATACAGGTGGAATACGAGGGGCTTATAGACGTAGTGACGGAACCCACTGATCCAGGATCTAGAGTAGTTGCGAAAAAGAAGGGCAAACCCCCTTTTCCAACCAAATAGAAATAAATAAAAGACACTGTTTTAAGTAAACTTGAACAATTATCATAATTGCACGGTCCTATCTCTGGAATTCCTAATCGAGACCTCCTCGGTCCGATCTCCAATTTTTCCCATCTCGACCTTTCATGGTTAAATCCCTAATCGAGACCTCCTCGGTCCGATCTCCAATTTTTCCCATCTCGACCTTTCATGGTCAAATCCCTAATCGAGACCTCCTCGGTCCGATCTCCGATTTTCCTAACTCGACCTTTCATGGTCAAATCCCTAATCGAGACCTCCTCGGTCCGATCTCCAATTTCCTATCTAGACCTTTCGCGGTCAAATCCCTCATCGTGACCTCCTCGGTCCGATCCCCGATTTTCCATCTCTCCCTCTTTCGCGGTCAAATTCCCGGTCGCGACCTCCTCTGTCCGATCTTCGATTTTTGATCTCGGCCTTTCAAGGACCAATCTTTCTCGATCAATTAGGATTAGGAGAAAATGTGTTTTAAGCAAAACTTAAGCGGGTAAGTGCATGTTACTTGAGCCTTTAGCCTAAACACTTACCTCCGAGTCTAAATCTTACCTACCTTCGAATCTAAACCTTACCTATCCCCGAGTCTAAACCATGCCTGTCCCTTTCCCGCAGTGAGAAAGAAGTGGGCAAAAATACTGGGTCAGCGGCTTTTCAGTGCAGAAAACCTTAGGTTCAGACAGTTCGGCAGAATCGTCAGTTTTGTCAGCTCAGAGAGTCAGAATGGCAGATTTGACAGAAAACAATGAGGGTGCAGGAAATCAGATGGTTAGGAAGGAAGAGTTAGTCCTGGCCTTGGAAAATGCCCATAAGGTTCATGAGGAACGGCAAGCCATGCTCATTGATGCGCTCCGTCGTCATGGAGTTCAGATAACAGTTGAGTCAAACGGTTCTCTGATAGTGGTCGAAGATGAGACTTCAAAAACAGTGATTTCAGTCCCTTCATCCTATAACCAAGACCTTCCATCCTACAGCCAATACCTTCCTCCATCCACGTACAATCCCTTGCCAAGGACCACTCCTCCTCAATCCTTTCCAACATCCTGTGCCATCGTGGCTCCATCGCCCTCGCCTCCCCGTAACGGATTGGGCTTCACCCCACCTGTCTCTCGCCCAAAGAATACCGCCGCCTATACTCCAGCTTCACATAATTAGTTCGAGCCATGTGGCTATGTTCTGAAGCCACTATACCCACCTGAACGCAATCATGAGTTGCCAAAAGAAAATCCAGATGATCCAAGTTTTCAGCTGTCATCTGCCGGACTTAATGAATTCAGCCGTCAGTTTCACCAGTTTGCTACTATGGTTCCCTCTGCTGATAGAAGTCCTGTTGCGAGTTCCAGTAACTCAAGAGTCCCCGTTGACCCCCATGTAGCAATATTGATGGAGCAAGTGAAACAAATGCAGGAGAAGCTTGACCTCATGATGAGTATCAATACTCCCTTGACCCAAGATATCGAACCAGACAAGGAAATGACTCCACCAAGCGTAACCCCATGCCACCAGCATCAAGCAGCGACCGTACCCAGCTCAGCACTAGTTCCTTTCAAAGGAAAGAGTGTCGTAGCCTCCTTCAGCCAAATCCAACAATGGAATCAATTGGACAATGGAAATCCAAGTCTTGAGAACAACAAGGTCTCCCAAAAACTCTGCTCCCTTCATTTTGAAAATGCGGAGATGCCTTTAAGCAAGATTCTGGAAGAGCAAATGAAAGAAAAGCTAATAAAGCCACTGGAGAATTGGAAGCCCAAGAACCCCAACGTTCGGTTGGATGAGTCTAAGCATTGTCTTTTCCATCAATACCCTGGACACGACACTGATGATTGCAGCTATTTGAAGTATTGGATCCAGAAATTGATAGAAGATGGGAAGCTCGAGAACCTCCATGGGCCAAAAACAGAAAGCTATGGTAAGAGGTCGATTCAGGAAGGGCAAGGTCAGAAACGTCAGCCTGATGATTTTGGGATGCCCATGAGCAAAGTTTTCGTCGATTTGGTGAAACGAGGCCTTCTCACAACTCTCGAGAATTATAAGCCGAGAAACCCACGTAAAGTCGACAAGACCAAGTTCTGTGAATACCACAAGCATTGGGGTCACGTGACAGACAAGTGTTTGGATCTGAAGAAAGAAATTCAATGGTTGATCTACGAAGGAAAGTTCAAGTTCCCTGGCAATCCAACCGGCGAAGAGTAGCTAGACTAGGGTCTACCTATCCTTAAGTAAAAAAAAAAAAAAAAGAAGAAAAAATATAGTCTCCCAGTCAACCTTCGTAGGTTCTAGTACTTTTCTCTTTCAATCAAGTCCCCCACGGACATTGTAATTAATCTTTAATTTTCTATAAAAGAGTCTTCTTCTTTTCTTGCTAGACTTAAGACATTATTTGCACACCTACATTATATTTAATGAAATGGTTTTATTTTATATGATCACTTGCATTACTCAACAAATAATCTCTCGAAATAATTAATATTCTGATTAATCAATGTGAGAAAGTCAACTAAGACCTTCCCCATACACTTTCCTTACCCCACAAAAGGCCTTCATCAAGCCATACACTTCCCAAACCATGTCCTCATCATCACCTTGACCAAGTCAACGACGGCGGCAATGTCAAGGGACAACAAGAGGCCACTCAGCTTCGAAAGATTGACCCCATGTCGACAACAACCTAGGAGCTTGGCTTGGACCTCAAGGGTATCAAAAATGTTCAAGCAGGGGCTCGCCTTGGCCCTCAAGTGCTTCAGAAAAAAAAAATGTAGTACAAAAAGAGTAATACCCAGCTAGGCTGAAAATCCCAAAAAAGGGCAGTCTAGGCAAAAAACAGGGTTGCACATAAAAAAAGAAGAAAAAAATCTTAGTGCAAAAAAAAAAGAGAGTAATGTCCAGCTAGGCTGAAAATCCCAAAAAAGGGCAGTCTAGGCAAAAAAAAAAAAAAAACAGGGTTGCACATAAGAATAAAAAGAAAAAAAAATGAGGCCAAGGACCCAGCACCGCCCATCAAAAGCTTAGAGAATGAAAGTTGTCGATAACAATGGGGCGGTCGAAGCAAAGCCAGAAGCATTTCATAAGCCTTTAGGCACGTGGAAATCCTTTCTCTCCCAATGAAAGATGAAAATCAGAAGCAACCGTCCAAAATGACTTGGTCAAGGAATCATCCCGAGGCCCACACCTCATTATCCAATCTTCTCATCCGAGCCTTTTCACTAAAGGAACCACAAATCCCAAAACCAAACACAGTCCGGCCAAAGCCGAACTACGGCGACCTGAGCTCCTCACAATGAGGGGAACATAGGCAACCAGAAATGGTCCGGTCATTAGCATATTCAATAAAAATCCGGTCTCATCAAGCGACCTTTCCCATAAACATATCCAAATCCCAGAAAATCCGGTCTCATCAATGGCCTCTCCCATAGACACAGTCAGATCCCAGAAAACCCGGTCACATCAATGACCTCCCTATACACAAACCTTTCTTTCACACCAGCCAACCTTGATCTGCGACATCGGTTGACTTTGTCCTCGTGATTAATCAAAATGTTTGTTCATATCGAGATTAGTAGTTGAATAACTCGAACATTAATAAAGGGTTTAAGCAATCTTGTGATCATTGTAAATAAAACAAATTTTCAGATGTCTTAATAAGTCTTCTCTTTCTATATCTTAGGAAAAATAGTGCTAAACACTGATTTTCTGTCAGCAGGGGCTTCCATACACTTTTACAAACCCTTCTACGCTTATACTCTCTCAAAAGAGTCAAACCCAAAGCGAGTTTTTGTGCCTACATCGAATAAGGCCATCGAGATAACACAAAATCGGGATCTATTCCCATCTTTCGAAAAATATGCCCCTGCATGTATATATCTTCCTAGAATTCTCCTCTTCGTCCACATCTTCTTAAGGTTGACTGAGTGGCTAAAGAAAACAAGGAAGTAAATACGAAAGGATAGGCTTTTCCCTTTTCTGCTACAATTTGCATTAGGGCTGCCTTGACACTCTGGAGCTTTACCAAGCCATTTCCTTAGACTGGGGCTTCTTCAGCCAATTTTTGGGTCCGCATCGGGTTCCTCACCATGTCACAAGATGGATTCAGTTTTGGTTAGATTAACCTCAGGATCACTTTCGCAGTACCAATCATATGGGGATTTTTGCTAGGTCATCAGATTGGGACTTCACTAAGTCACTTCTTCGTAACCTAAAACTTCGCCTACTCAGTTCATCCAACCGGGGCTTTGCCAATGAAAGGATCTTTCCTTGCTTTAATAAGACATGGGGCTTTGCAGAAAGTTTTTTCCTTAAACCGGGGCTTCGATAAGTCGCATTCCCCCTCGAAGAGAGGTTTGGTCACTTCGACATCTGCTTTAGTCTTTGGTGGTAAAAGCCTATCAGCATCAGCTTCAAATTCCAGAGTGTGAGAAAGGAACATTCATCGAGACTCGAGGTTTAAACCCAGTCTCAGCCCAAGAGGGAATTCTAGTCCACGTTGACAACATCTCAGCAACAACAACAGTTCAGTCCGCACCCAAGGGATATGACCCCACCTGCTTGAAACCCGTCTTAAACCACATCCAGACCCAGTCCCTACCAAGTTTCCAAGGAAAAAAATCACCCCTAGGTTCAAGTAACGTGCCAATTGCTAATGATAACATTTTCTCCCAAAAGCGCCTCCGTTACTTCCGTTATAACGAGATAATGCCAGGCGACAGTTTCCTAATTGTCAAAAATCTAACTTTAGCTACCTCTATCACAGATTGAGAAGTATGCTCAAGTTTTCCAGCTATAGCTGTCTCTATCTACTCGATAGTGACGTAAGCTTTAGCTTCCTCAGGTGACAACCTCCATTAATTGTCAAAATCTCAAGGATCCTAGACATCGTTCCTAACTATCTAGTGATGCTTGAACTACGACCAAGGCTTGATTCCTTCAGGATACGTAGGTAGCCTTTCATAAAGGTCCAGCCATCCGACCATATTGGTCACCTTTTTTTCTTTCCCCATTCCTCAATGGTGCGTAAGCTTTTCATAAAAGTCCAACTATATGATCACTTTGATCACCCCCCCCCTTTTTATTTGGCACATTCCTAGTAGAATTGGCCGTTTGACCTCCTAGGTCACCCCGTTTATATCCTTATAATAAGGGACCGATATCTCTTTGCCATTGCCCTGGTAGGATCAAGTATGTGACCTCCTTGGTCACCCAATTCCAACCCGTGTCGGCAATTCTAGTCCAATTCCAAAGGTTATGAAAAGATCAGTTCAGGCTATGTATGTCACGCGACAAACCTGGCCACATGGCTTATTAGGTCGCGCGACATACCAAGCCAACATCAGACATCAGACATCAGCAGTGTACTGCATTCCCCAGGGCACTCCCCGACTTGTGAAAAGCTGCAAATACCACCCATCCACTTCTCAAATGCATGGGGGAGGGTTCATTTACCCCATGTACACTCATGCATTCATTCACCTAGTACATATACAAGTCAGAAATTCATTCAAGCCATCCATTCAAGCCATCTACCATACCATCATCATTCCATAGATTCGTGCAACAAAAAAAACTAAAAATGTACATACAAAATAAAAGAGACCAAGTCTAAAAAATGTGCATAGTAAAATAGCGTGATATGTTTTCCCTAAAAGGGTACAATAACAAAGTCATAATAATCTAGGGGGAAGGGGGCTACTCTGAATCATCTCCGTCATCCTCATCCTCCAAACCATCTTCATCATCACCTTCATCCTCGTCATCATCCTCAGCCTCCTCAAGCTCGTCATCAGGTTCGTCCGAAGGTGCCTCGTAGGCTACGGTCCCCATGCGATAATAGTCATCAAGCTCAGTGATAACAGCAGAATCAAGCTCGTAGTCTGTGGCTGTCTCAGTCCCACCATCCTCATCATCATCATCGTCACTCTCAACGGGTCTGTGAAGTGGCACATTTGGATTCTTTGTCCGAAGCTTCGATCCGCTAGTGCCCCCGCTAGTGCCTACGTCATCAAAGTGGCTCTTCTTCTTTCTTGGTTGGCCAGGTGGAGAGATATCGATCGAACCCTGTGACCGGCACTGATTCTTCCAAAAGCTCATGCCTTTCTGGAGCTTGACAATCATGCTCACAGCGCCAGTATAAGCCCTGGTCAAATGCCTGTAAGCCTGGGCCGATACCTGTTAACAAGCAGACATAATAAGTGTCAAAATGCAGTTATTGATAACAGAAAGAGATGCAAACAATCCAAAAGACGCAAAGGGCAGTACTTACGGATCTAGAACCTCGCGGGAGCACCAGATGAGGATGAGTCTGTGACATGTCAATATGAGCTTGCCGCATACGGCCGCCACCCTGGTAATCAATGAAAGTCGGGGGTAAAGGAGGTCTAGCCACATGACCAGTTGAGGGTCCCGCACTCTGAGCACCATAGCCAACTCTGACCTGTGGGGACTGAAGATGTCTAGCCACGTACAAAGTGTAATCTCCATCCCGTGTAAAGAGATATGCCGCCATGCCTACAATCAAAGCATCTACATTCGCCAGCTGGCGAGGCAGCCACATCCTAGCTGGAGGATCATCAGGGATCCGAGCAGGCATATTGGGCCCATGCTGTCTGTACACCCTCTCTGCTAGGTATAAAGCATCTCCGGACAAACCCACCAGCAGCTTGCGACATTCAGTCAAGTGCGCAGCATGATCCAAATCCAAATCCAAATCACCATAACGGCCAGTCCAAGGGAATAAACTCAACCTCTGGGGAGTCCCTCTCAAGCATGTCAGCGTATCATGATACGAAGCAGTAATCCTGCACCTCACACCCTCCATCCTGGTCTATCTCTTGGCATTCTTTGTCCACCGTCTGAGAGCAGGAAAAGTGGTAGCAGGAAACTCATCCCGGATCTGCCATGCATAACAGCCAAAAACCTCGTAGGCCCAAGCCTGAAAAAAAGAAGAAGAAGAAGTCAAAATAGGGAAAATAATGATAGAGTGAAATGTGCAAAAGAAAAGAAGTCAAGATGAGAGAATACCTCGAAATCCAAGTGACAGCAGGTAAAATACTTTGCCTTCCCTCTACTGACGTCATCTAGAGCCAAGTACATCTCGGCTAAACCTGCCTCACCCCAGGATAGATTCCCCACGGCATCCCAAGCTCTCAGAAGCTCCAGCAGTGAAATCAGGGCAGTAGATGCGCTGTTGATAAACAGCATGTCAGAAAAACCCACCCATACAAAGGCTCTCGCCAATCTCTCGGCTCTCAGCCGGCTCTCAACAGGATCATCAACAAAAAGGTAGTCCCTACTCTGCTCTCCAATCAAACCATGTAGCTCACCCAGCTCATATCCATTCCCCTTCTTGATCTGGGGAACAAAACCAAGTAAGCTCATAAGGTCGGCATCAGCAATAGGCTGGGGCTCAGCTACCTGTGCAGGCTCATCCACATAGAGTGGCTCATCTGTGAAGGGTAATCCTGTGATGACCGCAAAATCCAATGGTGTGATTGTCGTCTCACCCCAAGAGAAATGGAATGAGTGAGTGGTCTCCCACCAAAACTCTCTAAATGCCCTCACCAAATCCACACTCCTCTGGGTGTCTCCAATGGCCTTCGCCATCTCAAAAAATCGCCCCAGCCCAACGGCGTAAACCATGCCCTTAGGAGAATGTATCTGCTCCTGGCTGCCCGGCAAGCTCTGCCATAGCCTACCAATCACCTCCGGAGAACCCCGGGTGCGCAATCCCTGCAAGTAAACATGGCACAGGTATAAATATCTCGTATTGTTTCTTGAAATCATCTCAAATGAAAATAGGTCAAAACCTATCAATGTAGAGCATGCATCACATTTCCTAGTTCAATCCATGTTCACATGCCAATCCATGTTAACTCATAGCACAGTTTGGAAAATCAAATCAATTTCACCCAAATCAAAAAATTTTTAAACCTAGCAAGGGTTAGTTACCACATCTTTCTTCCCGACATCCGAGGTATGTTCATCGAGCTGTGGATAGAAATCTCCTCTTTGAGCTTCCGGAAGGAATGGCCTTTGATTCCTCTGAACCCCTTTCCTTCGAGTAGCTAACTCGGCGTGTTGAGGAGCTCTCTTGGTAGGACGCAATCTAGGAGGCATTTCCAATTGAATCGGACTTGAAATGACTGGTTTCTCTCGATTCCTCTCAAATTCCTTCTGATGGCCACTCTCTCTCTCTTCTCGTTGTCGTCTCCCTCTCAATTTCAATTTTAATTGAGTTTCAAATGATGACTGTGCAAATTTTAAAGAATCTGTCCACCTGGCCTCTTATGTCGTGCGACATACTAAGCCCATGTGGCTAGTTTTTACAATTTTGCCCCTGAAGGCTCAATTTTACAATTTTGTCCCCCATAGGCCTATTTTACCCTTTGTGCCCCTGGTATTTCCAATCATTTCCAATCCAGTTTTCCCTCCAATGCCCCCGTGGCCTATTTTACAAATTTACCCCTGTGGCTCATTTTATTTGCCCTTGGCATTTTCAATTCTATTTTCAAATAATCGGGTACGTCCTGTTGTTTTACAAAAATTATCGGGTCCTTCCCACCTTTTTATGAAAAATCATCGGGTACGTCCCATTTCTTTACAAAAATTATCGGGTCCTTCTCACTCTTTTATGAAAAATCATCGGGTACGTCCCACTTTCTTTACAAAAATTATCGGGTACGTCCCACTTTCTTTACAAAAAATTATTGGGTACGTCCCACTTTCTTTACAAAAAATTATCGAGTCCTTCCTACTTCTTTGCAAAATCCATCCTTTCTCGCGATCTCCGTTATTCCCGAATGAAGGAATAACATTTCGCTCTTTTTCGATCTCCGTTATTCCAAGATGAAGGAATAACATTTCGACCTCTCTTGTGATCTCCGTTATTCCAAGATGAAGGAATAACATTTCGCTCTTTTTCGATCTCCGTTATTCCAGGATGAAGGAATAACATTTCGACATCTCTCGCGATCTCCGTTATTCAAGGATGAAGGAATAACATTTCGCTCTCTCGCGATCTCCGTTATTCCAAGATGAAGGAATAGCATTTCGCTCTCTCGCGATCTCCGTTATTCCAAGATGAAGGAATAACATTTCGCTCTCTCGCGATCTCCGTTATTCCAAGATGAAGGAATAACATTTCGCTCTCTCGCGATCTCCGTTATTCCAAAATAAAGGAATAACATTTCGCTCTCTTTCGATCTCCGTTATTCCAGGATGAAGGAATAACATTTCGACCTCTCTCGCGATCTCCGTTATTTCAGGATGAAGGAATAACATTTCGCTCTCTCGCGATCTCCGTTATTCCAAGATGAAGGAATAACATTTCGCTCTCTCGCGATCTCCGTTATTCCGAAAATAAAGGAATAACATTTCGCTCTCTTTCGATCTCCGTTATTCCCAGATGAAGGGATAACATTTCGACTCAGTAAAAGTTCGAACTACGACCTGGCTTGATTCCTCCGGAATACGTAGGTAGCCTATTTTAGGTTCAGCCAATTCGTCACATATGACACCCCTTTCCCCAGTGGATTCCGAACTACGATCTGGCTTGATTCCTTCGGGATACGTAGGTAGCCTACTTTAGGTTCAGTCAATTCGTCACATATGACACTCTTTTCCCCAGTGGATATCTATTCTGAACTACGACCTGGCTTGATTCCTCCGGGATACGTAGGTAGCCTACTTTAGGTTCAGCCAATTCGTTACATATGACACTCTTTTCCCCAGTGGATATCTATTTTGAACTACGATTATGGCTTGATTCCCACTCGGGATATGTAGGTAGCCATCCACAGGTTTAGCCACTCGACCACCTTGGTCACCCAATCTGTCTCGGCATTCGCCAGATCGGATCCTTTTATATCGACAACCCCACTCGCCCTGCAAGTGACGTTGCCGAGGGGTTTCTGTAAGTACCCAAATCTGGCTCATGCCTTCCGGTTAAGTTTTCCGGCAATTTCCCGGACTTTCCTAAAAGTTCAGGAGCAATTCGGGAAATGTTCCAAACCTTCCGAGGGGTGAAGGAATTACGTGGAATTAAAAATCCACGTTTTCCTTTTGGCATAAAAACCCTTCTAGAAGCTGCCACCTTGCAGGCTTCTAGAAGGTAAATGGATAAGGCTTGTTATGTCGTGCGACATAACATGCCATGAAGACTTCTAGAAGACTGCCACCTTGCATGTTTCTAGAAGAAAACTGGATGAGGCTACTTATGTCGTGCGACATACCATGCCATGGTAAGTTCTAGAATCTGCCACCTTGCATGTTTCTAGAAGGAAAGCGGTTATGGCTTGTGATGTCGTGCGACATACTAAGCCACTACCATGCAGCCTATAAATAGAGGCCTGCACCTCTCATTTTGGGGGGAGCCTCTTTCATTCCTCAGTGCCATTCTACAAAGAATACGTCCAGGAAGCATAATCTCTCCTCATATACACCCAAAACACACACTAATCCTCCCAAATCACTCACCATTCAACCAATCCCACACACACTTCCTATACACCTCAAGAACCAACGGTTCTCACGGAACCAAGGCTTGATCTCAGTCCCGGAGGTTGCTGTTTGAAGGCTCCTATATCTAACTTGATATAGGAAGTCGTGGTCTTCAAGGGTAACGATTTTCTACCCCTTTTGCTTTCCCTATCTTCATTATACATGAGATCTATATGCTAAATGTGTTGATAATGATGTATCCTGATTAAAGTTGCATGCTTTAGTATCATATTGCTTAGATCCATATCTGATTACATACCATTTCATGTAATAGCTCCGGCTTGACATTGTTTTGCATGAACACTCGAGATGAGTGTGGATCCCTCATATCCACACCCTCTTGAAGTGTTCACTATTGAAATACTTGCTCTCTGAGACCTATTTGTGAAATAACTTGGCTATATTAATGCCTTGTTGCCTCTGTATATCTCAGCTGTTAAGGTCTCTGAAAGTGGCTAAGTATGTCACGCGACATAGGCAACATATGTCACGCGACATAGGAAAACTATGTCATGCGACAACAGTGGCCAGTTTGCAGAACCTTCATCTGCTCAGTTTGTAATCTGATTTTAACTCTTACCATGTTATAATCTGATGTCAATCTGCAATTTAACAGTATCTTTGTACATAAAAATGCCATCTTTTCATCAAAATGTCATCTTTATACATGAAAGTGGCTTCCTTTACATCAAAATAGCATCCTTTGCTCTTAAAATGATATTTTTATGTATAAAGCAGCATCATTTGCATCAAAAGAACATCTTTGTCATATAAAATGACACATTTGCATGAAATAAGCATCCTTTGCCCATAAAAATGTAATCTTTGCACTTAAAAATGCTTTCTTTACATTGAAAATGCATCCTTTGCACCTAAAATACTATTTTTCCCACATAAAGTTGCATCCTTTGCATTAAAATCATTGTTTTATATCAAAGTAGCATCCTTTACTTTCCAAATGACATCTTTATGCATCATTTGCATACAAAACACTATTTTTCCACATAAAGATGCATCCTTTGCATGAAAATCATTTCTTTACATCAAAAGGCATCATTTGCAAATCAAAAGCATCCTTTGCACCCAAAAATGTCATCTTTTTCACTAAAAATGTCATTTTTACATACATTCCCCCATGTCCCCATTAGCAACCTTCGAAATGGACCGATGTAAAGATCCTATCTTTACATCGTTCCTTCCATTAAAGGTGTCAATTTCTTTAGAAAGGGATAAACCCTTGAACCTATATCTCCGATAATCGCTTGAGACGAGCACGATAGCTCTCATATAAGCTCAATCGTCTCAAGGCGTAGGATTGATGGGCTAAGGTCACTCCTTTCCTAAAGAACCTCATTTTGGACTATAAAAGAGAGTCCTTCTCTTGATCACGCAAGACCCAAGGTCAAATAAGCGACGATCATAAGTCCAAGATGAGGACGGGATCAAAGTCCCGAACACATATAAAATCCAAGGAATCCCGAGCGACAACCAACTAAATGGTTTGTACGTCCGGAAGACAACTTGGGACATTCCCCCCCCCCCTCTTTTTAACACATGCACACAAGGAAGCACGCAAGCAAGCACGAAAAATGAAATCTTGGGAGACTTGCTACGGCAAGGCACCTTGGGTGAACGACGATCCGTTCTTCCCAAGGGGTAACTTAACCTCCGAACCCATAAAACCTTTTTTTCAAAGTTTTGAGGAAATCAAAATGGCGTGGCGACTCCATTTTTCAAATTAAACCGGATGTTTTCAAACTCGCGTGAATCCGATCTAAAAACACAAAAAATTAGAATTTGGGCACACATTCACAGGGGTAAGAGGGATTGACCACTATATCTTCCAGTTCGTCAACTGGTAATAGCTCCGGACCATCTCTGAACTGTAGGGTCTCAATAATTATCTCTCTAACCCTTTGTCTTTCATCAGCTCCCAAGTGTGGATCTTCCTCGCCAATCATATCATCCAACTCAGCTACAATTTTATCGTTGGTGGCCCCTGAGTTTTGGTTGATCTGGAGGCTTAGGTTGCCTATGACAATTTGATTGACCATAACTGTATCCGTTTTGACCAAAGTGTCAGAGGGACGTGTCGGCTCAACCATGACTTGTTCAGGTGAGGGATAGGTCGCCTCTTCCACACAGGTGCTTGTAGATAATCTTGAGGAGGTGGTCACTGATTTGGAGAGCTTCCAACTTGCTTCCGGAGTGTCAATTTCTAGCTCCCTTTTTTTCTTTGATCGCAGGACGTGCTCTAGATATGCCCGGGCTACCCCCAAAACGCACCCTACTCCTGCTAAGGTGGGGAACTTGACTCGTTGATGAGGTATTGAGGGCACCATCCCTAGGGCTGCCTGTCCAGGTATACCTAGAATAACATGATAATCACTAACAACATCTATAACAATAAATGTTACCTTGGAAACTGTCCTCAATGGGTGATGTCCGATATCCACCTCTAGCACGATTTTGCCCTTGGCATCAACCCTATGATTGGTGAAGCCCTCCAGCCGACCTGTGTAAGGAGACAGTCGCTCATCTGTCATTCCCATGTCGAGGAAGGTCTTGTAATAAAGGATATCCTTGCAGGCCCCCATGTCGACCAAATTCCTACTGGATGTGTACTCGTCGATCAACCCCGAAATCACCAGAATATGTTCCCTTGCAGTCATAATAGCTGCCAATTCGTAGGGATAAAAGCTGATGACCTCATCTTTAACATAACTCCTGGGAGGCTCATAGGGAACCTTGGCCAACTGAATTTTTTTGTTTTTAAGGGCAGTGTTGCTTGTTTCCTTGGCAATCACTCCCAAATTCAACCTAGACTGCCTAGGCTCTGGTATACCTTCTCCTGTTTGCGCCTCTGGTAGGTCGAGCTCCTTTCACAAACCTGTCTAGCCTGCCACTATCGACCCATTTCTGGATGATCTGCTTCAGGCTCATACATTCCTCCGTGATATGGCCGGAGTCTTTATGGAACCCACAATACTTGCCATTATCTCTCCTGAATTTGTTTTGAGGGTTCATTGGAGCGGGTGGGCCCAGGTCGACCGTATTCATGATTTCGGTCCGACTTACAGTTAAAGGGGTGAAACTCTCAGGGACCCTCTCAGTCGCCCTCGTTCGATTTTTTCCCTTGTTGTTGTTGTCGTTGTGTTTGGCCTGACCCTCTTTATTAGACTCTCCAGCATCAGATTGCTTTGAACCCTTCTCTTTCTTCTTTTACTTCCTCTCTTCAACTACGACCACATCATAGGCCCTTTCAAATAACTCTTGCCTTGTGGTCGCTCTCCTAACTTGGAGCTCGTAGTCCAGGTCGGGAGAGGACACCCTGTTTCGAAAACAATTGATGACCTCCCTATATGTCAGGTCTTCTTCAATTTGGTCGACCAACTCTTTAAACCTTCTGAAGTAACTCATGGTGCTCTCAGTTTTTCCTTGAGTCAGGTTGTTCAAGTCGGTGACCGTCTTCTTTTTGGCCCCAGCTGTGGAGAATCGATCTAAAATTTTATACTCCCATGAGGTGATACAGCCCGCCGTTAAACCACGGAATCAAGTCAATGTTGCACCTGTGAAGGTGCTGGTTAGTGCCTTGCACAGCACGTCATCCTCGGAGGAGATCAAGCACATTGTCGCCTCGAAATGTTGCATGTGGTTCAAGGCGTTGGTAGCGCCTGAATATTTGTCCAATGAAGGCAGCTTAAAACCCACGGGAGGCCTTATTTCGAGCAAATCTCTGGACAAGGGTCGAAGAGTATTATAGTTTTGTTCGCCCTTTCCTTCATCCTCCTTTCTGTCGGCCTCCACTTTTTCCAACCTTCTTTTCAAGTTTAGCAGTTCTCTAGCATCTTTGTCATTCCTTTGATAGGAGACGTTGTTGAATCTCTGCCTTTCATCGTGATGAGGCTCCCTTCTAGAATGGGCCCTCTTCCTCTCACTCCTGGGCGGATTCGCTTCTCTACCTCTCCCTTCTCTGTGGGACTGTGACCTTACCGACCTTACTGGCGACCTACGCCTGTTCCTTTCTTCTTGCTGTCTCCTCGAGGCTGATTCGGCCTCTTGCTCTCTTCGTTGGTCGAGCCTATCTCTTAGGTCGACACTGGGATCTTTGGAGATGTGAGAGGGGGAGGCATCTCGATCCTAGGCTGTTCAGCAGACGACCTGGGGCCTCCATTCTGTCTAGCACCTCCATTAGCTCTTCTGTGAGAGGTAACAGAAGGAGCAGGTCGATGTGATCTTCTATCACCCTTAGGAGATTCCGGCATGTCAAGCAACTCTTCTTGAACCTCTAACAAACTTTGGAGCAACCTAGCTCGCTCCATCAGTATATCTTTCTTGCTGGGGTGATTAGTTGAGGGACCTGGATTGTCGCCTGCAACTGTTCGACCACTAGGAGTCGTTTTGGCTGCTGACCTTCTCCTTGATCAGGCATAGGCCTTTTTTCTCTTCTATTATCCTGCAGGCACGTGCCATCAGCAACGCTATTGGAGCGGATCGCTCTTCTAACTTGGCGTTGTGGGGGAGGAGGCAAATTAATGTTACGATTTCCGGCACCGATGTCCGTATTCCTATCGGCATTTTCTTGTTCGTTTTCAGTGGAGGGGTAGCGGTATGCCCATCAGATACCATGGTTACGATTTGATTAGAATTTCAAGGTCAAAAAAGCTTCGTTTTCGGCAATGAAACCAAACTGATGCTGCAAGGAACGTGTTGATCAGCCTACGTCCAACAATTAGGTTGATCCACTGACTTTATTTGACCTGAAACAGGGAACAAAAGACTAGCCGGGTTGGTCTCCGACTAAGACCCTCCGGCGTGAGGATAAGTATCACGTGTTTAATCTTACAAACTGTATTGAGATCAATTGAACAGTAAATAAGACATTACCTGTAAACGATGGATGTTGTGAGGTATTTATAGCCTTTGATAAGAAGTAGAATTGTAATAGGATTGCGAAGAATCCCTAAAATCATGGAGAGAGTCATGGACGTAACTGACTCCGAAATTGTAGGAAACGGTTATGGAAAGTCTTTGGTCGACGTACGTCTCTGTAGGTCGAGGTCGATTGACTAGGTCAAGGTCGACCTGACTTCGTATTATAGCCCGCTAGGATTTGTGCGAGGAGATGATCGTATGTCGGAAAAAGCTAGGTCGAGATCAACAATGGTCGGACAATGAGCTAGGTCGACTGATCTTTGTTGATGGGTCATGGGCCTTATAACAACGGGGCGGGTCCACTTGATGATATAGTTGTAATTACGTCTGGATAATTGGGCCTCGTACGTTGGGCCTAGCCCGTCACTTTTAATCCGTTCAATTATTATTATTATAATTTTTTTTTTAAGTTTGGTATTATTTAATGAAATTGTCATCATATTACAAACCCCTATGGAGTCTATTACAGATCTATTATCTTATCTATTTATTACAAATTTCTATGAAGTCTCACCACTATTAAAACCTATTACATAATATGATACACGACTATCTATAAATTTGCCCATAGATATCACTCGTCATCTAGTAGTTCACCCTCCATATATAAGTATTTTCTTTTACCATATTTCAAATCAGGATACAAAAAGAGATCGAACCTAAATCATAGGGAGTGTGAGGCTTGAATTTATTCAATGAGCCGCTCCTTTGTTAAACATATCATATTCTTATGTCCATCATTCCTTGTGAGGAGGGGATGCCTTAAATTGCTGGGATTCAGAACTACTTCTGCATAATATTTTGTTCAGTATCGCTTTACGGTAAAAAAATATTTTTGCAAGTAAAAATCCATCATAATAATAAAATATTTGGTGCGAACGTAATAAAGTAGCATGGAGCTAACACATATAAAAATATTGGGACTATGCCCGATAAGTTCTAAAAAAGTTTCATAATTTCCGATAAGTTCCTTCCCCATGTTGTATTTATGATGTTGTATTATGTTTCGAAAATACAACATCAATTAAGGTCATAATACTGCATTTCGGCGGCCGCCGGTGACCGGAGTCCGAAGCCCAAGGACCGGTGACCAGATTTCGACCTCCGACGACCGAATTCCGGCGATCGGCGGCCGGATTCCGGTCAAAATTGCCGAATTCCGGTGAAAATTGACCGGATTCCGGCAAAAATTGACCCGAATCCGGCATGCGGCGATAGCAGACGGCGGCGGCGGAGCTGGGCTGCGGCGGAGGCGGTGGTGCGGATGCAGTATTATAATTTTAAACTACTGCATAACTAAATGTTGTATTATACATAATACAACATGAGAACTTATGGGTATTTTACTACAATGAGGAACTTAGTGAAAGTGATTTGTTCCAAAAGAAACTTATGAGACAAATTCCCAAAAATATTCTATAAAATTAATATTTTTATATGTCTATAAAAATTTATAGTGCACGTTATAATTTTACTACAAAGGTAAAAATGAAGTACTAGAGATATGTCCGTAAAAAATTTAATGATGCACATAATAATCTTATTATAAATGTAAAAATTGTTCCAAATATATGTTCATTTTCTTGAAAATTTGTGATGGTATTCCTATGACTATCTATTTAAGAAAATATGATTTCATTAATAAATAGTATTCATTTCCCCAAAAAATCATGTCTTTAAATGAGTTTTCAAGTTTAAAATTTTCATATTTTAATTCTGATGCTACCATAAGAAAACTTGATTGTACAGGGACTGAGATGCAGTGGATACTTCGGCTGTTTCCTCTCTGATTGCTCGCCTACACACAAGGAACACACGTCAACTAGGCCGGGGGTGGCTCCGGCGTACCCCCTCCGGCGTGAGAATAAGGTTAGATGGACAAGGAAGAAGGTATATCAATGAAAGCTTAGAGAGAGAGAGTAGAGAGAGAGACATACCCTATAAATGGCACTATTCACCTTTTATATACTCCCAAGCCCCCCATGTGCCTTGCACATGGGGGGACACTTGTCAATCATCCAAGGAAGAACTCCCAACCAATCTCAACTTAGTGGGATTTCACTATTCACCTTGTCACATCAATCATCCATCACTAATATTTAGGGTTAGGGGCGCAGGCGACAATCGACACAGCGTCCTGGTAACGCTCAAAGACCCATGTCGTATTGGCGACAACCCTAGGAAAGGCGGCAACATCTGTCATGTCGCCCTAATCCAGGTAGCCGGCGGACAACATACTCCTCCTATACCCACGTTCATAAGATCTACAGTGGCTCGGCCATGATTCTCGCATGGCCCTATTGCCCACAAAATCGTACTCCCACGCTCCTCCTTGCCTGGGCCTTATCGTAACCCATGGAGCCTACTCCTTTAATGTCGCTCCAAAGGCGGGAAAATTTCCTTGGACGGCCTAGGTCCAGTGGGCTTGGCCCACAACTAGCTATTGGGCCTGATTTTCTAGTATTCGGGCCCAATCTATTTTATATGATCGTATCAGAAGCCCCCAAGTTCAAGCCTTGGACTATTTATGGTCCAGGCAAGAACTTTCCTTGATGTCGCACGATTCTCGCAGCTTTTTGCTCGCCCTGACGAGGAACAGGATTTGCCCGTCACCTATGTGACACGTGTCGTTATGGGGGTGAGCCAGACGGTTTGGCAGCCGTATGCTTACCTTGGGAAACGAGCCGTCTCTTCCTTAAATGTTCACAATAATGGGGGGAATTTCAAAAATCACACCCCCTTAATTATCTATTGGAAATCCCCCCCCCCAAACCTTTCCACTCCTAACCTTTCGGAGCTTAAAAACCCTTCACCATCATCTTGCATCCTCCCCACTTGATCCTCCATTTCCCAAAGACCAAAGACGCCCCGCTTTCAGGTGATCCTCTTTCTGATTTCTCGGCATACTCCGGAGCGTTCCAAGGCATTACCAAGGAGAAAACAGGTGGCGCATAGAGCTTTCCAGCTCCCTTTCCGGCTACTTCTTCAAGCCTTCCTTCCTGTCTGTAACTTTCCAGGTAATTATTTTCTAATTTTGAATTCTCGCTTGGATTCTCGCTTGAATTCTCGCTTGAATTCTCGTTTTGAATTCTCGCTTGAATTCTCGCTTTGGGAGTTTTTGTTTTCATGAATAACAAAATCGTTTTCCAAAACCTGTTAAACTTGGTTAGAGCGCAATCGATGGGGGGAGGGTTTTTAGAAAAGAGAGATAAGGGCATGGGCCTGAATCTCGCTTGCGGATCTTCACTTCGTGTTTAGGCGACATGAGTTTAGATGTCGCCCTTTCCTCTTTTCCCACGAACACCTGATCCCATGCACACTTTCTACACAAAATTATACCCCCCTCGTGCCTGTGACATCTATCTTTCCTTGAACTGATTTTTCTGGTACTATCATAGCCCCCAATTTACTTGGTCCTCCCTTCTATTCACAGGTCATGTCTTCTTCAAACTCAACTTCTGACCATGATGTCTCGGATACCCTAGCGGCCGAGACCTTAGAGCGACAACCTATCTCGCAGGGTTCTTCCAACCCTGAGGTCGCAGGCTCCAGCAGTTCTTCTTATACCCATTTGCAAACTCACCACTATGTTAAGTACGGGATTAACCCGGATATATATCATGTAGAGCCATATGTTGGGGACTTGTCTCTGGCCGCTATGCGAAATAGGGATGATGGGGTTATAGTGTTTCCATCCCAATTAGACGCCGGCCTGAGGATTCCCATAGATCCTTTCCTTGTCGCCGTTTTAATCCATGCTCAGGCAGCTGTTGTCGACCTTCACCCTAATGCTATCAGGGTCCTCACGAGTTACCTAGTGATTTGTAGGGCCCTAAAACAAGAACCCACTATTCCCTTGTTCGTTAATTTGTTTGACGGTTATACTTCCGTATCTCAGAGGCATGGTGTTGTTGAGAACCGACTTTCCGTCAAGTATAAGCATCCTAGACTTCTTACCCCTTTACCTAGGAAAGTCCACAATTGGCAATCCAACCCACTACTGATTACATCTCGTGTAGGATGGACTCACCCTTGTGACCTTGGCGACATATACACCAAGATCATAACCCGCAATGCCTTAGCACTACCAGAAAAAGGTCATTTAGCGACGGAAATTTCCGCCGCTAAAATTAAATTTTCGTCGCTAAAAATAATTACCGGCGGAAAAATTCCGTCGGTGGTCCGCCGCTACCAGCCCGTCGCAGTGCTCCAACGGGTCAATTTCCTCCGATATTTTTTTATTTTACCGACGGAATTTATTTCCGCCGGTGAATTAATGGTTACAGCGACGGAAAATTCCGCTGCTAAATTAATTTAATTTAATTAAATTTTCATTTCAGCGGCGGAAATTTCCGTCGCTGTAATAAAAATTAATTTAATTAAATTAATTTCAGCGGCGGAAATTTCCGTCGCTGTAATAAAAATTAAATTAAAATAAATTAATTTCAGCGGCGGAAATTACCGTCGCTGAAATTATTTAATTTTAATTTAAATTTTATTACAGCGACGGAAATTTCCGCCGCTGAAATCAAAAATTAAATAAAAATTAAATGATTATAGAGGCGGAAATTTCGTCGCTGAAATAAAAATTAATTAATTTCAGAGACGGAAAATTCCGCCGCTGAAATTAATTTATTTTAATTAATTTTTATTTCAGCGACGGAATTTCCGCCGCTATAATCAAAAATTAAATTCGCTGAAATTAATTTCAGCGACGGAAATTTCCGTCGCTGATTCTGAAATAAATTAAAAAAAATAATTTAAAATATCAATAAATCAAAATTTTTTGTACCTGATATAACATTTCAATTTATAAAACTAAAACTATAAAAACTAAAAATCAAAAATCAACGTACCAAATAAAATCTAAATATCACCGTACCAAATCGGGAGGGGGGAGAGGGGGGAGGGGGGGAGAGGGGGAGAGAGGGCGGGGAGGGGCTCCCGCGGGTACCAAATGTCTCAAATATTTACAAACGAGTAAAAAATAGTACAAACAAGTCTAAAATAGTCCGTAATCAACTCGGGGGCGGCCGGGTATTACCCTGGAAGTCCTGGCCGATATGAGCCATCAACAGCGCCAATTGTCTTTGAGTCTCCGCATGAGCCTCCGCAAGCTTTGCTCGCTCGCGTCTCTCCTCCTCCAACGCAGCCTCCAGAGTGTCGACCCTCGGATCATGAAACGTGGGCAGGTCAACATTTCGCCGACGGCTGGTCGACGGGCATTGCCGCCCGTAATCCCCCATCCCTAACACTCGGGCTCCTCTCTTTGGATGTCCCTCAGAGGTGACCTCGTGCCAAACATCAGGAACGAAGGGGACGGGCTCGCCGGGGAGGCGTTCCTTCGGGAACAACGGCGGCTTGATATGCAGCCTGTCAAAATAAAACAAACAATTATAATCATATACACAATGTAAGGGGCATAAATAAATTTACATATTCAAAATCAAGTCATTTAATGATAGTTTACTTACAAAGTCATTAGCAGAGCGATCATCAACCCATTGCGGAGGTTGATCGGGCGCTGTAGGATTCCGAAGATGGGTGCTAGCGTAAACATCCACAAAACTGATATTCGGACCATGCTCCCTTTCCTATAAATAAAATAAGCGAGATTATTACTTTGAAATTGTATAAATGCAACATTTAAACTGATTTAAAAGCATGCATACACTACATTTACACTAAAACCATGGATTTCATAGCATCAACATGGCTCACAGCTAACATACGTACATAAACCTATTTAAAAGCATCCATACACTACTACATTTAAACTAACATACATACCATGTGGTCGTGATGCTCGGCGACCGTGAGCGTCCCCATGGTATGCATCGCCGCCGACCCCGAGGAGCCTCGCTTCTATTGGCCTTAGCCTGTTCGGATATAGCCTTCGCCGCATCTCGACCCCCAATATTCGCAAAATTGACGAAACACCTCATCGGTCATATAAGTAGGTGTCGAGGGTCATTTGTCCCGCCACGAGCCGATTAGTATAATAATTTCTCTTCGTGGTACCTATAAAAAATATGAATATCTCGTAAACATATAATGATGACATTATAAAATTAAAAGAGTATAATCATTGTTAATTAAACTAATTAAGGATAGATAAATATGTTACAAATAAAATCCTTAAATAGCTTGTGAGCCTGCTCATCGAAAACATATCTAGCCGTCGCCTCGCTGATGTCTGACGCCCAATAATATTTAGCCTACAACATATAATGATATCATTACAAAACTAAAAGAGTATAATCATTATTAATTATAACATTTTAATAACAAACTAACATTTAAGTTTTAAATAAAAACCATTAACACATTACCTTAAACTCCACCCACGCATCATCCTTCTGCCTCGGTGGCAATTTTTTCCAGTTGGGCCAAAACTCGGTCATTTTCCGAGATCGCCAAGATTGCCCGATTTTAGTCCCCGTGGTGGGGTATCCACCTACAAACCTCGTCAAGTATATTTATAAAATAACATTTTAACTTAAATAATGAATTATATATAAAACAAAAAGGAACCAACTTATATCAAATTAATGAAGAGTTACGCACGGTCATAATGTGGCGATATCCGACAAATATCCTCCCATCGGAATCGACGGTAGTCGAGTACCGGCCCCGCAGGTGGAGCTAGTACTACTGCGTGAAGGATCGACATCATCGGTACCGGATCGGGACGGTTGCGTCCCAGTAATCAATGTGTAGATGGGCTTAGTCTTAAGCTTACCCTTACCCTTTCTACTAGAACTCATATCTGTATTACAGTAAAAATATTAAAATATACAACTTTAACAATAGGAAACAATATATTCACAATACATCTAAAACTTTAAAGTTCTAATAATCTAAAGCATTCACAATACATATAAAACTTTAAACTATTAATAATATAAAGCATTCACAATACATATAAAACTTTAAAGTTCTAATAATCTAAAGCATTCACAATATATATAAAACGACGGATATTAAAAATAATCTAAAGCATTCACAATACATATTAATAATATAAAGCATTCATCAACATTTTGAGGAATATGAGTGACATCATCTAATGGATGATTAGCTGATGAAACGTTAGGTGGCACTGGCATTTCATCCTCTTGATAGGGTGTTTCTAATGACGACTCTGTAGTTGTCGACGAGGGTAGGTTGTCAATCATGCTCCTAGCCTTGGTCATCCAGACATCCCACCATTCGTCGGGTCGCGGACGAGGGTAGGGAGTCATGTATACCTGTTGTGCTTGAGATGCTAAGATGAAGACGTCGTCGCCATTATGTCTGGACGAGTCCTTTACATCGACGAGGTCAAATATGGCGTGCTTCTTAACACCTCGCACAGCATCCCGCCAATCACAATTGAACAAGACAACACTGTTTCTACCCAAATACTCCACCTCGACTACTTCTTTCAGGACGCCATAATAATCAAGGTTTCCTTTAAGCTTCACACCGCTATTCCACGTCAATTTAGAGCCCCCGTAAGCTTTGGTATGAAACACATAGCCATTCACGAAATAACCGTTGTATAAATGAACGTTCAAGTACGGAGATGATGCTAAATGTCTTAACCTCGCAGCCTTTGGCATCACCCGGATGTTCACTATCTATAAGACAATATTGTAACCAATTTAATACAATTTTAAGATTGAATGTTTAAAGAAGTGTATAGAATAAATTTGAATGAAACGAAATATTTACATATTTCCTTAGCCAGTTTGGAAATTCTCTTTCTGTCCTAGTTGCGATGAGTTCTGGAGATAAATCCTGAGCTAAATCTTCAAACATTCTGCAATAGGGTTAAACAAGGCATTTCATATGCAGGTAATTAAACATGCATAATTTAATCGACGAGGCGTAAACATAACATCAATGACTTACTTGATATATTCCCCAACCTCGTCGCAGTTAAGAAGAACATACGTTTCGACCGCGGCAAACTCTTTAGCGGTTAACGTACGCGTACCAACCCGTTTCCGAGGAATCGACCAGGGGATGAAAATACAGAGATGTTTCCCTTAGACGAAAAACCACCATCGTAATTGCGGCCAACCCTAGTCAATCTCGTATCAACATCAGGAGGAAAATATGTTCCGACAAAGGCAACAATCTCATCTATGATAACAGCCTCTGAAATTGAGGCCTCGACCATGGCCCTATTGCTCATCTTCCTTTTCAATTGGCCTAGATACCTAAAAGTCATTCGTAGATTAAAACATAAATAATGTTAAAGAAGATATATTGTTAACGCTCAAATTATTTAGAAATAGAATAAATTCAATTACCTCTCAAATGGATACATCCATCTGTATTGAACTGGACCACCGACTCTAGCTTTGTATGCCAAGTGGACCGGTAAATGCTCCATATAATCAAAGAATGAAGGAGGAAATATCTTCTCAAGTTTGCACAAAGTCACTACGATGCTCTCCTCAAGCTTTTTCATGTGATCAACACGCAGTGTGGTCGATGTTAACGCTCGGAAAAACTCACTTAACTCTGTTAACGCCACCCAGATATTGTCAGGCAAGAGACCCCTGAGAGCAATCGGAAGTAGCCTATCCAGCAAAACGTGGCAATCGTGACTCTTCAAACCCTGCACTTTTTCCTCCTCTACATTGACACAGTTACCAATGTTAGACGCGTAACCATCTGAAAGCCTTAAATCCTTGAGCCATTTCAGGAGGAGGAGCTTCTTTTCCTTTGTAGTCTTGGCTTTCAGACACACACACCTCTCTTATATGCAAGTATACTTGAGGGCTTCAATCAAACAACATGGATGCCTCTCATGGGTAGATAGACCGACTCGCCATTAGTGCTTTAACTAAAGTTTCCATTTTTGTTTACCAACTAATCTACTTTTAGTCACAAAACCCTGTTTATATATCTAGAGAACCTTCTAGACCCCACAATCAACATATACAGATAGATAAGATAGAACAATAACAGATTTACTGAACTAGCATATACTGTATCAATTATTGGAAAAGGTAACATTATTTTGCAAACAATTCATCCATAATAACATTAATTTTCGCAAACAAGTCAAACCTAAACCTTATTTTTGGAGTCATAGTATATATCAAAGATTGAAAAATTACTTCAAAAATTTAAACATAGCCTCTTAATAACAAGGTGAGTACTTTAGAATCAGAATAACACACACACACACACACACACACACAGACAGAAGAAAGAACCTATGCCACACAAACAGAAAAAGTGGGAAATAATAAAAAAAAAAAAAAGGTTGTACTACAATGAATCTTACAGAAGGTTTGGCACAAAACCAAAAGGATTAATCAATATAAACAGAGGGCTAAGCTTTTTTCTTCCTCAAACAGAAAATTAAAAATAAAAATTGAAGATGAAATTATAATTCCTGAGAAATCTATAACAAACCCATCTGGAAATCATCCAAAAAAATCGAGTCTTTGGGGGAAAAATCAGAATGGAGAGGTACCAATTTCAAAAACCCTTGTTGTCTGATACTCTGATCTCCCGGTAAATCTCACGGTTGCAAAATGGGATCTCAAAAAAGAAGGATTTTACGGGAACCAATTTCACGGGAAAACAACTAATACAAAAAAGATATTCATTCAAATTTATCCAACACACAAGATCTAGAAATCGAGATTGGGGAATCAAAATACCTGGTGGTTGAGTACAGAGAAGAGAGAGAAAGACGGTGGAAGGAGGCGGACGGACGGAGACGACGGCTAGACAGCTCGAGACGGACGGAGATGGCGGAGAGGTGGACGGACGGCGGCGGCGTGAGCTTCTTCTTCTTCTTCTAGGTCGCACAGAGACAGCGGGAAGAGAGAGAAAGCGGTAAGAGAGAGAGAGGGAAATGTGGCGTAATTGATTTCTGAGGGATAAAATCAGTATTTATAATTTCCCCCAGCGACGGAATATTCCGCCGCTAAATATTAATTATAGCGGCGGAAATTAAATTCCGACGCTATAATTAATATTTAGCGGCGGAATATTCCGTCGCTGATAAATCCGACGCTAACCTATACGTACGTTCACATGGATCGATGACGTGTCACTCTCACCGATGGAAATTTCCGCCGCTGATTTTAAACTCAGCGACGGAAATTTCCGCCGCTATTATTAATAAATATAATTGTTTTTATTATATTTTTGAAAAAATAAATAAATCATAAATATTTATTAATTTTAATTTAATAAATATCATTATTTTTATTTATATAAAAATAAATAAATTCTAAACCCTAAACCTAATACCCTATATACTATACACTATACAATATATACACTATACCCTATACACTATACCCTATACCATATACCCTATACTCTATACCCTATACCTTATACCCTATACCCTATAAACTATACCCTATACCCTATACACTATACAATATACCCTATACCATATACCCTATACCCTATACCCTATACCCTATACCCTATACCCTATACCCTATACTCTATACCCTATACACTATACCCTATACCCTATACCCTATACACTATACCCTATACCCTATACCCTATACCCTATACCCTATACACTATACACTATACCCTATACCCTATACCCTATACCCTATATCCTATACCCTATACCCTATACACTATACACTATCCACTATACACTATACACTATACCCTATACACTATACACTATACACTATACACTATACACTATAGGGGTTAGGGTTTAGGGTTTAGGGTTTAGGGTTTAGGGTTTAGGGTTTAGGGTTTAGGGTTTAGGGTTTAGGGTTTAGGGTTTAGGGTTTAGGGTTTAGGGGTTAGGGGTTAGGGTTTAGGGTTTAGGGTTTAGGGTTTAGGTTTGGGTTAGGGGTTGTGTGGTTTGGGTGGTTTAGGGTTTAGGGTTTAGGGTTTAGGGTTTAGGGTTTAGGGTTTAGGGTTTAGGGTTTAGGGTTTAGGGTTTAGGGTTTAGACAACACTCTGGAGATTATTGTCTCATAAGTCATAACTAAGATATCCAGAAAACAAAGACTCACATCATTACTGCTGAGCACACTGTACTCTCTGGCCCCCACCACCGTGCATGTCATCATCTTCAATGTTGACATCGTGAAGGGTTGTCTCCTCGCACTCATCAAGCTCCATATCTGTCATCTGCGATGAAGGCTTAGGAGGCAGCACACCCTCTAGGGCCTTGCATTGTTCGGAAGTCAAGGATTTTGGGAAGTCGACCGAGAAGTGGATGTATAATTTGCCCCTGTCATCACCCTTTCGCTTGAACTTTGGGTGCTCTTTCTGTTGTATTACAAAGACTATGTCTCCAGTAAGAGTGTTAGGAGCTTCATCGGCTTCTCCTGGGAATGTAATTTTCTGTCCATTTTGCATACCCTTCTCCACAACCACTTCCAAGACCTTCTTCTCCTGTACAACCTTTTCGCCCTTGCATTGTGGGCAGCGGTCCTTGTCATTGATAGTTTCTCCAGTACCCTTACATTGCAGGGGTTAGGGGTTAGGGGTTAGGGTTTATAAGGGTTTAGGGGTTAGGGGTTAGGGGTTAGGGTTTAGGATTAATTAGTGTATAGTGTATAGTGTATAGGGTATAGGGTATAGTGTATAGTGTATAGGGTATAGGGTATAGGGTATAGTGTATAGGGTATAGTGTATAGTGTATAGGGTATAGGGTATAGGGTATAGGGTATAGGATATAGGGTATAGTGTATAGTATATAGGGTATAGGGTATAGGGTATAGTGTATAGGGTATAGTGTATAGGGTATAGGGCATAGGGTATAAGGTATAGTGTATAGGGTATAGGGTATAGGGCATAGGGTATAGGGCATAGTGTATAGGGTATAGTGTATAGGGTATAGGGTATATGGTATAGTGTATAGGGTATAGGGTATAGGGTATTTATTGACTCATATTTATTTTTTTAGTGTAATTTAAAATAATTTTCATGTTTTATATAATTATAAAGAATGATATTTATTAAATTAAAATTAATAAATATTTATGTGGTATTTATTTTTTCAAAAATAATATTTATTGACTCATATTTATTTTTATGAGAGTAATTTAAAATAACTTTCATATTTTACATAAAAAAATAATGATATTTATTAAATTAAAATTAATAATTATTTATGATTTATTTATTTTTTCAAAAATATCATAAATATTTGTAATATTTTAATGTTTTTTAGTTTGTTATTTTGTTATTTAGTTCTAAAAATAAACAAAAATTTTATTTTATTATCAGCAACGGAATATTTCCGTCTCTGATAAATAAAAAAAATATTAACTGATCAGCGGCGGAAATATTTCGTCGGTGTTTAATAAAAAAAACATTTAATTTCACCGTCGGAATATTTCCGACGCTGATAAATTAAAAAAAAAAAATTATTCAGCGGCGGAAATATTCCGTCGGTGTAATATTCCAAAAAAATATATATATATATTTTAATTTCACCGTCGGAATATTTCCGACGTTGTTAAATAAAAAAAATAAAAAATGATATATTTCCACCGTCGGAATAATTCCGTCGTTGATAAAGATTTAGCGGCGGAATATTCCGTCGGTAAATCAACCGCGAAAATAGTGGTGGTAATTAAACGAATATTCGAGAAATATTCGTTTTAGCGGCGGAATTTAGCGGCGGAATTAAATTCCGTCGCTAAATTTGACGCCAAAATAATTCCGACGCTAAAGCTTATATTCCGCCGCTATTTAGCGACGGAATTAGTCCGTCGCTGATAATTCCGTCGCTAAAATTTCTGGCGACACTAGGCTAAGAGCTAAAATTTTTAAGGTTTTAGAGGATGCCTCCGACACAGGGCTGGCATTGTTTTCGTGGCGGGATATACTATCTCGCCCTTCATTACTTAGAAAAGTTGGTCTTCCTGATTACCGCTACCCTGACAACGAATCTCGCCTGATCATAGAGCCACTTGATCCCTATCCTGGTTGGGACCTTCATTCTGGGAATGTTTTTGCCGCCGAATGTGGACCTTGCCAAAAGAAAGGCCATTGTTGCAATGCTATGTATGAGGTTTTAAGTATGTATCTCGCCTTTATACTTTTTACTTTGTTTTTCCTATTTCTCTTTATTTAATGTCTTTTTCCAACTCAGGATTTCGACTCATGGACATTTCCGATAGACGTGCTAATGCTGCTGCCAGATCTGATGGTCGTCGCAAGCGACTTACCAATGCCCGCCAAGCCGACTTATCCAAGGCTTCAGAGTTGGAGCTCCCAATTTCTCGCGAAGGGGATGATGCTGAGGCAATAGCTCGCGAGAAATCCGCGGTTGCCGCCGAGAGAGCAGCGGGCCAGACGCGAAAATCCAGTAGAGCCAAAACTCCCCAAAGATCATCAGCCGTTTCGCAGCGAGAAGAGGAAATGGAAATAGAGACTGGTGCAAAGGATACTGAGGTTGCCGTGGAAGAGTCCATCCCGCCGGCCAACTCCCCCCGACCTTCTGGTTCCCGCCCTCACAAAAGGGGGCGCACTGAGGAGGAAGCAGAGGCCGTGGAAGAATCAACTGAGGGTGAGGCCGAGCTGCTGAGCTGGCTTAGAGAGGAGTTTGAGATGCCTACGGAAAGAGATGGCTTTTACGATCTTGGTGTGGAGATCGCTTCTGTTTCCCCACTGGAAGGTTTTAATATTCATTCCCGCGACCCTCACAACAGTCTCATTGGGGCCGGCATGCTTGAGCGGATATGCGACAAGGCGGCGATAAAGGAAGTAATTGAACAAGACACCGACCTGTCCTTGAACTTTGCCGGCCTTCAGATCTGTGGGGTGAGTATTGTCGCTTAATACTTTATGCTCAATACTTTGCTTTTAATTCATCAATATTCTTCAAAATATTAAACTTTTTCCCGAACTTTTACAGATAGCGAGTACTTTGCGCGGGTTCAGGGACAAATACAAACTGGCGATGCGCGAGTCCGAGAAAGCAGATAAGGCTCGCAAGCGAGCGGTGGCTGAAAAAGAAAAATATAAGAATAGGTGTGGAGAGATGGAGAGAGAGCTGGCATTACTTCAAGGCGAGAAACTGAAAACGGCAGAGATACTTAAGGCGAGCGAGGACAAAGCCTTGGAGGCTGAGAATAAAGCTAAAGAGATTTCTGCAGAGAAGTTGGCGTTGGAGGAGAAGGTTAGTGCCCTAAAAGCCGATAAGCTGGTCATGGCGACAAAGAATGACGATTTGATCCAAGAGATAGCCGCCAATAAAGAGAAAGCAGAGACTGACGCGATGGACATGTACGATAAAGCCTTACTCCATGTCATGCGGGCAGCAGCGGCTAGCTCTAAGGAAATCCCAGCCATTACTCCGGAGCTTATCGCTAAATGGGGATCCGAGCAAATTTACAGCGACTTTTGCCGCCTCGGTCATTCCATTGTTCCTTACGAGGAGGGTGAGCTTAACGCCTTGGCCGCAGAAGATAAACTCTTGGGCAAGCCGGTTTGGGATCCCCCTTCCCTGATTGACAAGGATGCTCTATCGATGTGGGTGGATCTGATTGGCGAAAAAGGCCAAGCCCTCTTAGCCGCCAAAAATGCCGCTCGCGAAGCCCTCCGCGCTGCCCAAACTTCTGCTGGCGGAAGCCAACCCTCTGCTCCTTGAACAACATTGATTCTCTTTTTGCGTAAGATATTTGATGGTTTGCCTCAGACAATTTTATTTTCCTGCTTTTGAGATAATGGTTTTATAATTTTTGGAAATGTCGCGGTTTGCGACTTAGACATTTGAATTTCTTTTTGCTCATGGTGTCGCGGTTTGTGACTTAAATACTTGACATGGTTGTAAGGTCGCGGTTTACGGCATAAACATTTAAGTCCTTTTTTGATTCGGCGTCGCGGTTTGCGACTTAATACTTTATTTTTTGCGTCCATATATGGCTCTCTTAACCTTCTTGCTTTGCAATAACTTAGATGTTGCTATTAACGACTTTGCTATGCCTTTGATTGTTGTGAATGCTCCTTGATGCCTACTTTGACTATTTGAATGTCGCAGTGCGACTTTATCTCCTTATTTTTACTCTTTACTATCATTGCTCTACTTATTGTTACTTGTTCTGAACTTGCCTTTGAAATGTCTCCAATTTTGCTTCGATAGTTCATCGAAGACTCTCTTCCCTTTCTCTTATCTATATACATACTACTCCCTCCAAAAGAGTGAGGCTTGTCTTTAGGCAGCCTTACTTTATTGCTAGGATCATAAGCAGCATACCTTGTGACTAACTTTCTATCTGGCGACAATCAGACATCTTTTCCGGGTTCCTTCAAAAAGCGACTTGAAGCCGTTGTCTATACGCATATTATTTTTCTAGGCGCCTAGCATTTCGCTCTTCTAGGTCGCCGCGCCTGGCATTTTGCTCTTCCAGGTCGCAAGGTTTGGTGCCAAGGAACCACTATCTCCAAGGCACCGCCCCTTAATCTCGCCCATAAAAATCTTGGGACTTTTCTAGGAACCTAGCATTTCGCTCTTCTAGGTCACCGTGCCTGGCATTTCGCTCTTCCAGGTCGCAAGGTTTGGTGCCAAGGAACCACTATCTCCAAGGCACCGCCCCTTAATCTCGCCCATAAAAAATTTGGGACTTTTCTAGGTGCCTAGCATTTTGCTCTTCTAGGTCACTGCGCCTGGCATTTCGCTCTTCAAGGTCGCAAGGTTTGGTGCCAAGGAACCACTATCTCCAAGGCACCGCCCCTTAATCTCGCCCATAAAAATTTTGGGACTTTTCTAGGTGCCTAGCATTTCGCTCTTCTAGGTCACCGCGCCTGGCATTTCGCTCTTCCAGGTCGCAAGGTTTGGTGCCAAGGAACCACTATCTCCAAGGCAAAGCCCCTTAATCTCGCCCATAAAAAGTTGAGACTTTCTAGGTGCCTAGCATTTCGCTCTTCTAGGTCACCGTGCCTGGCATTTCGCTCTTCCAGGTCGCAAGGTTTGGTGCCAAGGAACCACTATCTCCAAGGCACCGCCCCTTAATCTCGCCCATAAAAAGCTGGGACTTTCTAGATGCCTAGCATTTCGCTCTTCTAGGTCACCGCGCCTGGCATTTCGCTCTTCCAGGTCGCAAGGTTTGGTGCCAAGGAACCACTATCTCCAAGGCACCGCCCCTTAATCTCCAGCTTTTATAGTCCATCTTCAAGCTTTAGCGGCAACAACCTTGGTCGCCATCTTCAAGCTTTAGCGGCAACAACCTTTGTCGCCATCTTCAAGCTTTAGCGGCAACAACCTTGGTCGTCATCTTCAAGCTTTAGCGGCAACAACCTTGGTCGCCATCTTCAAGCTTTAGCGGCAACAACCTTGGTCGCCATCTTCAAGCTTTAGCGGCAACAACCTTGGTCGCCATCTTCAATCTTTAGCGGCAACAACCTTGGTCGCCATCTTCAAGCTTTAGCGGCAACAACCTTTTCTCGCCCTGATACATGCAGCCATCGACAAAGAAGAAAATCATCAGAGTATTACAAGCTACCAATTTTACGACAATCGTGCTGAAAGTGCTTCCCGTCATTACTTTCATGCTATATACGAATTTACATGCCATCAGATCTACAAATTTTACATAACTTCTCCTTCTTAGCGACAATCAAAATAACAACAAGAAAAAGTTATATAACTTTTGTGTTCTATGGCCAACAATTAAAAAAGGAACAAAAGGAGGTCGCTGAAGCTTCATTGATAGAATCGCTTGAGATGATCAACGCTCCAAGCATTCTTCAGCTCTTCGCCATCCTGTTTTCGCAACTTATATGTTCCTTCTCGCACCACACTCGTCACCTGGAATGGGCCTTCCCACTTTTCACTCAATTTGGTGAATCCTGGCTTGGCTCCAGTCACCTCTGCACTTCTCAAGACCCAGTCTCCAACATCAAAAGACCTTTTATTAACTCGCTTGTCATGCTGGGCTTTCATCCTCTGCTTGTAGTTGATCATCTTCATTCTCGCATACATTCTCTTTTCATCAACCAAATCTAAATCATTGCATCGCCTCTGCCCATTTCTCGCCTCGTCATAGTAAGTAACCCGATATGTCGGCAGCGCCATCTCGACGGGCGCCATAGCCTCCGATCCATATGTAAGGGCAAAGGCAGTTTCCCATGTTGAGCCTTTGACAGTGGTTCGCACATACCATAAAGCTACAGGTAATTCCTCAAGCCACGCTCCTCCTCTTCCTTCAAGGTTTTTGCGTAAAGTTACAATGATCTGCTTGTTTGCCGCTTCCGCCTGGCCGTTGCACTGCGGCCTATATACCGCTGACATCCAATGTTTCACATTAACCCTTGCACATTCTGCCGAAAATTTCTTTCCAAACTGAGTACCATGATCTGAGATGATTGCTCGGGGAACCCCATACCTACACCAAATATTCTCTTGCACAAACTTGATAACCTGATCCTCACTGATTGTCGCTAAAGCTTTTGCCTCCGTCCATTTCGTGAAATAATCTACAGCGACAACCACATGCTGACATCCACCCTTGGCTTTCGGAAAGGGCCCTATCAAATCGAGTCCCCACATGTCGAACGGCCAAGTCGGCACAATAGGCGTTTGCTCTGTAGCTGGTTGTCGGGGAATGTTGCCAAATCGCTGACACTTCTCGCACTTTTTCACATACACCTCGGCATCTTTCCTCAGACTTGGCCAATAGTATCCATGAAATAATATCTTATCAGCTAGCGTTCTCGCTCCAGGGTGGCCTCCGCATATGCCCTCATGAATTTCAAACAATACTCTTTGCACCATACTGGGCTCAACACACCTCATTAGCGGCTTCGAGAAGGATCTTCTATACACCACTCCATCCTGCACCGTGAATCTGGGAGATGTCGCTTTAATTAACTTTGCTTTCTCTTCATCAGGTGGCAACTCTCCTGTAAGCAAGAATTCCTTCATTTCTGTGACCCAATTCTTCTCGGCATCAACAATTTCTAAAACACGCGGCCTGTCGATTACCGGCATATCCACATATTCCAATAGAGGCTCGCTAGCTGAATCTTGCCCATCGGATTCCGCCATCCTGCTCAACTCATCTGCACGCGAGTTATCAGCCCTGTCAATCTGAACCAACTCCCAAAATTCGAATGCTCTCAACAAGTTTCTCGCCAAATTACAATACTTCACCAAAACAGCACTCAAAACTCCAAAATCGCCCTTCACTTGATTAACAATCAACTGGGAATCTGAATGAATCACTATCTTAGCCAACCCAATATCTCGCGCCAATTCTATTCCGGCAATCAACGCCTTGTACTCAGCTTGATTATTTGAAACATTAAAGTTAAACCTCAATGCTTTCTCATACTTGACCTCTTCATCAGGCGAGGTCAGGATGATTCCCGTCCCGCCCCTTTCCTTTGAAGATGAACCATCGACATACAAAACCCAACAATCAGGCGGCCTTATCCTTTCTATCATCAAACTGGGCCCCATTTGCCTCTGCACTTTTTCTTTATCCTTATTCTCTCTTGTCTCATCCTGCGACCTGGTGAAAGATGTTTCCACTATGAAATCTGCTAAAGCCTGCGCCTTGATTGCGCGGCGAGATTCGTACCTTATATCAAACTCAGTCAATTCAATAGACCATCTTAGCAATCTTCCCGCGGCATTCGGCCGCTGCAAAATCTTCCTTAGAGGAGCATCACTTAACACGACAATGGTGTGAGCGACAAAATAAGCCCTTAGTTTTCTTGCCGCCACCACTAAAGCTAGGCCAGCTTCTCGACATTAAAGTATCGTGATTCGACCTCGCTCAACGCCTTTGACACATAATAAATCGGCCTCTGATTACCCTTCTCCTCTCTAACCAAAACCGCAGCCACCGCAAAATCTGAAGCCGCCAAATATAGAAATAACTCCTCTCCTTCAACAGGACTACACAACAAAGGCGGCTTACCCAGATAGGTCTTCATTTGCTCAAAAGCGATATCACACTCTTCGTCCCATACAAAACTCTTCACCCCTTTCAAAACCTTGTAAAACGGCAAACACCTTTCCGCCAGTTTGGAAATGAACCTCCCCAGGGCGATAATCCTCCCATTTAATCTCTGAATTTCTCGGATCGATTTGGGCGGTGACATATCCAATAGAGCTTTAATCTTTTCGGGATTGGCCTCTATCCCGTGCCTGTTTATCAGAAAACCCAGAAACTTTCCTGCCGTGACGCCAAACGTGCATTTACTCGGGTTCAACTTCATTGAGTTCCTTCTTAGATTTTCAAATGTCTCAGCGAGATCCAACACATGGTCATACTCTTTCGTCTTTATCACCATATCGTCAATATAAGCTTCCAAGTTTCGCCCAATCTGCAACTTGAAGACCTCATTTACCATTCGCTGATAAGTCGCCCCGGCGTTCTTCAAGCCAAAAGGCATCATCTTGTAGCAAAAATTACCCTTGGGAGTTCGAAAAGCCGTTTTCGCCTTGTCATTCTCGCACATTTTAATCTGATGGTACCCTGAATATGCGTCAATAAAGCTGAAGACCCTGTGCCCGGCAATCGAATCAACCAACTTGTCGATCTTGGGCAGTGGGTAGCAGTCCTTTGGGCAGGCGGTGTTTAAGTCGGTAAAATCAATGCACATCCGCCATTTCTTGTTCGACTTTAGGACCATAACAGGACATGCCAACCAAACAGGATACTGAATCTCTTCTATGATTCCCGCCTTTAGCAATTTATCAACCTCCTCAATAACTACGATCTCCTTCTCTGGCGACAAGTGTCTAACCCTTTGTTTGAATGGCTCGACATTGGGATCGGCATTTAAGCAATGCAAAGCAATATTCTCATCGATCCCCCTCATATCCTCTGGCCGCCATGCAAACACATCCAAATTATCCTTCAGGAATTCAATTAATCTTTCTCGCTCATCCCTGAATAGTTGTTTCCCAATTTTAACCCGCTGCTCTGGGAAGTATCTGTTGATATCGACTTCTTCCAACTCCTCGCCGGCCTGAATCTCGGGTTCATCCCGGGTTTCTAAATTTTCCACCTCTATTCTTTTTCGCTTTCTACTGACTGGAATACTGGCGGGAATCACCTTCACAGGATTATCAAACGTGTTGCCGGTAGGTCGCCCATTTTCATCCTCCACTTCTACTGTTTCATAATCCTCATCAGACTCACCAACAATGTCTTCGACTACTATTTCCTCAATTCTGGGCTCCTTCATCTGAATAAATTGAATTGCCCCGGGGTAGCTCAGGTTTGGCCTTACTTTCGCGACTTCTATACCGAGATCCAACTCTTCTGCGACATGCTGCTTAGTGCTTACATAGTTAGGTTGTCGCATAACCATCATTTCATTTCGCTTAGCCTCATCATTCGCCCCTGCGACAACCAAAGCCGTGCCCTCCTCCATACTTTCAGTTACTACCCAATCATCTTCAGTCTCCACAAACTCAATCATGTTAATCCTTAACTGGCTAGAATGAGATTTTGTCGTCATCGAACTAGTAGAAGCCCCCTTGGCTTTCATCATTTCCTTTTTCTTTCTCGCCACTGTTATAGCTTCACTCTTTAGGCACCCCACACCCCTTGAAGTTGGGTACTTCACTCTCTGATGCGGGATTGACAACACCATTTCAAAAATCAACAAAAAAGGGATTCCAACTATGGCATTATAGGGGGAAACTAAATCAATCACCATAAATTCCACTTGCTCGCTTCTCGCCAGGTCACCTTCACCGATCTCCACTTCCAACACAATTGTCCCCTTAACTTTAACCGAATGGTTTGTAAATCCTTCGAGATATCCCTTATATGGTACCAAGTTTGCATCAGTGTAATTCATCCTTTTGAATGCCTCATAATACAAAACATTCCTACTCGCCCCCGAATCCACCATCACGCGCTGAACCACATTGTTTCCCGGACAGATGGTGATGATCACTGGTTGACTCCCATGACCCTTTGTCGCAGCCAGCTCGCTTCTCAAAAAACTAATTACCCTGTCCTCGCTAGCGGCAAACGGAGGAATGTCGAAACTATGTGACAACATCATAATCTGATTATCCAACTGAGCAACACTGGCAATGGATCCTGAATCACATCAACAACGTTCTGATCCCGTGCTCTCTCATGCCGCACTCCTTCATCTCGCGATTTACTCCCTTCCAGGTATTGTTTGAGCTCGCCATTATCAATTTTTCCCTGCACTATCCTTCTCAAATTGTAGCAATCGTCTGTATTATGCCCCTTATCCTTATGGTAGTCACAATACTGGCTTGGGTTCCGGGCCGCATAAGATCCTTCTCTGATGGGATATGGCTCTGGGAATTCTTCTTTCCTCAAGATCTCGCTCAAAGTAGTATTCAGCCTACTGAAATTGATCATTCTTCCCTGACCCTGGCCCCGACCTCGGCCACTCCTGCCCCCACCAGAACGATTCCCGCTGCGACCTCCTATCTCGCCTTTATTTTCCTCTTTCACAACCTCTATTCTTTCTTTAACACTCTTCCTGCTGGAGCCTGTTGCCAGAGGGGAGACCTTGACTACCTCTTCCTTAGTACCACTGCAATATGATCTAACCCTTTCATATAACTCGCCAGTTGTCTTAGGCAGCCGCATACAAAATTCCGCCTTGAAATGCCCGGGCAGCAACCCTGAATTATACAGCATAATGATCTCGCTCTGACTAACATCAGCAATCCGATTCACCACTCCCATAAACCTATCTGTGAAAGTCGAAATGCTCTCTCCTTCATTTTGTTTCAAGCTGCACAGCTCGGTTTTTTGCGCGGGCTAGGCTCCTGACCCACTGAATCTTGCTAAAAACTTATTCTTGAGGTCCTGATACCCTAACACTGATTCCGCCGGCTGCGCCAAGAACCACTCCAGGGCGTGATCGGCAAGAGTGCTTGCGAACGCCTTGCAGATTACGGCTTCATTGTCGGTCAATAACGACAACGTTACTTCGAATCCTCCAATATGAGTGTTAGCCCTGGTACTCCCTGAATAGCTTGGTAAGTTGGGCATACGGAAAGATGGGTCGGGAGCGACAACCTGAATACTTTTCGCGAAAGGGGCCAAATAAGAGCCTTTAACTTCACTAGACTTGGCTCCGGCTTCCAATTCTTTAATCTTCTTCGCCATTTCCGCCATCTCGGACTTCCACTTATCATCTTCGCTTTTCTTGGCCTTTTCTACCTCTGCGGCTTTGGCCAACTCCGTGGCTTTCAAAGCCTCTGCCACTCTGATAGCCTCCGCGATCTTCTCGTCTTCTACAGCCTTTTCCGCTCTTTCTCTATCATTCCTTTCTCACCGCCTACGATCTCTATCGCGTGGCGGCATTTCCATTTGGCGGGCTCTGCTAGAACGCCTTGACCTGTGCAATCTTTCTCTCATATATGTCTCCTCATCAGAGTATTTCGAGCGACTTGGCACATAATCTCTGTCCGCCGTCGATCCCTCATCGCTTTCGTATCCAAAGTAATAAGAATCATCACGCGAATTTCCCGACTTATGATAAATCCTCCCTTCTTCAATGCGATCTACACGCCTTCTCTTGGCCCTTTCAGATCTCGCCTTTTCATCATCTCGGCGTCTATGAACTCTTTCCTCATTCTCGGGCAGCGGCATATCCTTCGCTCGCCCTTCATTTCTCTTGGACGCACTCTGACTGGCGCTCCGCCTTCCCTGATCTTGTCCATCTACTTCAACCGACCACTCAGGCGGGATCACGTTAGGTGCCTGGCCCATCTTTTTCAATCTCTCATTGTTCGCGAGGACCTTCATCATATATTCATTCTCCTTCCTTAGCCGCTCAGCTTCGACCCTGGCACTATTGGTTTTAGACGGAACGGGATCTTGCTCTCCAACCTTTTCCTTGTTCCTAGCTTCTCGCTCTCTATCTTCTCGCCTCCTGGCGCTCCTAATTGCCGAATCCGTCTCAGTCGTATGGACCTCGCCTTCACGGACAGTTCCTGATCTCGCCCCGCGGACATCTTTGCGATTAGGCGTCTCCAGCTCCATATTCCGAGTATCCTTCGTCTGGGTATTCTTTTCTTGAACCATTCTGGGCACTCTCTAGACTTATCTATGATTATAAACACAGCACAACAACCCCTTTCCAGAACAACAAGCCTGAACCACACTTCTTTGGACAAATCACCAAGGGATACGAACCCTAAAACGCTAAACCCAGCAACTGAAAGATGACGGTGCTCTTCAAACCAACAACAAACCTTTGAACAATCACACAGAGAGGAAGATTTCAGGTCCCGGCAACGGAACCAACTGATGCTATCATAAGAAAACTTGGTTGCACAGGGACTGAGATGCAGTGGATACTTCGGCTGTTTCCTCTCTGATTGCTCGCCTACACACAAGGAACACACGTCAACTAGGCCGGGGGTGGCTCCGGCGTACCCCCTCCGGCGTGAGAATAAGGTTAGATGGACAAGGAAGAAGGTATATCAATGGAAGCTTAGAGAGAGAGAGTAGAGAGAGAGACATACCCTATAAATGGCACTATTCACCTTTTATATACTCCCAAGCCCCCCATGTGCCTTGCACATGGGGGGACACTTGTCAATCATCCAAGGAAGAACTCCCAACCAATCTCAACTTAGTGGAATTTCACTATTCACCTTGTCACATCAATCATCCATCACTAATATTTAGGGTTAGGGGCGCAGGCGGCAATCGACACAGCGTCCTGGTAACGCTCAAAGACCCATGTCGTATTGGCGACAATCCTAGGAAAGGCGGCAACATCTGTCATGTCGCCCTAACCCAGGTAGCCGGCGGACAACATACTCCTCCTATACCCACGTTCATAAGATCTGCAGTGTCTCGGCCATGATTCTCGCATGGCCCTATTGCCCACAAAACCGTACTCCCACGCTCATCCTTGCCTGGGCCTTATCGTAACCCATGGAGCCTACTCCTTTAATGTCGCTCCAAAGGCGGGAAAATTTCCTTGGACAGCCTAGGTCCAGTGGGCTTGGCCCACAACTAGCTATTGGGCCTGATTTTCTAGTATTCGAGCCCAATCTATTTTATATGATCGTATCAAATTCATACTTGTAAATTAAAAATTTATAAGAGAATAATGACAGTATGTATGCATAGTAATAAATTTTATAAAAAAAAAATCCTCCGTTTTTCTATCCCTAAAATGAAAATTAAATGCTTTCTCTGTTCAAAATGATATTCCAATTTAATATGTCAACATTTTTAATAGTACGTTTTTCTTTTCTAAAATTATCCTTATTAAATATCGATACTGAACTCACAATTTTAATATATTCTGACATTAAATGTGTAATAAATGTGCGGATCAAATTTGAAAATGAGAACATGGGAGCATTCATTCAAGCAAAATAAAATTAATCAAATTTGAAAATGAGAATACCCGTTCGGAATGGGAGCATTCATTCAAGCAAAATAAAATTAATTAAACGCCGTCCATGGGAATCGAACCCACGACCACACGGTTAAAAGCCGTGCGCTCTACCAGCTGAGCTAGGACGGCTCTGCGCACTAATCTCCTTTATTGCTAAATAAACCATTCATTATAAGAAAACAATTTTTTTTTCATCTAAACATATTTTTACGGCCCCAATAACGTTTGGTTTCGTTCCCCTTTTTTATTAATTTTATGCAAGCAAATGATCTTTTTATCCTTATTAAAAAAAAAAAAAACTAAATTAGTATTAGGCTTCGCAATGATGAGATTTAGAGATAAAAAAGTTATTTTGGTTTACATAAAGTTGACAAAGGGGGGAGGGAGAGAGACGAAACCAAATCTCATTAAAGAGGTAAATTGATATTTGTTCAAACCCCAAAGGTCGAGAGTAAAATTAACCCCTGAAAAAAATATATGATATTAGGGTTTGTTTTGTAAAACTGAAAATTAATCTCTAAAAATAAATATAGAGCCAACATCACTAATTTGCTGAATTTTAAGACTTCTTTGATAACCACAAACCACATATATCTCATCTGAATTTAATCAAAGTTTCAATTCAATACTGAAAAAATTTATTTGACTAATTACAATGATTGTGTAGTAAAATAAAGTCACCATTCACATGGGAATTGGTTTTGGGAGAAACTAGTTTCTCCCAAATATTATAAAAAGTCCTGTTTTATTTTAAAAATCGGTTCAATGAGCGGTTCAAAAAGCCGAATTAGTTTGGTTTAAAATTCATGTACCAATTTTTTTAAATTAAAAACAAAACTTTTTATAATATTTGAGGAAACCTAGTTTCCCCCAAAATTTTCTGTTCACATGGATGCCACCATTATTATAATTAAATCATATTTTTATAATTTTCTTCACTTGCTAGCACAATAACTAACTAAAATGTTCATTTATATACTCCCTCCGTCCCAGCGAAAGAGTCGGTAAATTTGTCCGACACGCAAAATAAGAAATGTGATGTAGGAAAGAGAAAAAGTTTAAATGTTGTGAGTATGAAAAATTAAATAGGAGAGAGAATGAGTGGGAGGTGATGTAAGAAAGATAATGTTGTGAGTGTAAAAGTAAAGTAGGAGAGAGAATAAGTGGAGAGAATAGTGATTTAAGGTTTCCTTTTTGGGAAAGTGGCTTTTTAAATGGGACGCCCAAAAAGGAAATAAATGGCTCTTTCGCTGGGACGGAGGGAGTATAGTTGAAGTCAATTTCAAAACATGACATTTACAATGTAAAATGACTTTGTAACATATTTTATCTGTTGTAATTTACAGAGATGAAGAAATAATCTCACATTTCTTTTCACTTGATTCTTTTTTTGTTTGTTATCAAGCAAATAATCATATTTCTTCAAAATAAATAAATTATCATTCATAATAAAATAGTATGTGCAAAAAATTAATAGCCTTTTCATTATTGAACTATGACAAAAAAAACGTAAAATCTAGGGAGAAATGCGTTTCTCCATGAGTTATGGAGAAACGGGTTACGGGTATCCAGAACCTTTTGAAATGATATCCAGAAACTTTTTGTATTGGCCATGACCTTGTCCTAGTTACTCGATATCAGCCTCAAAGGTTCTCGGATATCCGTAACCCTTTGAAAGGATATCCGTAAGCTTATGAAAGTGATATCCAGAATCTTCAAAATGATATCCAGAAACTTTTGAAGGTTTCTGAATATTCATTTGATGATTTCTGGATATACATTTGAAGGTTTCTGGATATCCAGAAACCTTCAAAATGAATATCCAGAAACTTTCAAAATATTTCTGGATATTCATTTGATGGTTGCTGGATATACATTTGAAGGTTTCTGGATATCCAGAAACCTTCAATAAGCAATTTCTGGTCTTGGCCTTGGATTTGCCTTCAAATCTATTTTTTCTGGATATCCGCCCAAAGGCTTCTGGATATCCGTTCCAAAGTTTCTGGATATCCAGAACCCTTTGAGACTGATATCCAGAAATTTTCTTCTGGTTATCAAACATATATCTTCTGGCTATTAAAAACGCGTTTTTCCATAGTTATGGAGAAACGCGTTTCTCAGCAGACCTACTCCAAAAAAAAATCGATGAAAATTTAATTATGATAAACTATTAAAACTATTAATATTTTTAATATAAAAATAATTACATTTTAGTAACTATTTGGTCAATTATAATTTATATAAGGAAATAAACTATTTCAACCAAAGAAAGTAATAATAAATAAATATAAAAAATATGTTGACGAATGAATTTGAACCCATTCTGTTTATTTCTTTTCCACCTCTTAACTTGTTAAGACACCCTTTTTCAACTTAAAATTAATATCTTTTTTAAGACAATCTTAATTATTTGAGTGAATCATATTTTTCTTATCAAATAAACTTAGCTTTTTAATCTCTAATAATGTTTTAAATTAAGAACTGAATTAAATAGAACCTTAATATATCACTACACAAAGTGGCACAAATGATGAACCCCATAAATACAATGAGGATATTTATATGGGAACATGAAAATATAATTTTAAACTAACTACAAAAGTTTAGGCGCAAAGAGGAGCTCTTGTTTCAGCACCAAAGTAGGCCAAAATAATCAGAGCACAAAAGTCTCCTTTTCTGAGGGTATAAATGCTGGATTGTACTTCTGATGGTTTGGAGGAGAGCTTAGATATCTCCCATAATCGCAACATAAGGATGACTTTCATTTTCCGGACCACGGGCCAGATTGGCTGCTGAAAGAGAGTCAATCTCCACAATGATGTTTGCTAGGCCCATACGCTTTAAGAGGTTCCAGACCAGCCAAGAGGGCATGAAGTTCAGCTTTCCGACTAGTGCATGTGCTGAGACGATTATAATAGCTGTGCCTGTGCCTAGCCAATCAACCTTTGTTGAACGGCCAAACAACTCTAGCTCAAGCGGCATCCAACATCTCTTTCTATATGAAATGACAGGGATTCAAACCCCTTCCAAGTGTCATTCTTGTGATAGCTCAAGGCATTCACTTAAAAAAAAAATGTTGAACGAAATATGCCTCTATAACCACACTTTCGGTTGCCATCCATGTTAAGTTTTATGATACCTGCAGGGGGAAAGGACCAAGATATGAGTCATACTTAATTGCTTGTTTTTAATCACAGAATTTGCAGAAAAAAGTAAAGTGAAGTGAGTACCAAAGGTGTTGATCTCACTTTTTTAAATGACTTCCCTGTTTCTATTTCTCCTTCCCAATAAACCAAGCAATTGTGCTCAATATAATGTACCAGGAAATGCCACCAACTAGTGGCAGAGAGGTGGTTGGGGGGGGTAGGGGGCAAAATTATTTTCATCAAGTAAAAGGGGGCAAAAGAAATTAGTGCATTGCATTTCTTCACCCAAAGGGGGGCAAGTTTTAATAAGCTGTACTAAAACCCCTAAATTCTTAAAAAAAAAATTGCACTAGTAAAAAGAAACTTTTAAATCAAAGAGGGGCAATTGCCCCCTTTTGTTCCTATGTAGCTCCGACAGTGCGGCACCAACATACTCCCTCCGTCCCTAAATGAATGTCGGAAAAAGTTTCAAATTTGCTCTTATCAATCAAGAGCAGATTTGATTATTTTTTTCAACATTCATTTAGGGATAGGGGAGTACTTCTGATTTTCCAGATTGGATTTTATTCGTTGAGCTAACGGAAGTGTGCAATCTGGGCTCCATTACCAATTTTGACGAAAGAACTTCCAAATAGTTTCGCCTTTGCCACAGCTTCTTATGAATTGCCCGGTGGTTCAACAGTGGCGTTGCACCTTTCACAAACATTGGAAACACACATGTTTCTATAAAGCCTTAGAGTTGGACGAAGGAAAATCCACAAAAAAAAAAAAAAAAAAAAACAACTTTTTGGGGATTTAAACTTTCCACGGCAAACTCATGTTGATATTAGGAGAGAGGGGGTCATTTTCATTCAAGAAATAGTAAGCACTTTTAACAGAAAACTTGCCATTACGAGACAGCCCAGTAAGGGGTTTCCTTACCATGAGCATACTGAGAGATATTAGTATTTTTGATACAGAGAGATACAAGTAATTTGGATAGCACAGATGAGTTCATCAGAATGTTGGTCCACAATATTTTCAAGATGCCACTTTTATCAATTAAAATATCACTAACCATATTGGGAAGTTGAAGACGCACAGCCACAGGGGGCTCTGTGATACTTTTGGTGCCACACCACCAATCATTCCATAAGTTGATCTTAGCCCCATCTCCAACTTTCCATTTCAAGTTTTGGCAATAATGTCTTTGGCTTTATAAATGCCTTACCAGAGATAGGAAGATGAGGGCTTTTTAGACCTCATAGGGTTTGAAACCATTGCAATACTCCCCTCTGTCCCATTTAACTATTCAATTCTGATAACCTACTTTCATTTCTATCACTAACCTTGATGAGGTTTAATTATTACTCTATCACTCCATCTTCTTCCTTGGTTGGCTCTCATCCTCTCCTCTCTTCCTCTTTTCCCTTGATTTTGTTTGGCAATTTTTAAATTTCAATGATTTAACCTAACAAATTTGGAAATGAAATTATCTTTCTGACTGAGACAAACAAAAATGGTCAGTGGAACATCTTTATGGGACAGAGGAAGTATTTACACTTTGGGTCCGCTCCCGAGTTTGATTTTGCAGGGAAAGTGAAAGAAAAGGGAGGAAATGGGGGAGGATTTATGTTGTGCTGGTGCTCCTAAGTTTTGGTTGGAGGGGAAGGGAAGGAGAAGGAGGGAAATGGTGAGGCTCATTTCCCTCCAAAGCAATCACCTCAAAAATGGGGGGAAACGGAAGTGTGCAATCTGGGCTCCATTACCAATTTTAACAGAAAACTTGGATATTAGTATTTTTGATACAGAGAGATACAAGTATTTTGGATAGCACAGATGAGTTCATCAGATTGTTGGTCCACAATATTTTCAAGATGCCACTTTTATCAATTAAAATATCACTAACCATATTGGGAAGTTGAAGACGCACAGCCACAGGGGGCTCTGTGATACTTTTGGTGCCACACCACCAATCATTCCATAAGTTGATCTTAGCCCCATCTCCAACTTTCCATTTCAAGTTTTGGCAAGAATGTCTTTGCTTTATAAATGCCTTACCAGAGATAGGAAGATGAGGGCTTTTTAGACCTTGAACGGAATATTCTGTGATGGGCCAAGCCCAATACTTTGCTACGAGTTAGGGGCTCAGGCCCACCAAAGGACCAATTACGAAGGGTCAGATCAAGATCTGGGTTATGGCCCGTCCAACAACGGATGGCGGTCGTCGCTACTGAGCTACCAAGCCCATCCAAGCGACGAGCCAATATATCCTTGAGCAAAGGTTTGGGTCATAGCCCGTCGATACGTCAGGTAGAGGCCGTCGCCAATGAGCGATCAAGCCCACCTAACGACGAGCCTTCCCACCGCACCAAACTGATCACATTCAACAGTGATCGACGTCATTGAACGACCAACTCTCGTTGCCGCTCGCTCGTCGAGTCATCTCTCAAGGAGACGACCCAATTGGACGTACAGCTCTAGGTCGTCCCTTCAATTAGCTTCCTCAACAAGCTTGATTAATTAGCTAATTTGGGATAATGTCAGACCTCTGACACAGGGCCTTGTTACACGTGCAATCATATAACCAGTAATAATGCCAAAAGGTGTGCAGGTTGACTTTGTGAGGACCCCGACCCGGAACCTACACGTGTCCCGAGCTGGAGCGTCCTCAAACTAACCCAAATCTCCTAATACTTTAAAAACTTTGATTTAACTTCCAAACATAAACACAACCATTTCAAAATAATTCTACTCCTTCCACATTGGAGGAAAAGTTGACCAACCATGAAAATAATAAACTGTTTTAGTTACAAAAGATATCGAATATAATATGGAATTAAAGTTTATGAATACAACCCTTTAAAAGAATTATGCTAACAAACACTTTCTACCCAATCTAAACATAACCCGACAATTCCCAAAATACCACTTCTAACTCCTTTCCGCCCTTACTCGGTCGGTCCACCTGTCTCGGGATCTAAAACAAGAAGGGAGAGGGGTGAGAATAAATCTCAATGAGCTATTATGAATGCAAAGAAGATGTCATACAAGATGCAACACGTAGCATGGTAACACTTAACACATTATGAAAGCGGTAAACACCTTACGTTACCTCATTTTACCTTTCCCGTCTGAACAATAAGTCGTACAACGTGGGAGTAAAACTCCACTCTTTGGTGATTTGCCTCCAAAGACATTCACCTCTTATAGGACTCATACCCGTAGATCCATATAAGAAAGGATACCTATATTAGAGTATCCAATAATAATATCGTCCCTCCGTACAACAATCGCAACAGTCTCGTAAAGGCTTCTTCATGCTCAATACGTTAGCACAGCCTCACTCCGTGGCCACAGAGGGGGAAGGGTCACCGGTATGATGTACCTTCAATCACTTATAGAACAAATCCATAATTGATTGAATTCCATCATACCCACCCGAACATAAACACGTTCAAGCACATAATAGATACTTGAAATAAATCCACAAAACGGGATAATAATATAACAACATGGTAATGTATACTCATGCCAATCAATACCATAATGCAACATTTAAGTAATACACTATGCATAATACCCTTAACGAGTATACATTCAAGTAAGGTATCCATATAACCACATAATCCACGCCGGGATACAATATAACAATACCAAATAATCCACAAGGGAATAAACAATATAGCCACATGGTAAAATATACTCATGTTCAACCAATATCATAGTACAACATTTAATTAACGCACTATGCACAATATAAACAATGTATATGAACTCAAGTAAGGCAAGGAAGTATCATCAATCCATCCTACAAGGTCATTGTACACTAATACATAGCCTCTATGAAGGTTCAAGTTCAACTTACTAGGTAGGGGTCACAATCTATAAAGGATCAAACAAGATTGCTAAACAATTTCTGGTTTAAATTTAAAATCAGGGATTACGGGGTCTTGGGCGACCGCCCAAGCATCTTGGGCGACCGCCCAAGAGAAGATTGCAAAACATACCCTTTTACGGACACATGGGCGGCCGCTCGTGCCCCGCAGGCGACCGCCCAAGTGCCCAGCCAGCACTTCTTAATTTCAACCCTCTTCCATTTTGCTCCAATTCCTTGCCTTTATTCTCTACCCTAAAATCAAGAACACCAAGAGGGATTTCTCATCTTAACAAAATGCATCCTAAATCATGTAAACCCAAGATAAGGAAATCTTAGATTATTTACTCCTAATTTTCCCACCCATTTCATTTCCTCTAAATCATCTTACATGAACATTGACTTCCTTCTACTTCATTCTATAATCATACAACTTCTATAAGGTTTCCCCAAGCATGAACAAATATCACATGAACAAGAACAATATCAAAGAGATTATGAACATTTATAAGAAGGGAAATCATAACAACTCATTTACTAAGCCATGTAACCCAAATTGATTAAATCTTATATCATTTACCCCTTTGAATCACTATCCATTTCACTATCACTTTCCAAGTATAAATTTCTTAATTTAGTTAACCCAAATAACATAAACCTAGATTATTCTCACAAGATTTTCAACCCCTTCACTAATACATTTCAAGTTAATTCCTTTAACTAACTTCACCCATTTCATACAATCAAATCAACCTCTAAGAACCATAACATCCTTCCATGTCATTTATCACATTCTCAAGTCCCAAAAAGTGGTCTAAAGCCATAAACAACCATTATCATCACAAGAACAACATTAGCTAATTCATGAGCATTCATAGAAGGGAAGGGTCATAATAACTCACCTTGGAATAGGAGATGGATTATGGATTTCTTGAGCTTGATGAACTCCTCTTGGTCTCCCGATTACAAAAGTGCTCTCGGATCTAAAAATGGTGAAGATTTGAACTTGGAAGGAGCTTGAGAAGAGGTGTTCTCAAATGGGTTTCCATGGATGGAAGGTTGAGAGAGAAAGTGAAGAGGAAGAAGAAGAAAGGTGGAGTATAAGAAATGGGTAAAGAGAGGGGGGGGGGCGGTCCAAGGAGGGAGTGTGAGGGGAAATTAAGGATAAGGGTATGGTCCCCCATACCCCAAATATCTAGGCTTTCAACATTTATTTCTTTTCCCCTACACAAACTAAAGCCTAACTACCCCCATTTTATTATTGTCAAATTATTATATTCTCTCCATAGACTTTATTTGATTTTCTCAATTATCCCATCCTAATATAAGTAATCTAAAATATAAAATGATCACATAATATTAACGATAATATTAAAAGCACACAATATGATGTTAAATTAGTGCCTAGGGTTAGGGTCGTTACACTCACTCCCCTTAAAGAAAATTCGCCCGAATTTGACTGTCACTTACCTAATCGATCAACCCGCATCGGTTACATGTATACCTCAAACTTCAATTCCCAATTAGTCTCTTCAATGTTGTGATTCTTCCTCAGGATTCTAATTCCATTAATGACACGATATTACAACTTAATCTTCCAATAATACCTTCCCATCACTAACCCGAATTTTCACGACCTCGATAACTATATAATTGAATGAAAGTATTACAACTCATATAACCGAGATACATTAAAATATTACATTTAAAACCTTAAATACTCTATAAGTTTGCTCCCGGCCGTCTATGAGTCACATCACCAACCTTTTCTAAGACTCCACATGATTTACCACTTTGGCGCCAATCTACTTTAGGCCTTGCTTCTCTAACCTCACACCAACAATTTAGAGATCGATATTTTCTTCCCGAACAACGCCTTATACGGTTTTATCTCAACGCTAGAATGATAAGCTGCTATTATACGCACCCAACCATTGGTAACCATACGACCTATCGACTACTAAAATCCATTGTACATGCCCGTAGCATATTTTCAACAATAAGTAATGATTCCTCAATTTTTCACGAAGTTAAACTTAATAGTATTCCTACCTTCCAAAAGGATCTTCCAAATGATGTCTATCCAATCCCTCTAATACTATGGGGTTTATACAACCAAACTATCTCCTAACATATATGAGGACTTTATCAATAAATATCTCATGATATAAACATTAAATAAGCGCCCATGAAATAATAAATATGAACATGCTAATAAGATCATGATTTTTATAAACGGGACACCGGTCGACTATATAACACAATTCAATGTTCCACTTATTTTCGTGTCCGAGAGACGGATCAATATTCAAATCAAATGGTTGGCCGCCCACAACGGAGCCGTTCCAACTCCAAAACAAAAACCGAGTCTATTGCGGCCGATACAATAACAACCCCACATTTATCAAATCATTTCTCGATCAAAACTTGAATACGGTTAATCATTCTAGGGAAACTAAGTTGCCTTTCCACTAGCTTCGCACAATTTACATTTTTAGGATACCAAGTCTTTCTGAAATTCACAACATCTTTCAAAATTCCAAAGGATAGATAAAAAGAGATCCAGTGAGACTCGAATGGTTTATTTATTTAAAACTGTCCCATACCAGTTTTAATTAACTAAACCACTCAAAATCTTTAAGAAATCTTTAAAATTTTGATACGTTAACAAAATAACTCGAGTGGTCTAATTATCTACAACCGTCCCATACCAGTGGTAGATAATTAAATTACTCATGATTTTAATGCACACCAAAGACCTGTTCATTGACCTTATTAAATCATACTATCCCCGAAGGGCACAAATACTCACACAGATGTCCAATATAAAATCCCAAGTTCTAAAACACATTTAAAACAATTTTTAACATGATATTCTTGTTCGACCTCTATTTATAGTATAGCCACCACTCATAATATTTATACTTAGTTAAATTCTTTATAAGAAAACAAAATCTTGCAATACTAATACTATCCCGATAAATAACACTAAAACAATCATTAAGATTATAAACTAGGTAAATCATCCTCAAATTGCGATTACACCTTAATAGTACCGTAACTAACCTACCTCTCGATAACCATCAACAACTCAAAATTCACATAACGCCCATACCTACCAAACATCACACTAATTCCTCATATGAGTCACGCAACTAAGTCGACCTATAGGGTGAAATCATCCTAAAGTATTCTTTCTCCCAATAAGATTCATCCTCATTTTATTTCCTCAACTAATGATAATCGTCTCTCAAAACAACCCGGATACATATATTATCAATTTTACGAAGTTGATCCTATAAGTCACCGATACTACATCTATTATACTTCTTCACATTTACCCTATTTACTTCTCCATAACCAATACACAACCCCAGACCAAAACGGTCATACTAGATACAAAGGTTGTCTTAAGTATATCCTTACAACAAATATTCACCGCAATTGTAACACTCAAAAAAAAATTCAACTAATAACCATTTGGCATCCTACAAATTTCTACAACCGAGTCATGCAAATTATCAACAAGTGATAACGAATACTTATTGCTTACAGTTACCAATTTGATATCTCTATAATCTATAATTAACCACCAAGTATCATCTTTTCTAAATACAGTAACAATTTATCCTTACTGAGAATCGCTAAGCTAGTTATCTTCTTTATCAATTAATTTCTCAAGTTGAATCATCAATTCCATCATCCCAATTTGTATACTCTATCTAGGGATCCGAATACCAAAATAGTGACTTATATCTACTCAGCTTCAATATCCTGGTATGATACCTGATGAAAACCCATTTTTGAAACTCACTTGAAAAACACCACTTAGTCAACTTATAGGGTGATATTACTTACAAAAATATCTGATTTCCTATTCAATTTAGTAGCAAGAATTAGATCAATCTCTCCTTAGAGAATACTTATAGCACATAAGGCAAAGATATATGAGTTCCCTAAGATCTCTTACTCGCGATATTCTATAACTCATAAAATCTCACTTAGACTATCACTTTCAATACTAGTCTCATATATCTAGTCTCCACCACGAGACACCAATGTATAAATAACCATGCAATTATACAACCATAAACTACTCTTAATTAGGCCATACTTTCGACATTTATGCATATATGATAAAATAGCAAAAAATTTGACTCATCCGCCTCTACCACACACGGAGGCAAATCAAACATATATAAGGAGACTCGCTTCCTGCGACAGTCCTCCCAAATCATAATCACCATGATAAACAATAATGATTCAAGGTACTCTCCCGTAGGAATAAAACCTCCAACACATAAGGCAACTTCTAGGCCAATTAAGCAAATAAAGATGAAATGTAATGCCACAAGAGAGCGTATGAACGAGGATTTATAAAAGTATGAATCCTAACTCCTGAGACAGGTAAAATACCTCAAATGATGGTGGGGAAATCTATCTTTCCAAAACTCACCTTTCCTTGATTCCTTGGTTGGTCAATATCATTTTCTGTCTTTGAACAAATTCCTGCATTAAACTCTCGACGTCAGTTATCACACACTCTCACTCAGCTAGACTCTACCCGAGAACTCTAACCGAGCTTTGATACCAACTGTGAGGACCCCGACCCGGAACCTACACGTGTCCCGAGCTGGAGCGTCCTCAAACTAACCCAAATCTCCTAATACTTTAAAAACTTTGATTTAACTTCCAAACATAAACACAACCATTTCAAAATAATTCTACTCCTTCCACATTGGAGGAAAAGTTGACCAACCATGAAAATAATAAACTGTTTTAGTTACAAAAGATATCGAATATAATATGGAATTAAAGTTTATGAATACAACCCTTTAAAAGAATTATGCTAACAAACACTTTCTACCCAATCTAAACATAACCCGACAATTCCCAAAATACCACTTCTAACTCCTTTCCGCCCTTACTCGGTCGGTCCACCTGTCTCGGGATCTAAAACAGTAAAGGGAGAGGGGTGAGAATAAATCTCAATGAGCTATTATGAATGCGGCAAGATGTCATACAAGATGCAACACGTAGCATGGTAACACTTAACACATTATGAAAGCGGTAAACACCTTACGTTACCTCATTTTACCTTTCCCGTCTGAACAATAAGTCGTACAACGTGGGAGTAAAACTCCACTCTTTGGTGAATTGCCTCCAGCACATTCACCTCTTATAGGACTCATACCCCAGAGATCCATATAAGAAAGGATACCTATATTAGAGTATCCAATAATAATATCGTCCCTCCGTACAACAATCGCAACAGGTCTGTAAAGGCTTCTTCATGCTCAATACAGTCGTTAGCACGGCCCCGCTCCGTGGCCACGAGAGGGGAAGGGTCACCGGTATGATGTACCTTCAATCACTTATAGAACAAATCCATAATTGATTGAATTCCATCATACCCACCCGAACATAAACACGTTCAAGCACATAATAGATACTTGAAATAAATCCACAAAACGGGATAATAATATAACAACATGGTAATGTATACTCATGCCAATCAATACCATAATGCAACATTTAAGTAATACACTATGCATAATACCCTTAACGAGTATACATTCAAGTAAGGTATCCATATAACCACATAATCCACGCCGGGATACAATATAACAATACCAAATAATCCACAAGGGAATAAACAATATAGCCACATGGTAAAATATACTCATGTTCAACCAATATCATAGTACAACATTTAATTAACGCACTATGCACAATATAAACAATGTATATGAACTCAAGTAAGGCAAGGAAGTATCATCAATCCATCCTACAAGGTCATTGTACACTAATACATAGCCTACTATGAAGGTTCAAGTTCAACTTACTAGGTAGGGGTCACAATCTATAAAGGATCAAACAAGATTGCTAAACAATTTCTGGTTTAAATTTAAAATCAGGGATTCTGGGGTCTTGGGCGACCGCCCAAAGCATCTTGGGCGACCGCCCAAGAGAAGATTGCAAAACATACCCTTTTACGGACACGTGGGCGGCCGCTCATGCCCGCAGGCGACCGCCCGAGTGCCCGGCCGGCACTTCTTAATTTCAACCCTCTTCCATTTTGCTCCAATTCCTTGCCTTTATTCTCTACCCTAAAATCAAAGAACACCAAGAGGGATTTCTCATCTTAACAAAATGCATCCTAAATCATGTAAACCCAAGATAAGGAAATCTTAGATTATTTACTCCTAATTTTCCCACCCATTTCATTTCCTCTAAATCATCTTACATGAACATTGACTTCCTTCTACTTCATTCTATAATCATACAACTTCTATAAGGTTTCCCCAAGCATGAACAAATATCACATGAACAAGAACAATATCAAAGAGATTATGAACATTTATAAGAAGGGAAATCATAACAACTCATTTACTAAGCCATGTAACCCAAATTGATTAAATCTTATATCATTTACCCCTTTGAATCACTATCCATTTCACTATCACTTTCCAAGTATAAATTTCTTAATTTAGTTAACCCAAATAACATAAACCTAGATTATTCTCACAAGATTTTCAACCCCTTCACTAATACATTTCAAGTTAATTCCTTTAACTAACTTCACCCATTTCATACAATCAAATCAACCTCTAAGAACCATAACATCCTTCCATGTCATTTATCACATTCTCAAGTCCCAAAAGTGGTCTAAAGCCATAAACAACCATTATCATCACAAGAACAACATTAGCTAATTCATGAGCATTCATAGAAGGGAAGGGTCATAATAACTCACCTTGGAATAGGAGATGGATTATGGATTTCTTGAGCTTGATGAACTCCTCTTGGTCTCCCGATTACAAAAGTGCTCTCGGATCTAAAAATGGTGAAGATTTGAACTTGGAAGGAGCTTGAGAAGAGGTGTTCTCAAATGGGTTTCCATGGATGGAAGGTTGAGAGAGAAAGTGAAGAGGAAGAAGAAGAAAGGTGGAGTATAAGAAATGGGTAAAGAGAGGGGGCCGGTCCAAGGAGGGAGTGTGAGGGAAATTAAGGATAAGGGTATGGTCCCCCCATACCCAAATATCTAGGCTTGAAACATTTATTTCTTTCCCCCTACACAAACTAAAGCCTAACTACCCCCATTTTATTATTGTCAAATTATTATATTCTCTCCATAGACTTTATTTGATTTTCTCAATTATCCCATCCTAATATAAGTAATCTAAAATATAAAATGATCACATAATATTAACGATAATATTAAAAGCACACAATATGATGTTAAATTAGTGCCTAGGGTTAGGGTCGTTACAGACTTTCCCTTATAAGGCAAGCTACTTATCAGTGTCAGGCGCTGCAATGTCCTTGCATAGGCGGACCAATCCCAGCGTGACACGTGTACGCCTAGGAGACAGAGCTGATCCAACGGTTGGCATCCATCCAATCCAACGATTCAGATGGAAACCCTAGTTTCCTTTGTCTACTATAAATATGAGAATAATATCATGGACTAAGGTAATGCTTATTTTGCATGTTCACAAAAACACACACCCACCATCTCAATATTACCATTTTCCAGTCCACTCGCTGATTCTCACGCCGGAGGGGCTTGCCGGAAGACCCCCGGCGCAGTTTCACGGTTGTTTCTTGTGTTGTGCAGGTCCGAGTCAGCTCAATCTTTCGCTGGACACAATACCTGAGCCCAAACAGATTCCTGCACCATCAGATTGGTTCCATTGCCGGGAACGTTTGTCAGTGACCTTCAACAACAGAAAAACAGCCGAAAAATACCTGGAAAATGGTGTCAGACGGACACACAGTAAGCAAATCCACCGGAGAGGAAGGCGGACCTCCTCCCCCTCAGCAAGGCCAGCAAGGAAACCCTAGACTACCCTCTCCACCTAGGAACCCTAATTTGAGGGTTACCAGGTCACAAGGGGTGGTCGATGACACAGGCCTTCAAACGGCAAGAAGAAGAGAAGAGACCAGCTCAAAAGAGGCAGCGACGACCTCCACCGGAAAGGAGACCAGAGACAGCTACGGTACGTCATGTGGGAGGCCCATCCAACCCACATCTCGACAGAGCCGCTTTCCTCGTCGAGAGAGCAAATGCGCTTCAAGAATTCCTGCAAATCCAGAACGAACTCATCTAAATGGCCGCGCCCCATGCCCCCCAGGCGTCTCACCATACCGTCTCGTCGGGGAGGAGAAGGAATCGAAGGAGAGAAGGTCATCGGGAGGACGTCATCGAGGGGGATGAGCGGGTAGTGCCCCAGATTGATCTCAGAGACCACATTAATCAACGTCGTAGTGAAGGAGCACCATCTCAGCAACGACGAGATGGGGAGGTAGAGCCTCGTAGAGTAATGGCAGTCGAAAATCCAGAAGTAAATCAGAACCAAGTTGTTTAGGGTCGTCTAATGACACCTTCGTTGAGAAATGAACGAGCACCGAGCTATAGGGAAAGAACCCGTACTCCCCCTCGTCGTGAACGAGAGGTATCCAGATCTTACAGGCCATCTCCACCACTAAGCTACAGGGAGAGATCCATCTCCCGACGACCCGCCCCCACCGAGAGGCAACGGTCTAACACCGTTACCCGGGGGCCTCGTCGAGATAGGATCCCCCCAGCCGGCCCAGCTGGAGAAGTCGATATGAGGGAATTCTTAAGACTCAAGCGTCAGGTGGAAGAGTTGACGAACAAAAGAAACAGGGTGGATAGTGATGATTCAGAGGACGATGGTGGTACCATGAATCCCTTGGCACCATGGATGCTAGAGACGGGACCCCCCGAACCTGGTTTTAAACTTCCCGATTTGAAACAATACGACGGCTCTACAAGCGCCATAGATCACATGCAACATCTCGAAGCTCAGATGTATGTGGTGGCTAGAGCATCAGGACACGACGATGTTATGTGCAAGGCCCTCACAAGCACGCTAACGGACGCTGCTTTACGATGGTTCAGAGGCCTTCCTAAGGGGAGCATTGAGTCGTGGAAACAAATGAGGAAAAAGTTTTTGGGAAGATTTGCAACGGCGGGAGATCGTCGCAAGACTGTAGTTGACCAGATTGATGAAGACCTAACGGATAGAGAAATTATCAATTGTTTCAGACACGGTATTGTTTCTTCCACCCTGGACTACGAGTTACAAGTCCACCCAGCCAAATCTCGAAAAGACCTCTACGCCAAGGCGTACGCAGTAGCCGAAGCCGAGGAAAGAAAGTTGCAAAGAGAAGGGAAAGTCGTTGACGATGGTGAGGCGGCAAAGGCAAAAAGGATAAGGATGGAGATAAGGGGAAAGGCAAGCAAGTGAAAGCTGAAAAGGTCCCAGAATCGTACACTCCATTGACGGTGTCAAGGGCTGAAATTTTGAGCAATGTTGATTTTGGCCCGGCGCCAAAGATGAACCCCAATGGGAAGGGGAAGAAAAATATGAATAAATACTGTGAGTATCATCGGGATAAGGGACATGATAATGAGGAGTGTTTCAGTTTGAAGAAAATTATTCAGAGATGGATTGATGATGGTCGTCTTCAGGAGTACGTGAGGAAGGATCGTCAGGCAACCAACACAAGAGCTGCTAACAACGACCCTCCGGAGAGACATCCGAGGATGGTCTTGGTGATCTCTGAAGAAGCCAGTAAAAACCAAATCAAAGGCACAATTTACCACCTGAGAAAGGCACCGCATGTTTCCCAAAAGTCTGAAATCCCAAATGACGTGATAAGCTTCTTTCCCTACGAGCTAGCAGCAAATCCATTGGCTCGTCAACAAACCCTAGTCATACCTGGTTTCATCGACAACTGTGAGTCGAGGCGTATTCTGATTGATACTGGTGCGGCCAAAGATATCCTGTTTTATAATGTCTACCAGAGGATGGGTCTACCCGACAGCCGCCTAAGTCCCTACTTAGGTCGTCTAGAGGGATTCACCAACCAGTTCTAAAAGACCCCGCCTAAGGGCGCCTAGGCCCCGCCTAGGCGCTAGGCCCCTCTCCAACGCCTAGTTCTAAGCCCCGCCTAGGTCCTGACTAATCCCGATTAATCCCCGACTAGTCCCCGCCTAGGCGCTAGGCCCGGCTCCGCCGCCTAGCATCCGCCTAGCGCTTTTTAGAACCTTGCCAACCACATGGTAGAAGCAAAGGGTCAAATTGACCTTCCAGTTGATATTGGAGATCACCCATTGAGAACCATTCAAACAGTGACTTTTATTGTGATTGACGTCATCAGTGACTACCACGCGATTCTCGGCCAACCTGGCCAAGCCGCTCTAGGGATCGTCGCCTCTGTCCCTCATCAACGAGTCAAATTCCCTACACGTGCTGGAGTTGGATGTGTGTTGGGGACGGCCCCAGAATTTCTGGAGCATGTGCTGAAGACAAAGCGGACTATTGAAATAGACGACCCAGATCACATTGTGAAACTCTCCAAGTCAGTTAAACAAACGACGACTTCATATGCCACTATCTCCACAATCAAGTGTGTCGACGACCTAGAAGTCTTTGTCGAAACATTCATAGACGACCAAGCTGCAGAACCACAACTTTTGGTCGCCCATGAATCGGGGGCCGAGCTAGACAAGCTTATTGAAGACGAGGTTCCAGACCTCACCCCTGAGGCAAGAAAGAAAATTAAAGAAGTTGTTATTGAATCCATGGACTTTAGAGACGACGCTCCTGAGATGAAGCCGGCCGACGAGCTAACGGAGTTGGTCATTAACCCAAACTATCCAGAGCAAAAAATCAAACTGGGGTCTCAGTTATCTACTGAGGAGAGGGAAGAGATAATCTCCCTACTTAAACAAAACCTCGACGTTTTTGCCTGGAGAGTTGAGGACATGAAGGGTATCAAAGAGGAGGTAGCCGTCCATAGGCTCGGAGTGAATCCCACAATGAAGTTCAAGGAGCAAAGATGCAGAGTTTTTTCAACTGAGAAGGAGGTCGCCATCAAGCAGGAGATTGAGAAGTTACTAAGTGCTGGAATTATTGTGGACGCTGGGTTCACAACATGGTTAGCTAATATGGTGTTGGTCAAAAAACCCAATGGGAAGTGGAGGCTGTGCGTTGATTTCACCGACCTGAATTTGGCATGCCCCAAAGATAGTTACCCCTTGCCCAGAATCGACAAGCTCGTCGACCCTGTGGCCGGTCATACAACTTTGAGCTTTCTTGACGAGTACTCTGGCTATCACCAAATCAAGATGGCCGAAGAGGACATTCCGAAGACGGCCTTCCAGGCCACAGGGGAACTTATTGCTATACGAAGATGCCCTTTGGGCTCAAAAATGCCGGGGCCACATACCAAAGGATGATTAACAAAGTGTTTTAAGGGACAGCTCGGCAACAACCTGGAAGCGTATATCGACGACATGGTTGTCAAGTCCAAAAAGAGAAAGCATGTTGACGATCTCCAACAAACGTTCACCAACCTTCGAGCAAATGATATGGTTCTTAACCCGGCCAAGTACGTGTCTGGAGTGGCCGCAGGAAATTTTTTGGGATTTATGCTTTCACAGCGGGGAATTGAAGCCAACCCTAAAAAAATCAAGGCTCTGATTGATATGGCGGAACCAAAGAGCATCAAGGAGGTTCAACGTTTGAATGGACGAGTGGCGGCCTTGGGTCGTTTCATTGCCAAATCCGCCGAGCGATCACTCCCATTTTTCAAAGCTCTCTGAGGTGCCAAGGATTTTGAATGGACAGAAGAATGCTCCGAGTCTTTCAAGCAACTTAAGGAATATCTGGGCTCCCCACCGCTCCTCAGCAGCCCCGTCGCCGGGGAAGATCTATTTGTATACCTCTCGGCGAGTGACAAGGCCGTCGCCGCCGTATTGGTAAGAGAGGATGATGGGATACAGAGGCCCGTTTACTACGTAAGCAAAGCTTTGTCCGACGTAGAAACCCGCTACTTCAACGCTGAGAAGATAGCTTATGCCCCCGTCGTCACAGCGCGAAAGCTACGAGCTTACTTCTCTGCTCACCCCATTATTGTTTACACAAACGCCCCACTACGAAAGATTTTACATCGCCCTGAAAGCTCCGGCCGTCTTCTTAATTGGAGCATTGAATTAACTGAGTTTGACATTCAATACAGAGCAAGGAAAGCCCTACAAGCTCAGTCATTGGCAGATTTTTTGGTTGAAACTTCATTCAGCGTTGACGACGACCAAAGGTCACCTCCGAAAAGCAGCAAAGGCAAGGAGGTCGACGACAAACCAGAAGAGTTGATCTTGCCCGTAGGGTGTTGGAAATTTTTTTCAGACGGCTCGGCAACAAGAGATCTCAGTGGGGCGGGAATTGTGCTCGTCGAGCCAGAAAGTGGTACAATTTTTGAAGAAGTGTTGAGGTTCAAATTCCAAGCGTCGAACAACCAGGCAGAGTATGAAGCATTAGTAGCGGCAATTGAGTACGCTAAGTGTTTTGGGGCCACTAAGATCGCAGCGTTTTGTGATTCCCAATTGATTGTGAACCAAGTTCGTGGAGACTACCAAGTCATCGACTCAACCCTCCAGAAGTATCATGCCTTGGTCGGCGAGTTAATTCAGGGGCTGGAGTTTTGGGCCATCCAGAGAATAGCCAGAGAGGATAATGAACAACCGACCTACTCTCAAAGCTGGCAACAGATCAACTCCCTGAAGACGAGCATGGCCACCACTTGGCCTATCTCCTAATTCAAAATGTACCATGAACGAGTGAAGGTCATGTGCATTGGAGACGGTCCAATGTGTTGGATCGACGAGCTGAAAGCATTTATTGAAAAAGATGAGTTGCCATCCGATGAAGTGTTGGCAAGGCAGATCAAGAGGAAGGCCGCCCGTTTCGCGGTCGTAGAAGGCGAACTGTATAGACGATCTATCACCAGACCGCTGTTAAAATGCGTCCACCCTGATAAGGTAGTTCAATTGCTTTTTGAAGTACATCAAGGAGAGTGCGGGGGCCATCCTGGGGCCCGTACATTGGCTGATAAGTTAATTACCATGGGGTATTACTGGCCCCATCTCCGAGAAGATGCCAAGCAGTTTGTGAGGAAATGTGACACTTGCCAACGGTTCGCTGACCTCCCGAAGCTTCCGACGACGAGCGAAACCCCAAGAATGGCAGCCAGCCATTTGACATGTGGGGTGTCGATTTGATTGGACCATTCCCACAGGCCAAGGGAGGGGTGAAGTATGTGATTGTGGCGGTTGATTATTTTTTCAAATGGGTGGAGGCCAAAGCCCTGAACAAAATTACAGAAAACAACGCCCTGGGATTTATCCACGACTCAATATGGTGTCGCTTTGGAATCCCAAGTGTAATTGTCTCCGACAACGGCCTGCAGTTTTCAAGGAAGTTTGAACAAGAATTGAACAGAATGGGCGTCAAACATTCTAAGTCGTTTGTTGCCTATCTCCAAGGCAATGGACAAGGCGAGCAATAACAAGCTCGCGTCTTGTCGCCCCTATGCAAAATCTTGAAGGACGGAATACGAGATGGTTGGGACGAACTCCCCTTCGGCTCTGGGCAGTCCGCACAACCACCTGGGGCCTACGGGGAAACCCCATTTGCTTTAGCCTATGGCTCGAGGCCACGGCTCCCGCCGAGCTTCAGCCTTCCAACCGAACGTGAAACAGTGAAAACTCTACCTATTTCCACACCGAGAAAATATCCACAAATGCATGTGTCGACCTAGACCTTGTGGACGAGCGTAGATTGGACGCCCAATTGAGGATGGAGAATTACAAGAAAAGAACCAAGGCGTACCACGACAAAAAAGTGAAGAAAAGAATTTTCAGGTCGGAGATCACGTTCTAAGGAAAATCGAAGCAACGGGACTTAAGGCCCGTCAAAACAAGCTTTCTCCCAACTGGGAAGGACCATACATCGTCACCAGTGTGGTCAGAGAAGGAACCTACCGTCTAGCCAGGCCAAACGGTGAGCAACTAAAGCATCCATGGCACGCCAATCATCTTACGAAGTATTACTTCTGAGATCGTCGTCAACACTCAGCGCCCTCAGGGCACCCTACTTGTGGTTCTTAATTGTAACTTTTTCATAGTCATTTTTTGAAGATTTTGGAAGTTTGTAAGGGATAATCTATAAATCCCAGAAGTCTTAAAAAGTAATCAACTTGTCAATGTACGATTGTTGATCGAAAATTATCAATGGAAACTCGTCACTTCGCTGAACTTCGTCCATTACAAACTCAAGAAGCTTAGAACGGTTGAAGCCTGACTTTGACCCTTACAATCACTTTGATCAAGTATAAAGATCAGTCGAAGCAAAGACTTTGACACTTACATTCACTTTAGCCAAGTATAAAGGTTAGACGAAGCCAGACTTCGTCGAATGCTATAACGGAATAAGACGACTCGTCCATAGAATCTTACCTACGAGCAAAGACCTACAGACCTTCGTACTATTCCTACGAGCCATTGAGAAGTTGAGAAAACATAAGTATGAACAAGAGTCAGCCGTATTACGATGACCCACATTCTGGTCATCACTCACGACGACCATTCATACTTATCCTCAAACTTGCTCACCAAACAAGTTTACATGCTATCTACGTTAACATACAGATTAACAAACAGAAAACTAAGGCATAAAATAACAAAAACAATCAAACAAACTGTACGACCCACTCCAAACAACGAGGAAACAGGTCAATTACATTACAAAAATTAAAAATTGTTTGAGACAATGTTTGGAACCACAACACCAAAAATGAAGCATTGTTTGCAATATTACAAACGATCTCAGAAAGGTCAAATGATTACTGGGGACCATCAACATTGGCAGGAGCTGCATCAGGATCGGGGCCGCCTTCGACGAAGTGCGCATAATAAGCATCAAAGTTCCTTGGGACGATGGTAGAGACCGGCCACTCGTCCTTCCCATCCTTCACATCATCTTCCCTTATGATAAGGAGGTCGTTGTCAGTGAAGGGGACAAGGGGATGGACTGAACGAGCTTCATCGTCATAGGACTCCTCAGTACAAAGGTCTGCCAGCTTCCTTACGGAAAGCAGGTCCTTCGTCAACGGATCCACCAGGAGTCGCCTAGCCATATGCTTGGCCCCGTCCTTAAAGAAACCTCTAGCTTTCTCCGTGATCATTAGGAGGCATTCATTGCTCTCCTTAAATTCTTTGACGGCATCCAATTTGGCTTGGGCCAAGGCAGCATCATGGTCCGTCTTCATCCCTTCTATCTGAGCACGAGCAGAGTCAAAGTCAGCCGTCATCTTCTTGAGCTTATTCTCACAAACCCGAAGACCATTCTCAAACACCTTCGAATCAGCCTCGGCTTTGGATTTCCCTTCCTTCAAGACGTCAACCTCCTTCAAGATATCATTCTTCTGATTCATTAAGGACTCGTAGGCGGCAGTAAGCTCACCTACGTTGGTCTCTGCTTCTTTCAACTTCTGCTCAGCCGTCCCCTTGTCACCGACGGCCTGAATCAGCTGCTCGTTGCCCCGCTGCTCAGCGTCAAGACAAGCCCTATAATCAGACGCCATAGCGTCCATCATTGACGACAGCTGCAACAACAAAATTGTTAACACAAGTATAAAAAGACGGGAAAAACATAAACGCATAAACTTGAATTACCTCGGTCTGAATCAGCCCAAGACGGGCATGATAGGTTTCAAGAGAAAGTTTGGCTTCCTTCATCCGACGGGTCAGATCAACATCCCTGCCGCGTCTAGTCAAGGCCGCCCCCAACAACAGTGGATTACCATTCCTCAACAGATAGGGGATCCCAGCTATTGGAGAGGCCTTGGCAATCAAGGTCACCATCTCTTTGGCCTTCGTCTTGGTTAAGGCCACTGAAGACGAGCCTGGAGTGTCGGCCTGTGGAGTAGAAGGTTCAGACGAGCTGGGTGGGTCGTCGTTGGTTTTCTTATTCTTTCCTCTCTCCCCATCAGAGCCGACGGGATGATTTTTCCTCTTTCTGGAGACCCGGCCGCCGGCCTCACGCAACTCTGGGTTTGAGTCCAAACTTCCTACCGTCTCCACAGCGATTTGATCACCTCCTTCAACGATGACCTGTTGTTTCCCAGCATCGTCGGCAGAACTTGTCTCAACCTCAGCGCCAATAGCAGTTCTTTCAGGCGCGTCCACTTGCAATTGACGGCCGCCAGTATTCAATCCCCCAACTATGGGCTGTCTTTCAATCATTGGAATGACCTCAGCGTCGTCCTTGGGGAGCTCCTCATTTCTCGTCATCATGTTCTCCTGACGATCGTGGATTGCATTGGACGTGGCCCTTTCCTTCCTCTTGGAACCCCTTTGGTTAGCTCGGATCGCTCCACTCATTATTCTAGCCTCGATTCTGTCGGCGTCAGTTTGAGTAAGAACTGCAGGACAAACGAGAGAGGTTAAGTTTTGTACGACGAGACAAAAGGCAAATTTATCAAAATGAAAAGACAAGTTCAGAGAATTCAACCCCCAATCATTTCAAGGTTGTCACAACAATCTTTCGGATGCTCGGTGCGTGCCCCGACGCAAATAACGCAATTATCCCCCCAAGTCAACTCATCATGAACAACCCAAACAGGGTACCTAGCGTCCAGACTGACTTTTACCAAGGGGTCAGGTCCATATGACGGCTTGGACATCATGCCGGCCCTGATATACCCCCATTGAGAAGCTTCGATATCCTTATACGACACCCAGCCACGGTCCAGCAAGGCATCAATTTTCTCCTTTAAAGTGTCAGCCCAGGGAGCCGGTCACACATAGTCGTCGGTAACCATTCTCTGATCTTGTGGGAAAGGAAACTGCCACCCTACCCTGCTCTCGATGACTATCATGTGATTCTCCCAACCATACACCTTATTTTGAACATCCAAGAAGAAACCCCGAACATTCTTATGCGCCGCGACGCTAACAACGGACTTTCCTCGTAGGGTTGTTCGGGTCGTTCTATAATATTGACGAAAAACCTTGTTGCAAGGCTCGTAGCCTAAAAATCTGCAAACAATAATGAAGGCGGACAGAGTTCTGACTGCGTTGGCACTCAGCTCCATCGGTACACACGACGAGTCTTCCAAGAACTCATTGATGAAGGGGTCAAGAGGTAACCTCAATCCAAACTCAAATTGTTTATAGAAAAATGCCACCTTCTCCTTGCTGGTCAGAAGGGATTGACAACGAGGCTCATACTCAGCCAAACTAAGGTGCTCAAGCTTATATGTCGAAGCCTGAACTCTGAAGGAGTCTCGTAGGGCGTCAATCATTTGCTTCCCGACGTCCGTCTTCCTGAGCGCAATTTTGGGCAGAGCCCATCTCCCTTCTGCCCCACCTCCGAAACCTCGTCCATTCCCTCCAGCTCTTGCGCTTGTAGGGAAGGCATTAACAATCTGAATACCCCCAGCGCTGGTGCTAGCCTCGTTGATTTCTGGGTTTGGTTGGTTAGGACGACCGTCGTGATCCATTGCTACAAAACAAGAAAGAGCAAGGGAATCAGTCCTAACGTTCTCAGGTGACGACCTATCTAGCGGCGGCCTAGATTCCCCTGTGGCCAAACACCTAAGTGAATCACGACGGGATAAGGAATAGTTGGCTCGTATATGATTGGGTAAGTCGTTCATGGATCTAAAGGGTGTCACCCGTGGGTCATCTTCCTCAAACTCCCCAAGAGCCTCACCAACTGGAAATCCTAGGGGCTCATTTTCAAAATCGAACTTTACCAAAATAGATGAACACTCAATCAAAGGAATCTCCCTCCAGATACCCCCAAAACATTTATACACCCTTTGATTTAACCCAAAACCAAATTTAACTCCTCTCTCAAAGCTTATGTTTCTGGACCCCATATAAATCAATTTTGAAACACCAAGAAATACCCAGAAAGTTAAGAACAATCAAAGGATAATACCTGGTGAAGAACTTGCCGGTGAATGTTCCGATGAATTTTCCGGCGGAAGGTCGAAGAAGTCTCTTATCCAAGCTCCCAGGCGTCTCACAAACGGAGTAGCCAGAACAGTTCAGTACGCCGAAAGCGGTGGTCCTAGGTCGCCGGAGTTCTCTTGCTGGTTGCCGGAAATCGCCACTTAAGGTCTGCTCTCAATGCTCAAGGTCACTAAAAGTTTGAAATGTTGGAGGGAGGAAGCTTTTATATGTGGGGAAGATGGAAGGTTTATACCTGGGAAATCCAAACGGCGAAATGATGAGAGCATTAAATACCCGCTGTCTTTTCCGAGGAGAATGTCCCATCATGGGACGCGTGTCAATTAATGAGGAGATCCTGGCCATCCACGTCATCAATGCTGACGTCACCATAATTCAAAATTCAAATTGACGGTCGTACGGATAACCTTGGAGGGAAAACGACAACTCCTGGCCCGTCAAGACGACCCATGAGTTGGGGGCCACTGAACGGAATATTCTGTGATGGGCCAAGCCCAATACTTTGCTACGAGCTAGGGCCCAGCAGGCCCACCAAAGGACCAATTACGAAGGGTCAGATCAAGATCTGGGTTATGGCCCGTCCAACAACGGATGGCAGTCGTCGCTACTGAGCGACCAAGCCCATCCAAGCGACGAGCCAACACATCCTTGAGCAAAGGTTTGGGTCATAGCCCGTCGATACGTCAGGTAGATGCCGTCACCAATGAGCGATCAAGCCCACCTAACGACGAGCCTTCCCACCGCGCCAAACTGATCACATTCAACAGTGATCGTCATCATTGAACGACCAACTCTCGTTGCCGCTCGCTCGTCGAGTCATCTCTCAAGGAGACGACCCAATTAGACGTACAGCTCTAGGTCATCCCTTCAATTAGCTTCCTCAACAAGCTTGATTAATTAGCTAATTTGGGATAATGTCAGACCTGACACAGGGCCTTGTTACACGTGCAATCATATAACCAGTAATAATGCCAAAAGGCGTGCAGGTTGACTTTCCCTTATAAGGCAAGCTGCTTATCAGTGTCAGGCGCTGCAATGTCCTTGCGTAGGCGGACCAATCCCAATGTGACACGTGTACGCCTAGGAGACAGAGCTGATCCAACGGTTGGCATCCATCCAATCCAACGGTTCAGATGGAAATCCTAGTTTCCTTTGTCTACTATAAATATGAGAATAATATCATGGACTAAGGTAATGCTTATTTTGCATATTCACAAAAACACACACCCACCATCTCAATATTACCATTTTCCAGTCCACTCGCTGATTCTCACGCCGGAGGGGCTTGCCGGAAGACCCCCGGCACAGTTTCACGGTTGTTTCTTGTGTTGTGCAGGTCCGAGTCAGCTCAATCTTTCGCTGGACACAATACCTGAGCCCAAACAGATTCCTGCATCATCAGACCTCATAGGGTTTGAAACCATTGCAATATTCCCCTATTATGTCCCATTTAACTATTCAAACATTCTGATAACCTACTTTCATTTCTATCACTAACCTTGATGAGGTTTAATTATTACTCTATCACTCCATCTTCTTCCTTGGTTGGCTCTCATCCTCTCCTCTCTTCCTCTTTCCTTTGATTTTGTTTGGCAATTTTTAAATTTCAATGATTTAACTTAACAAATTTGAAAATGAAATTATCTTTCTGAGACAAACAAAAATGGTCAGTGGAACATCTTTATGGGACAGAGGAAGTATTTCACTTTAGACCATAGTTGGTTACTATTAGAGGCAATATCCCATCCCAACTTGAGCAATGTTTTGGCTCTTAGCATATCCAATACCAAGGCCAACATTTTTATTTGAGGCCTCTCCACTCTTTATTCATGGCACTATTAGCAATAAACTGAGATAGTCTTTCCATGTACAGAACAAAAGATAAGGGGATATGGGGTCCCCTTGCCTAAGCCCTATAGTAGGGATGAAGCTCGGGAGTTGGGATCTAATCCAGATTATAAAGGAATGATGAATGCATACAGACGAGATGAAAACTGCTGCAGCTCCACGTGGTGGGATGACATTTAATCTTTCTCTTTTGAAAATTAATGATTGATATTTATTAGACTCATATAAGACTCACCTCAGGCATAATAAATCCTAACCGAAGTGTGTAGAGGTGACCTGAAATTGTGTTTGTATTCAAAATATAGACAATGTCATCACCAAACAATAAACAGGTGAATGATCGTAGAATGTAACATATTTGCTTAAGTATTACTCCCTCCGTCCCAAAATGTTTGTCCCATTTGACTTTTTTGTTGAACTTTGACCACAAATTTATGAGAGATTAATCATGTTCATGAAATTCTAAAAGTTGTTATTGACAATATTATTAATGGTGAATCAATAGAAATTTTTAGAATTTCATGAACATAATTAAATTGTCATATATTTGTGGTCAAAATTCAACAAAAAAGTCAAATGGAACAAACATTTTGGGACGGAGGGAGTACAATAATGGAGCGTACTCGTTAGTGATAGTATAAAACAACGCACTTTGTCTATGAAATTCTTGAGACAGATAACTTCTGGACATTACCGGATACAATATGGCTGCAATACAATATTGTAACAAGTAGTAGTATAACTCGCCTAGATTGGAACAAGCACACATATTGAATAATGTATCCAGATTATGTAAATGCAGAACATACATAACACAAATAGAGGATAAATGTCAAATTATAAATCAGAAAAATCATGAACAAATATTAAAAAGGAAATTAAAATTATTCATGAATTACATTGCATACACGTGAACTAGAAGACAACTTGTGTAATGACTGAAGAGTTCTGGTGTTCATCATAAAAAAATCAAGTTGCATCTTCATCATCCAACCCAGATGGGGTAATCAACATGATCTCGTACACTGTCATAGAAGATCAAAGTAACTGATATTGACAAAAATCCAAAGACATAGGTATTGCTGAGGGGATTAAACCGGATCTTTGACAAGCGATTTGCTACGAATTGAGCAATCAGAAAATCGAGTGAACTTAAACAATCTCGATCTGCTATTTTGACAATGATAAAAACAACTTTCGGTATAACATCTTTTCCTGGAGGAATGAGATACCAATAGTCGAGGAGTGTAAATAGTGAAAGGACTCCTAAGACAACCAAAGAAATCAGTAGGACTCGAACTTCATTAGGCACATCCCCGAGTGTTGACCCCCCTTGAGCACGCATCGCAGAGCGAGCTCTCAATACTAGCTGGAAAAGTCTAGCAGTGAGTATCAAAGAAGTTAGAACAAGAAGTTTCACCGTGTAATCTAAGGCTTCAAGGAAGGATTGGTAGCTTTGAAGACTGTAAGGTCCGTCTCTGTAACGTTTAGTTTCCCATGACTTGAATAAAATCTCGTTGTCTCGGATCAAGCTTGATCCATAAACAAAAATTTGCATGCCTAGCATGACAAGAGATACAAAAGGAGCTAGATCTGCATTTTTCTTCATGTAGCACAGCTGGCTCCATGTGATTGCAACAGATACCAAGAGCAGAAGAACTCGAAGACCTCCTTCGAAAAATCTACGAAATTTTACAGCTTCTTCATGCTTTCGGTCCTCAAGCATAAACGTCCGGAGGCTTATTGGGGTAAAATGGAGTGGGTGTTCTTCGTTCCTTTGGCTGGCAATGCTAATCTTTGCTGTTGGATTTATCAACCATCGAGTAGTTTCAGAAGAGTACTCAATTTTCACTTCAATCAAACAATCGACTCCTCCCTCAATATCAATACCCTCCATCAACACATTCCTGCAGCCAACTAAGTATAATGTACCAACACGTGGGTCATATAGACCCTCTAACTGCAGCTTCGAGACATGGTTGTAATACTCATCGTCCACTTTGACAGGTGCTTCTGTAAAGATGAGAGTCAATGAAATGTTGAGGATATCGGACTTGGAAATTTCAAACTGTGTACCAACCGATGGGTTGTTTGCATGCACCACAAGGTCAAGCGGACCGAGTAAAGGACCTATAGAAAGAACCTCAATCTTAACAAAAGTCTCCATACCTACAAAGGCCCCAAAGCGAAGATCATTTGACAGAAGATCTAAGCGGTCCAGTAGGCTCGTTCCTTCTCCTAGTGAAGGGTATCTCAGGAGTGATTGTTTAACTGTGGCCATTAGTTTACCTGGTTGGCTTCTCTCACGAAAAGCAATGGCCTGCTGGCTTTTGGAGTAATTGTATGATAGATAAGACCTAATGTACCAATTATGGCGAAATAGAGCAGAGTAAAGCTCGTAACCAAACAGAATCGGTGTGTATAAGTCAGTTCCATTTATGAAACTTGAGATGCTCCCAAATATCATATTCTTCTGGTCGATGGATATCGAACGAGGAAAATAAAGTAAGATCTGAGAATCACATTGTGACAACCTCGGACCAACACAGCCGACCAAGCAAAGTTGTCCAAGTGAGGAATTCCATGTTCCCTCAACGGAAAGAGTCAATTCAGAAATACCCGTCCTTTGTGATGCCACATATGAGGGTATTATTGCAGGCAATAGCCTCAGCACTGCAGAAACCCTTGCAATATTCGTCTCTCCATGACTAGCTTCTTCTTCACACATGACGTTCTGCATACCGATCCTCAGATTCTCGTAACTCGAGCCAATAGCCTTAATCTCCTTACCGAGCAGAAAAGGACCAAACTCATTTTGGTGCTGATCATACATTCCACCAAATTTCCAGTTAGGCACAATATGGTAAACCTCATGCTGGAAAGTTTTCAGAACCCTACAAAACTCAGAACTATTAAACCTGATGACGCCATCTTCCACCATTTCATCATGTCGGGGATACAAATCACATAATCTTGACGTGAGATTTCCGGAACTAAACTGATACTTTGAAAAAATACGCAATTGAGATGATATGTGAACTTTGTCAAAGAACTTTGTAAAGTCGTCTTTGCTCAAACTAGTCATTTCACCATGTATTCCTCTACTAGATACATTGAAAGTTCGAGGATACCTAAGAAGAAGCAGGATTTGATCACTTTTCGATATCACGGGCTTATCTTCAGAAGCAGCATCAAAATAGTTTTCCATCATATTCATGGAATCATCAAAGAAGTTCCTCAAAGGCAGCGTTGCATTCCCTAACATACAAACCAAGCGCTCTCCTCCGTTTTCTTCCGTTTCATAATAGACTCCTTCAAAATCAATTCTCAGAGCAGACATGCCCGGTCTCATAGTAAACGTCGAGATCGGTTCCTCGAGGAACGTACTATTTCGAGTTATGCCAATGGACAGAACCCCACTAAGACTAACCATGGTTTTGGATTGATGAACAGAATTCACATCTGTCACCTCAAAGCTAACTAGTTTCCAAGGAGAGATGAGCAGTGGACCATCCCCCGGCATGTCCCTGTCATTGAAGGGCATCAGGGATGCTCCAGTATACTCCTGGTCCCAATCTCCATGGTAGAAAGAGAGTTCATTTTTAAGTCTTTCTCCTCTAGTATCATCAATTTTTAACTCAGATGCTGAGGATAAGAAAGCGCTGCATTGGTTCTCAATCTCAGCCGAGCGACTGTAAGAATAGACTACCGACAGATCAAGAGGAAATGCAAAATCCCCATAACGAGCATAGCATAAGCCGAACAACTCTAGAAGGGTCCACAAACCAAGAAAAATAATCTGGTTTCTCATTGGAATCAGATCTAGAATTTTTTAATCCTCAAACAAGCAACTAATCTAGGTACTAATAACCTTCAGAATTGAGAATGTAAGGACTCTATGAAGTAAATTTTGGCCACTGGAGAAAAAAAAGTTGCTCAGGTGATCTTATAAGCAAAAGAAAGATTCAACAGATAATTCGAGATGGTGATGGCTGGAAAATATAACAGAACAGAATGCTCAAAAATCTAACTTTAGCAAGAACAGATACACTACAAGTAAGATTCAAAGAACAGAACACTTCAAAATCGAACCTGAACTAGAGTTGCTCCTTTACTGTTGCAAGAATGGTCTGGAGAAAAAGGGATTTTCCTTCTAACTGCAGAATAAGAGAAGCAGCATCAAGCTTCTTCGTGAAAGAACATTGACCAAAATCCATTTATTTTAAATTCATACAAATAAGTACAGTAAAATAATGGAGCAAATCAGAGAGGAAACATGTGTATGTGCAATTGATTATTTATTTTCCGAATCATTTTAAATCCCATGAACCTTCAAAGAAGCAACCCAATATCATGCAAGGGGGTGAGGAAGAAGAAAACAAACATAAATTAAATCAGAGTTGACTTTATAACAGAACCTGATCGGCAGTTTTTTAAGAGGGAGAAGTCTAGCATCTGCAAATTGACATTTAAGAGTTGACTTTAACGTGCCGTTCAAGAGTCTTTTAGCTAGCTGGCTAGGGTTTCCAGGTCTCTCTTTTTTTTTTTTTAATAAGTAGATTTCAAGGTTTTTTACCATCTCTCCTTTTTTTTCTTTTTTTTTCTCACTTGTTTCACTGACGAGTCCATATGACGAGTCATGTTAGCTGACCCCAAATCATTTTAATTGTTGATTTGTTGTTGTTGTTGAGGAAGATTTCCAGGTCTTAATATTTGTCTACCTTCCTAAACATATTTACAGATCTGGAACAGTTACCTGCTGATTTCTCAAATGCAACAAGTGTGGATTTCTTTTGCCTACACGGAAGCCAACAGGGTTGCCAACAAGCTTGCCGAGGTCGGAGCATCTCTGAAAAGTCAAGATATGACTTTCCGTAATCCTCAATCTTTTGGTACACCGACTGTTAATGGGGATACTACTGGTGCTTCTTGGCCTAGGGATGTAATTTCTTTTGTGAACTCTGTAATGCTTGTAAAATAACTACTTTATGTTTGTAATATATTTCATCCTTGTTTCCGTAAAAAAAAAAAAAAAAAAAATCTAGAACAGCTTGAAACTCATTATTCCCTCCTATCTCTTTGACCAATTTGATTCAGTTCTCGCTATTTGATCAGGAAAAACCATGGAGACAGAAGTCTTGAATAAAAATGACATATATAGCCCTCTTGTAGATGAAGGAAAAAATTCCTTTGTGGAAAACAGCTTTGAGCTACCGAGAAAAGATGACATCGTGAGAGAGGGTGATGAAATGCTGAAAGCTAGAATCGAGGCCACCAAGTCCGGTTTCAGACCAGTGAGGAAATAATGGGAAAAAAGGGTGCATTAAAGTTCAAATGCGTAGCAAATCCATGCTGGCGCAGTTAAAGGAACACTACAGAATGGAGCAATAAGGGAATTAAGTATCTGCGATGTGCTCTCGACGACCTTGATGGCCAGAAGCAGGTAACTCAATTGCATTACCAGATAAATTATTGCTGCAATACAAGGGCGAAAGAGAGGCAGCTTGTTCGATCGAGATTAAAGAAGCAGGTAACTCAATTCCATGAAAACAGAAGTACCGTATAATGGAAATTGCTCCCGCTTCATCATTACTACAGATTTCGGCATCACTTCAACATATAGTTAATCGCATGGGGTTATCAACTGGATCTAGTATTTTGTCATAAAGAAGCTGAAGAAGAAATTATCTTCAAGATTAGATAGTAATGGTTGGACATAACAGTAGCACACTTTATGAACCTGAATAAAATCAGTTCTCAGTTTATCTACAAAAGTTCAACCTGCAAATTTGGTTCATGCCTGCGGGATTCCTTTCTACCAGTAGCATCCAACTCCTTGAGTTACCTGCTTCTGGCCATTTACATTTCGATTTTGACAGCCTTTTTTAAACCATTTACATTTCGATTTCTCCATAAATCTACCCCAATCCAAAAGTTAAATGCTTTCTCATTGGTAAAAGCTTTCAAGAATACAGTGCAATTAAGTTTGTGTCAATGGGGCATTTCATCAAACAATGTGCGCTCATTTGCTGATAAACTTGTTTGAGGATTTATCAAACAATTTGAGCTCAATTCGAATCGTAGCAACAAAGAGGAGCCCATTTGAGCATTTCATCAATCAGTTAGAGCTCGATGAAAACCAAACAACTTTTGGATTCGCCATTATACCATTTTAAGCTCAAGCCGCAATGAATGAATGTCGATGACATTGTATCACGTCCAATAATATTGGATTATCTCATTAGTGGCACCAAATCGTTCAATATTTTCCCCGGCAGAATTGGGTCCTTCTATATTCTCACCAGATACGTCAGTTCTCAATGCCCGCCCAGCCGGTTGTGCTTCACATCCATCCTCACATCCTCGTAAATATACACACCTATTAGCTAATATTTTCACCCTTTCTATTGAGTTGACTCTTTTCCATTTGTGAGGGATGGGAGTTTGGAAAAATTTCAGTGGGTGTGAGTAGCAGCAAAGGCTCAGATCTGTTTAAGATCAGGCGAGAGAACAACTCCGCCATGGCTGCAACCTCGGTTGCAATATCAAAAATCGCCGTCCGACGATTGCCCAGCCAAGATACGGGAAAATCTCACTCACCTGATTCAACTCAGATGTAATTCAATCATCATAGCCTCTAATAATCCGGTCATCTTTCGTAATGGACCAAAGGGAGTAATATATAGTACAGATTTTGTTTGGTCAGGTAAAACACAGAAGAATCATAAGCATAATTAGAACCAGATGATTATATATAGATATATGTATATACATATCATTACGGGTTTACTCAACAATTTTACGGGTGTGTATAACAACACTCATTCATATATCTGATCTAGGGTTGTTGATTTTGAAGGACTGGTCGGAGAAATCATCGGAAGCAGAAGGGGGCAACCACCCTTTGAAACTTCCCTTCCTTTTGTAACCTCATTCTGCCTGAGTTGATTAAACAGATGGTTTTTGCCCTAATTTTATTGCTATAATGAACAAATGGGCTTTATAGGGAGTCGGCTTACTTTTTTAGGGCCACTTCCTCTTCGTTTCGTAAGGCCCTCTCGAAGGATATTTAAACTCAATGTAGAACCAAGGCTCTATAAAACGTAAAATCTAAGGAGAAACGCGTTTCTCCTTAGCGCTAAGGAGAAACGTGTTTCTTAACCGGTTTATTAACTGTTTTAATTGAACGTTTAACGAACCGGTTTCTTAACCGGTTTAATTAAAACATGTTTGCCCTAAGTTTAATACCAATACGATATCAGTAGCAAGGGAACCCCAGTTGAATATCCAGAAACTATATCCGTAAATCGGTAGCAAGCGAAATCGGTAGCAATCGAAGGTATTATGGGAAATCCAGTTGATGAAATCATGAGCAATCGACAGTGAAGAAATCGGGACCAAGCGAAAATCCGATTGTGAGTTCACATGTTATTATTGTTTTGGTTCGCATTTTCATAAATTTCTGGATATATTAAGCATACTCATCTCGTATATGAATTTAACAATGTGTTTTAGTTTGAAATTTTCAATTTGTGTATCGATTTTGTGTTTTATGTTTAACGATTTACTATTCTACTTAGTATTGTCGTTTCTTGGCTTTTAATTCATAATTTTCGTCATGTTTAACAATGTGTTTTAGTATTGTCTCTTGGCTTTTAATTCATAATTAAAAAGGTTCTGGATATCAATTAAATAGCTTCGGATATCGCTTTCAAAAGGTTCCTGATATCCTTTCAAAAGATTCTTGATATGTTCGGATATCCGTAACCTTTTGAAAGGATATCCGTAACCTTTTGAAAGGATATCCAGAGCTTTTGATAGGATATCCTTTCAAAATTAATTGATATCCGTAGCTTTTTAATTGATATCCGTAACCTTTTGAAAGGATATCCGAAGCTTTTGAAAGGATATCCGAAGCTTTTGATAGGATATCCTTTCAAAATTAATTGATATCCGAAGCTTTTTAATTGATATCCGTAACCTTTGAAAGAATATCCGTAAGCTTTTTAATTATTTGTAGATATTTTTTGAATATCCTTTTGAAAGTTTTTGGATATTCAATTGTTTGTTTCTGGATATTCAATTGTTTCTAGATATCAATTTGTGGATATTTTCTGGATATTCATTTACTTGTTTCTGGATATGCAATTGTTTGTTTCTGGATATTCATTTACTTGTTTCTGTATATTCAATTGTTTGTTTCTGGATATTCATTTACTTGTTTCTGTATATTCAATTGTTTGTTTCTGGATATCCTTTCTTTATTATTCTGGATATTCATTTCATTTATTTCTGGATATCCTCTTGATTTTTTTTTTTTTTTATTATTTTTTTTTTTTTTATGTTTTGTAGCTGCAGATTTAAATAAAGGTGAAGGTATTAAGAAACAAAAGAAGAACTCAAATAAGAAATCAACAGGGGATGTGGTTGAAAGTGGTAAGAAACGGGCATTTGAACATTGTTGTGTCCCAGAAAGGCTTATTGATCTTAACTTAACCGATTCTCAGAAAGAAGATGTTAAATCTATAGGTTTTGGTGGACTATTAGAACTTAAGATGAATAGATTGCCAACAGGGGGAATTGTGGAATATCTCGTGGAAAGATTTGATTCGGGAAGATTTATTCAGAGAATCAAAAATAACAAGTATTACATAAATACAAATGATGTTTTTGATATTCTTGGTCTTCCTAGGAACTTAAAAAAGAGAAGATAAATAGTTCAATAGGGATTGACAAAACGTTGAGCGCACGATACAAAAATACTTTTGGGAAAGTTAAAGATGGTATTCCGGCCCGTCTCGCTTGGTGAACGCATCAAACAACTACCCGATGGAGGTGATGAGTTTAAACGCCTCTATGTCTTGTTTCTTTGTGGGTTTCTTTCTTGCACCGGTAACAAAGGCTATTGACTGTTCTTTGTTGGCATTGGTTGAGGATGTTACTCAAATCAAAAAGTTTGATTGGTGCCGCTTGTATTGAATAAGTTATCCGATGGTGTTAGGAAGTTTAAGGCTTCTTCCGGCGGTAAAGTCGGGTGTTGCGGTGGTTGTGTGGCAATTCTTTTAGTAGCTTACTTTCATAGATTTCCATATTTGAGTAAACATGAACCAACTGCACGTCCTTTGATTCAACATTGGACTCAAGAGAAAATTTCTGTCAGGGCTGGGAATGAAGCTAAGATTGGTTGGGGTACAGTTCTTTATTTGGATAATGTTTATCCGATTTCGAGATATGAGGATGATTTAGATGAAGGACAAATTGGATTGCCGATTGAAGCCGCTCCTTTTGTTGAGGATGTAAGTCATCGTACAAAAATACCTGCAAGTGAAAATGTTCCGGAAGTTTTGGATTTTGTTAAAGAGTCACTGGAAATATTTCAAAATGATATTAAAGTTGCTATCAATGCTCACATTGCAAGGGTTTCTAATATTGAGAAGGGGAAAGAAAAAGTTAATAATGATGATGTTGAGAAAGGATCTCGAAGAGGAGGATTTGGTTGGTGATAGTGAACCTTGGGAAGTCGGGTTTTTGATTACATTGATGATATTATTGATAAGTTGAAAACATCAAAAGATGAGTCAAGGAGAAAGGGAAGGTTGGACCTTTGCCAACATTTAGGATTCTTTCACAGAGTCAAGAATCCGAGCATACAAAGTGCTCCGATGAAAATGTTGAAAAATTTCAGTAGTTTTGATGATAGATATGTGCATGAGCATTATGAGGATCAAGATGTTACAGAGGATCAAGTTAATGTTGATCAACCAATCGAAGATCAATTTGCAGTAGCATCAAGTTACCGATTCCACCTCCGTAACCGATCAATTTGCTAGGCTTAATACGAGAGGATCAAGTTACCGATTCCCATCTGTTTAAACAACCGACCATTGAGCCTATGTACTGTTATCAAGGAAGTTTCGAGGTGGAAGAAGAATATTCTACACAAATTTTGGGTGATATTGATAGTTTGGTTGATAAAATTATTCAACATGGTGTTAATGGTGAGAAGTTTGACAAGATGTTAGATGATGTGCATTTGGAACTCGTGAATGGTGAGATTATTCTTTCATCTCGAATTTATGGTGAAGAATAAGGACGTAATGATTGGTATGCCAAAGCCGAAGATGGAAGTGGTTGATTATTGCTTCTCAAAATTGATTCTTCCAGTCAAAAAGTAATATCCCATTTTTATTACAAGCTTGAAATTTATTATGGTATTCAAATTCTAATATTATTTTTTTTTTTTCAAAGTTGTTTATTTTCGCTTAATGATGCCCTTGATCGAAAGCGTATGATATTCGAGTATGAGAGAAGACACAGATATCACAGGTGTTATTGTGAATGCTTGGGCATTGTTTTTGAACAAGTTGGAGCATAAAAAGGGTGTAATGAAGAGATTTATGTTTGGTGTTGACCATTCGTAAGTTTACTTTTTTCAACAACTTATAAGTATATATTTGATATTGATTGCGGTGGTATATATCCATGAATTTTCTTTAAGATATTGTTATCATTTATATTAACAAAGGTTACTTGGGCGATACGTTCTCAAAATGCTCGTAATAATTTTAAAGAAATGGCTCAAGCTTTTGGTATTGGAAAAATGATGTTAATGTCGATGGGAATCTAATGGAACCGAATGAAGTAGATCCGGTATGTATTTTCATTTGTCAAAACATTTACGGATATCATATTGAAAATTTCGGATATACTTTTATAGTATTTCGGATATATCCATGACCAAGGCCTAGGCCAAGGCCAAGGCCTAGGCCAAGGCCAATGCCTATGCCTATGCCATGGCCAAAGTAATTTCGGATATACTTTATGGTATTTCGATATACTTTATTGTATTTCGGATATATCCACGACCAAGGCCAAGGCCAAGGCCAAGGCCTATGCCATGGCCAAAGTAATTTCTGGATATACTTTATGGTATTTCTGGATATACTTTATGTTATTTCTGGATATACTTTATGTTATTTCGGTTATATCCATGACAAAGGCCTAGGCCAAGGCCAAGGCCTATGCCACGGCCATAGTAATTTCGGATATAATAAATGGTATTTCGATACACTTTATGGTATTTCGGATATATCCATGTCCAAGACATAGGCCAAGGCCAAGGCCTATGCCATGGCCAAAGGAATTTCTGGATATACTTTATGGTATTTCTGGATATACTTTATGTTATTTCGGTTATATCCATGACCAAGGCCTAGGCCAAGGCCAAGGCCTATGCCATGGCCATAGTAATTTCGGATATAATAAATGGTATTTCGGATATACTTTATGGTATTTCGATATACTTTATTTTATTTCTCGATAGTCACCTAATATATTTTTTGCAGCTTTTTATCCCATACTTTAAGGGAAGCAAGAAAGGTGGGCACTTTACACTATATGTGTACAACATGGCTTCAAAAAAGATTCAATATTTTGACAACCTTGCAATGAATGATGCAAAAAAAGCTCAAGTTGTGAAACTTACGAAAGCATTGGTATATGTTTTGAAACTCACGAAAGCGCTTTTATATTTTTCATTTTTGTTTTTATTGGTTATCTAATATTTTATACTTAATTTTTTTTTCAAGATGTGCCTATGAAAGCTTTTTTGCAAAAGATTGGTCATCGATGTTATAAAGATTTTGAAGGCAAAAAAACATATAAATTTGAATACATGGAATGTGATTGGGTTCTTAAAGAAAATGCAAATGATAATCATGATTGTGGAGTTTATGTGATGTCCGAGATGAATGATTTTCAAGGATCAAAGTACTCATGCCCCGAGTTATGTCGTGTACTATTAAAGTTTTTTTTATTCATATTTATATTATATGAGTTTGTATATATATGTTTTAACAATTTTTTTTTTTTAATTTGTAGGATAAACAAAGGATCCGTCTACGAGCCGAAATTCTTTCAACACTTTTGCTTAGTCAATTGAACAAAGATAAGCATAGGTTAATGATTGACGCAAACACTTTTGAAAAAGAGAAAAAAACAAAAAGAACAAGAACAAAGTAATGAACAAGATTCATAGATGAATGTAATTATGTAATTAGGAATCGGGTTTAGTGATGTAATTAATGTACATTGTAAAGTTTCGGGTATTCAATATGGTTGTTTACGGATATAGAATTGATTGTTTCGGTTATTCAATTTAAGAGTTTACGGTTATTGAATTGATAGTTTCGATATTCAATTTGGTAGTTCTCGATATACATTTTGATAGTTTCTCGGATATACTTATTATTAGTTTCGGTTATAGAATTGAGAGTTTCTACGGTTATAGAATTGATAGAAGTATCGAATGTATAAAGAAAACAAACTAAGTAAATTATTTTAAATATAATTACAAAAAAAAAAAAAGAACAACCGCAACAAGGGGAGAAGTAAGAACAACAACAAAGAACAAGAACAAACATCAACATCCCCTAATTCCCATCATTGACTTCGTCATATGTTGTTCTAGTGCGATGTGTCGTTTCCATGGATATTTCTCCATACGAAGAAATAGATCCATAATGAATAGCATGCGCAAAGAGTAGGTCCCAAGTCAAGGTTTTTGTTAGAATTCTCGTAGGGTGGCGTAATGGGCATTGCAATTTATTTTCCCCATTATAGAGGGAAAACGCCCATTTTGGATTGATCGCTTGTGACTTGCAATTTTTTGCTCCAGTGGTCCATTCTCTTGTAACCCTAGGAGGAACACTAGGCGGAACATCCTCATATTCAACCTCCTCAGCCGAAACCCTACATCGTAATCGAACTTTCGCCCGCCGAGCTTGGTTGTTGTTGTTGTTATTCATTTTGATAAATTTGATTTTTTTTTTTGTTGTGATGGTAGGAGTGGTGTTGTATTGTATTTATATAGGCCGAGTACTTGAATCCGACCAAAAGTTGCTCAATGAATTTAATGCACTTACATTCATTACTCTTTTGAATTCAATGAATTCAATGCACTTACCAACCGAACACATTTATTACTCTTTGAATTCAATGAATTCAATAATAAGTTTGAATGCTTTTTTTTGACCATTAAAGACAAGGAAACTTATCCAAATACGGATTCAATAGTTAACCACATTTCAAAACAAAATGTCCTTTGCAAACTTTAATGGTTTCGGATATACAAATGAATAACCGTAAAACAATCAAATGTATATCCGTAAACTATCAATTTTATATCCGTAAACTCTAATTTGAATATCCGTAAACTATCAATTTTATATCCGTAAACTCTTAATTTTAATATCCGTAAACTACTATATTGAATACCCGTAAACTTAAATTGGCCTTGAACTTGATTTTGGACAAGTGTTCCAAGTTAGGTGTTCCAAGCCGAGTAATAAAAAAACAAAAATGCCACGGATTCAATAGTTATCCCAACTAGTACAAACTTCATTTTGTCCATAAGCAATAGTGCCAAATTTCAAACAAAAACAAATACTGATTCAATAGTTAACTACATTTCAAACAAAAACAGTCATGTATTCAATAGTGCCAAATTTCAAACAAAAAACAGCCACGGATTCAAACAAAAACAGTCATGTATTCAATAGTGCCAAATTTCAACGCTCACAACATTGTCTATAAGTTTATGGAGAGCATGAATGAATAATTTGTTATGTATTGTGTGGTTTGTTTGTTTGTAGATTTTTTAATGAATAATATCTACCGTATAATATAATTTTCTTTAGATCTAAAGTGCCGCTAGTTTGGTTTGAATTGCCGGTATTACTTATTTGAAGCACATTTAGATAACATAATACATCACCTATATTACAAAATACATCAAACACAACGATATTAAAAACAATTTAACACCATTAAACACTACCACTACCACCGCTCCATCATCGCCTACGTTGTCATTCAATTTGTTTTTGGATCATATTCATTCAAAATATATTCCAAATACATTTCCAAAGCCTTGTGGTGAATCCTAGCAGCCTTCATCAATGTTGTGAGCGTTGCCAAACTCATGAGCATGATTGACTATCCCCACATAATCCTGATCCCTACAATTGTGTCCATTACATGGCTCCAATGGACAACGAAATGAGGGAGTTCCATTTGCGTAAGAAGGTCCGCAGAACAACAAGATGACCATCGAGGAATTTTTGGTAGCAAACCATGTATATTTTCCAACTTTTGTCATCATTTGAATCACCCAAAGTTGGCTCCCGAATTTCCCTTGCCTTTGTTCATCACTAGAAAAATTATTAAAGGTAGAATTTTTCTTGAACTTGATGTATATGCTTGCCTTTGGACAGATTTATATAGGCCGAGTACTTGAAACCAAAAAAAAGTTGGTCAATGAATTCAATGCACTTGCCAACCGTACACATTTATTACTCTTTGAATTCAATAGTAAGTTTGAATGCTTTTTGATCATTAAAGTATATCCGTAAACTATCAATTCCATATCCGTAAACTATCAATTCTATATCCGTAAACTATCAATTCTATATCCAGAAACTATCAAAAAGTATATCCGTAAACTATCATCAATTAACCGCCATGGATATATTTTTGGCCATGGCCAAAGTAATTTCGGATATACTTTATGGTATTTCGGATATACTTTATGTTATTTCGGATATAGCCAAGGCCTATGCCATGGCCAAAGTAATTTCGGATATACTTTATGATATTTCGATATACTTTATGTTATTTCTGGTTATATCCATGACCAAGGCCTAGGCCAAGGCCTATGCCATGACCAAGGCCTAGGCCAAGGCCAAGGCCAAATCCATGACAAGTTCAAGGACTTGGCCTAGGCTAAGGCCAAGGCCAAGTTCAAGGCTTGGCCAAGGCCAAGGCCAAGTTCAAGGCTTGGCCAAGGCCAAGGCCAAGGCCTAGGCTAAGGCCAAGGCCAAGTCCAAGGCTTGGCCATGGCCAAGGCCAATGACAAAATTTCTCGGATATGCACCTACCACATTTCCTCGGATATACATTCACATACTTACGGATATATAATTGGCAATGGCCTTGGACTTGGCCATGACCAAGGCCAATGACAAAATGTATAACCGTAAACTATTAATTTGAATATCCGTAAACTATAAAAATATATAACCGTAAACTTCAATATGAATAACCGTAATCTTTAATTGGCCTTGAACTTAGCCTTTGGCCTCGACCATGGCCTTGGCCTCGACCATGGCCTTGGCCTTGACCATGGCCTTGGCCTTGGACTTACGGATATCAATGCACTTACCAACCGGACACATTTATTACTCTTTGAATTCAATAGTAATTTTGAATGCTTTTTGACCATTAAAGTATATCCGTAAACTATCAATTCTATATCCGAAACTATCAAAATGTATAACCGTAAATTATCAATTATATATCCGTAAAAATATCAATAAGTATATCCGTAAACTATCAATGAGTATAACCGTAAACTATCAATTCTATAAAACTATTAAATCAAATGTTCATTTGGTGTTTTTGAACCAAACTCATCAATGATTGGCTTTCTTCTATCAAACTTTGTCTTTAGTTTTCGTTTTCTCGCCCTTTGTATTTGCACGAATTGGATCCATCACAAATGGAGCACTTGTTATACTTTCGAACCAAAGCTATCATTAACACTTGTCGTAGATCTACATTCCTGTTGATTTTCCGACAACAATTGTTGTATAAGAAGTGAGTCTCTATTGAACCCATCTTCCAAAGATTCTTTTTTGCAAATTCTGTTTTCTTGACAAGCCATCATCGATTGTGGTATTTCATTGCCATCTTTTGTTTCCAGGGAATGAATTCACTTTTCTCTCGTTGATGTATTATCTTTTCCTTGATAGACTTTGTCCCATACATCTTTTTTTGCCATCTTTGTCCACCTTTTTCAATGTAGATATCCGGTATCCTTGTGACATTTGACAAATTCAGCGCCTTTATGCAATGAAAGCACAACCAACCGACCGTAGTAAACCGATTGCACCGCATACAACCGTTACACTTTCATCACTCCTAACAAAGAGTACACTCTCATATTTATCTCGGGTACTTCTCATGAGCAACATGTATGAATCTCGCAATCTTCATCACTTTCATCTCCAAATTTATATACAAAGAAAGCTCGTTTTACCTCAATCTCAAAGAACTTGAATATCTCGTGGTGTGTATACCCGAGCCGCATGTTTTATGATACCACCATACATGTCTCGGGTTGAGGGACCGAGATTGATGCTTGAAATTCCTTCTCCCGTTCGCATTCCTCCAACGTTTAACCGTCTCATTGAATATGTCAAAGAAGCCGAGTGAGGGATGTGTTTCGTTTGCTTTGAAACAAAGGGCATGATTTGTGCTCTCGCTTCTTTGGGATGACAATATTCCACTCGAGAAGAAATTTGTGCTTAAAGCCGTGCACCATTTCTCCCGTAGTCCATATAGACGCTTGAACCAGAATTTTCAACGAGATTGTATTTCACGAGCATTGACTCCCAACATCTTTCAAATTCATCCTCACCGGTACATCCCATTAAACAATGATCAAATTCTTTTTAAAATCTTCATTTGTCTTCAATTGTCCAAAGTGGGATACAAAGATTTTGTTGGATGTGCCATAAACATAGCCTATGCCTCGTCCGCCCTTCAAATACCAGTATTATAATAAAGTTTACGGATATTAACATTATATGCTTCTGGATATTAACATACAATAAATTTTCATTTACCAATTTTTTGTCATGTACGTAAACTAACAATTGAATATCCGTAAACTACCAAAAGAATATCCGAAACTACAAATTCAATAACCGTAAGAACTATATAGCACAAATAAAATACTAGATAAGAAATATTATAAAAGAACTGGTTATGGAATTTTATAATCATACCTCTTCAATTGCATTTGACATTGCTTGGTCTTGGTCTGTAAATATTGTTTTTGGTTCTTTGCCTCCCATTGATTTTCTAAACTGCTTAAGCAACCATACAAATGTTTCTTTTTTTTCATTTGCTATGAAAGCACAACCAAACATGACAGTGTTCCAATGATTATTAATGCCAACTATTGGGGCACAAATAAGATTGTATCTATTTGTAGTATAAGTTGTGTCAAATATAACCAGATCTCCATAGAGCTTGTAATCTTCCTTCATCATGCTATCTCTCCAAAATATAGCGCTAAGGAGAAACGCGTTTCTCCTTAGATTTTACGTTTAATCAATATCGATTTCTGTATTGTTTCTTGATATTCAATTTCATTGAACTGTCCAGAAGCAGAGATGGAGAAACGCGTTTTTCGTTGTAGTGTGTCTGTGTGTGTAGGTTTTTGGACAATAGAACCGGTTTAATTCAAACGGTTCCCGGTTTTTGAATATATTAAAAAACCCGTTTCTCCATACAAAGATGGAGAAACGCGTTTTTCACCAGACCAACTCTCTATAAAAAGCATTAGGCGTATAGGCGTGTGTTAGGCGGTTGAGTCGCGACTAGTGCATGTGGGCGTAAGCATGATCTAAGCGGGATCGAAAAATTAGACAAATTTATAAATATATTTCAATTTTTAAACAAAGTAATCAAATAACTGATTTTTTTAGTAAATAGGTACACATATCCCACATCGATTATTTATTAAAGCACTAGAAAATGGGAGTATTATAAATTGTGGGCCTTTGGCTGTTTAGTGAATATACACACATATCCCACATCGATTAATTATTAAAGCACTAGGAAATGGAAGTAATATAAATTGTGGGCCTTTGTCTCTTTAGTGAAGAGACACACATATGCCACATTGGTTATGTATTAAAGCACTGAGTAATATAAATTGTGGGCCTTTGACTCTTTATTGAAAAGGCACACATATCTCACATCGGTTATTATTAAAGCACTAGAAAATGGGAGCATTTTAAATTTTGGGGTCTTTGACTCCTTAGTGAACACCAGCTTTCTTGGTGTTGGGTGCGCCTAGGTCATGCATAGGGCGCCTAATCACTGTCAAATGACTTTAACGCCTAAATCGATCGACTTGGTGTTATTCGCAGCGGGTGAGTGCCGCCTAGAGCCTAAACGCCGCATAGGCGGCCGCCTAGGCCGCATTTTTGAACACTGTGTAGAACACATCAGATTTAATATTCCATAAATACTTCTTGAACGGCCTTTCTATCCCAAATTCCAGCCAGATCTCATAAAAGTCACTTTTTTTTCACAATTTTTTTTTAATATTTATTATTGTTGACTCTCATATTCGGTTATAAGAATAATTTGTCTTTTATATAGACTAATAAAACAATTTTTTTCAATAAAAAAATCAAAATTTTTAATAACAAAAACGAATTAATCTTATAATTTACACATTACAACTCTTATAGCTAAATTACAAGAACAACTTGCCTTTTATAACTAATTCGTATCTTATAATTGAATTATAAGACAATTTTTTTCAACCAAAAAATTATAAAATTCAATAATAACAACAAATTAATCTTATAATTTACAAATTATAACTCTTATAGCTTAATTATAAGACCAGTTTATCTCTTATAATTGACTTATAAGAGGTGAATTGACGCTAATGTTCAGATTTGAAGTAATGTTGTTATCATATTAGTAGTATCCCACAAAAAATAACCAATCATCCTAGGTAATGTTCTGTTTTCAGATCTGAGGTAATCACACACACACACACTCACTCAAATTTATAATAGAAAATGAAGCTAATGTTCTATTTTCATGCTTCGCGTGTAAGGGAGAGACTTGCCTTCTCTACGTAAAAAAGAAGGCAGCTGAATCAGATCATTATTATAAATCTATAACTAGTTTTCTTTGTGAGAGTTAAAATGGCTAAGTAAATTGTCAAAACAATTCAAAGCCTTAAATATGGAACAAAACAAACTGCATAACATTCATGAATAAGCAAGCTATAATATCCACCAAAAATGGCATAAATATGTATTGTGCCGGAGAGAGAGTGTTTGGATGGTGCAGAGAGAAAAAGGTGAGATGGATTCCAGATTTGCAAGGAAGGATATGGAGAGAGACGAAGGGAAGATAGGAGAACTTCGCCATCGCCGGAGATCGACTGACTTTGCTGAAAATGGTTAGAGAGAAAAAAGTTTGAGTGTGTGTTGTGTGTGTGATTTTTAGAGAGAGAGAGAGATGTGATAAAATGAAGTTGAGGGGAAGAAGGAGAGATGGAGCCTAGCTAGGGGTGTATGGGAAAAATTATTTATTTGAGATTTACAAAAAGATTTTCTTTAAAAGGAATAAAATATGCGGAGGGGGGCTCTAGTGAAATTTTTCCTTACTTTTATCTTTCGTTTCTAGTTTCTTCGTTTTAATGTCATGAACTTTCTTGCATTAATTTACCAATGATAAAAAACAAAAATTATTTCATTTTAAAAATATGATAAAAATATTTATCTTATAAAAAATCAGTTTTTTTAAGCTTAGAAAAAAATGTGTTCAATACAGAGTTAACAACAAAAACAATAAACAGAGGTGAGATTGGTATATATATGGAATCGAGGTTCCGATTGAAAGAGAATGTAACGGAGGATTGATTAGCTGAATTTGTGGTTTTATTATTATTAAGTTCACGGATAAAAGAATATCAGTGAACGTCTAAAATAGTGTCAGCATCAGTGTAAAAAAGTGTCAATACACATCTAAAAAAGTGTCAGTTCACGTCTAAAAAAGTGCCGGTGTAAAAGAATGTCGGTGTTAAGGTAAAAAAAGTGTCAATGTTAGTGTAAATAGTACTATTGCATGTATTAGTAAGTGTCAGTGTAAAATAATGTCAGTGTAAAAAGTGTCAGTTCATGTATTATTAAGTGTCAGTGTAAAACAGTTTCAGTGTTAGAGTAAAAAAGTGTCAATGTTTGTGTAAAAAAATGCCAGTGTAAAAGACTGCCAGTGCATGCATTATTAATTGTCAGTGTAAAAGAGTGTCAGTATTGGGATAAAAAAGTGTCAGTATTAGTGTAAAAAAATGCAGTGAAAAAGAGTGACATTGCATTTATTATTAAGTGACAGCGTAAAAAGAGTGCTAGTGTTAGGGTAAAACAATGTTAGTGTTAGTGGAGGGAAGACGGTTAACGAGAAAGTCAGTGTATGTGTGTTTAAGTGTCAGCGACATAAAAATGATTTTTTCCTTAATCTTAGAAAAAATAAATTGACACTCTTCAAACACATATATTGACACTCAATAATACATGTAACGAAACTAACAAAATAAAAGCATTTGCATTCTTTTAACACAACCGTCAACACTTTAAACACCACTACTCATAGTATTTTAACACTCCCACTTATAAAAAATTCAAGGCCCGTTTGATGGCCAAAATGACATCTTTTGAGCTTTTCAAATTATGTGGAAAATGACTGTAAGATCTAGAAATTTTATTCGATTTGATACGCGTTGAGTTTCTTGGTTCGTCATTCGGAATCAAAAGTTACGTCTATTATTGTCAAGTATGCGCTCAAATGAGTCTATAAATTCAATTATTCTTTTACATTATTAAAAGATGCACTAACACTAACATAATATATGCACCGGAACACTTGATCATTCACACTAGAAGCACATTGTAAATATTATTTGTGCCTACGATAATGTGTTTTAGTGTTAGCAAGAATATTTGTTGAGATCCGGTGATGGTGTTTTTTTAGCTTCAGTATGATTTCATTAATTCAGGTTTTACTACCATCTAGAATCCAGGTGAGACGGATCATCTAATAACCAATCTTAATTTTCCTCGAACTTGTTCACTTCGCTTATTGACATAAAATGCTTCACATGCCCATGGAGATTGAGTGGGCTCGATCACACCTTGGCTAATAAGATCAGTGCACTCTTGAAGGGCAAGCTGGTAATGGTCTTATAGTATTTACAAGTGTTAGTGATTAATGTTTTTTATGTTAGTGATAGTGTTTTTACTGTCACATTAATAAGTTCTAGTTGCTTGCGATACTACCACCGAATGTTTTAAAAGAAGTTCTCCTTATTTATAAAATTGTCACCGTTTGTTTAAAAATTACTTTCCAGCTATTTACAATCATGTCACTACGCATGTTTGAAAAGCCATTTTCCCTAAGAAGAAGAAAAAAACGTGAACATACCAAAAGTGTCGAGTTGGGTCAAGCGAGTAAAGCCCAATCACAAGCGGCCATGGCTTCCACATTCTTGATGAGTCCGGCCCAATCACCATAAGGCCCAAGGCCCAGCAACAGGATCAGTCGACCTAAGCTCATTTTCCAACCTCCAAGGTCCCGACCTAGCTTGGTCCGACTCTACGTTCCATGACCAAATTCAGGTACGATCTAGCTCTACCCGTCATTCAGGTCGGCCTAACCTCAAATGGCGACCTCGACCTTATAAGCAAATGTCGACCTAACTGATACAGACTCACGTGTTTCAAATCTTTCCATAACTGGTTCCCTACAATTCAGGAGCCAATCCAGGACACGTTCTCGCAGCATGTAACTATACCATGAATCACGGAGCTCATGTAGCCCCTCCAAAAATAACCGTACTCATCAATTATAAATACATCATCATTACCACGGTTATAAGGTAACTGCTATTTTGTTATCTGAATTCCATTATTCAATACGTTTTAGTTCTCCAATCATCAAATACTTACTCTCACGCCCGAGGGTCTAAGCCGGAGACACATCCGGCTAGTCGTGGGTTCTGATTTCAGGTCAAGGAGCTAGGTGATCAGTCCTACCACGTGGAGGAATATTGATAAGCACATTTCCTGCGGCATCAGTTTGGTTCCATTGCCGGGAACTCGTGCATAGCTTGACCTCGAAGTTTTTCTTCAATCCACAATCATGGTAACCCCAGACGGGCATGTTACAGAGGCTTCTGACGAATTCAATGAAGTGAATGTCAACACCAACACCAATGCTAATACCAATGCAAATGCTGATTTGCCCCCTCCTCCTCCTCATCGCCATCATGCTAGGGCAACGCGCTCTAACAGCGTAGCTGATGGCAGAGGATTGCCAGACGGGAGAAGAGATAAGCGGCCTAGGGAGGGGAAAGGAGTTCCACCTCCTCCAAAGGGTCCAACTGGACAGGTGAATGCTGGAAATAGGGCAGGTCCCTCATCCAACCCACTAAGCAGGAAAGAAATGCTTGTGGAACGAGCTCAGATATTGGCCGAGCTGTTGGCAATGGAGGAGGCTGAGCAGGCAGATAGAAGGTCTGAGAAGGTGGCTCCATCTCAAGTTTCAAACAGGGAGCGTGCCCGGAGTACTAGACCAAATGAAACTGTGGGACAGAATGTTGAGCAAAGGATAGTGCAGCGGGTTCCATCCCTCATTCATGTGCCAAGTAACAACTTAAGAGCCAGTCTCACCAGGAATAGGGAGCAGGAGGCCCAATCGGATTTGAGAACGCAGTTAGAGGCCAACCGAAGTCGATGTGGTTCACCTGCACGTACGCAGAGGTCGCAGTCCCACAGGGAAAGGAATGGGCGCAGGTCGCCCATAAGAGAGGAAAGTTGCAGGTCGCCACCCAGAGATGATAGGCGCAGGTCGCCACTCAGAGATGAAAGGCGCAGGTCGCCACCAAGAGATGACAGGCACAGGTCACCAGTTCGCTCAGTGAGGTCACCTTCTCACAGAGACAGGAGAAGCAGGCAAGTAACTCCCCCCAGAAGTGAGGGTCAAAGGTCGAATGCTGTCCCCCCTACTGGAGAAGACAGACCTGATGCTAGGGAGTGGCTATTATGGAAGAGAAAGTTTGAACAATGGGAAGCTGAAAAGAAAAATGATACTGGAAAGGTCGAACGAATTGAATTTGCTCTTCGACCCTTATCCAAAGATTTGATTGACAGTCGACCTCCTGCTGGTTTCAGATTGCCCCTCCTGGAGAAGTACTCAGGGGCAACCAATGCAAAAAGCCATGTGCAGCACCTGGAAGCCACAATGTGCTTTGTCTCCAACGAGGACGACACTATGTGCAAAGCCCTCATAAGCACACTCACAGGGGCATCTCTGACATGGTTCAATGGTTTGGCAGCCTGTAGCATCTCGGCCTGGATGAGTATGAGAACAAAATTCCTAGATCGCTTCTCAACTACTGGAGCTCGGAAGATGACTGTCACCGATCTAAACAACTTGGTGCAAGGGAAAAATGAAAGCTCAATGTGCTACTACACCAAGTTTAAAGAGATGGTCGACAAGATCGAGGAGGATCTCACGGACAGAGAGGTGATCAATTGCTTCAGAAACGGAATTTCCTCGGCAGACATGGATTACGAGTTGACAGTCCGTACAGTCACTACTCGACAGGAGTTGTTCGAGAAGGCTTACAACGTGGCATTAGCCGAGGAGAGAAAAGAAAAGAAGAATGGGAAAGGCCCCAAAGCTGAGGTCACTGATGATAAGAAAGACTCAACCAAAAATGGGGGAAACAACAAGAATGGTAAGAACAGGACCAGGGCGACAGAAAAGGTGCCCGAGGCTTTTACCCCCCTAACGGTGAGTCGAACTGAGATTATGAATGCAGTCGAGCTGGCTCCACCTGCCCCAATGAACCCGGCCAACAAGTTCAGAAGGGACAATAGCAAGTATTGTGATTACCACAAGGATACAGGCCATACCACAGAGGATTGCATGAGCCTGAAGCGTATAATTCAGAGGATGATCGAGCAGGGTAGGCTTGATGCATATGTTAAAAGACCTCAAGGCGGTGGGGGTGAGCGACCTGCAGGTGGACATAAGGAACCAAGGCAACCCAGACTGAACCTGGGAGTTATCACTAAACAAGCCAGCAACACAGCCATCAAGCATAAGATCTTTCAGCTCAACAAAGCCCCACATGTGCCCCCAAGGAGCCATATTAGAGATGAGGTGATCAGCTTTTATCCTCACGAGCTAGCAATTAATATGGCGTCTAGAGAAAAAGTTCTCGTCATCCCAGGTCTCATTGATGGATGTACGACGACCAGGCTCTTAGTCGACACGGGGGCCTGCAAGGATATTCTGTTCTATAAGACATTCCAAGAAATGGGTCTCTCGAATGAGCAGCTTGAAAGGTATGATGGCAGATTGGAAGGCTTCACCAACCACCGAGTCGATGCCAAAGGACAGATTGAGCTGGATGTCGACCTAGGCCAGCATCCCTACACGGTAGTCTCCAAGGTAAAGTTTATTGTCATAGATGTGAATAGTGATTATGCTGCTATTCTTGGTATTCCTGGCCAGGTCGCACTTGGAATGGTGGCCTCAATCTCCCATCAACGAGTTAAGTTCCCCACACCAGCTGGAGTCGGTTGCGTGCAAGGCACAGCTCGAGCATACCTTGACCATGTACTTCGAGAAAGGAAGAAGAGGGAATTGGAGATAGAAACTGCAGAGGGATACTTAAAATTGTCTCAGTCAGTCACCAAAACTACTCGACTATCTACAATCACCATGGTGGAAGAGTCGACCTATCTCTCACATGAAGAGGTCTTGACTGAGTCGACACGTCACTCTGAAACCATTATGGTCGATCCGGATACAGTTATGGTCGACCAAGTCTCCATAGGCAAGCTATGCCTTCAGATCGACAATAACTCGGGGGCCACCACCAGTGAGACTGTAGACAAGCTAGATGAGATGATAGCTGAGGAAGCTCCACACTTGGGGGCCAAGGAAAGGAAGAGGGTCAGAGAGATCATCATTGAGACCCTGCAATTCAGAGATGGCCCAGAACTAGAAGTTGTGGACGAATTGGAATCAGTAATCACCAACCCTTCTTACCCTGAGCAAAAAATTCAGATAGGGAAGCAACTGTCACCTGAAGAAAGGTTAGAGATTGTCGAGTTTCTCAAGGGAAGCAGTGATATCTTTGCATGGCGAGTTGAGGACATGAAAGGGATCAAGGAGGAGGTCGCGGTTCACAGGCTGGAAGTCAACCCGACCATTAAGCCAAGGCCCCAAAAATTAAGGAACTTCGCTCGGGACAAAGAGGAAGCCATCAAACTCGAGGTACAAAAACTTTTGAGTGCAGGTATTATTAAGGAGGCCACGCACACAACCTGGTTAGCCAACGTGGTCATGGTGAAGAAGTCAAACGGCAAGTGGAGAATGTGTGTCGACTTCACCAACCTCAATCTTGCCTGCCCAAAGGACAGCTATCCCCTCCCAAGGATTGACAAGCTCGTGGATTCTATTGCTGGCCATTCCACCCTCAGCTTCCTAGATGCCTATTCAGGCTATCATCAGATCAAGATGCATGAGGATGACTTAGTGAAGACAGCTTTCCAAGCAATTGGAGGCATCTATTGCTATAACATGATGCCATTTGGGTTGAAGAACGCAGGAGAAACTTATCAACGCATGGTAAACAAGGTCTTTGCCTCACAAATTGGCCAAAACATGGAGGCCTACGTCGAAGATATGGTCATCAAAACAAAGGCCGGACGTCACGTGGTCGACCTAAAGGAAACGTTTGTCAATTTGCGAGCAAACGACATGAAGCTCAACCCGAGCAAATGTGTATTTGGAGTGGCAGCTGGCAAGTTTCTTGGATTTATGGTGTCCCAAAGAGGTATAGAAGCTAACCCAGAGAAGATCAAGGCTCTAGTCGAGATGAAGGAGCCTGCAAGTATAAAGGAGATGCAGCGACTTAACGGTAGGGTGGAAGCCCTAGGTCGTTTTATAGCCAAGTCGGCTGAAAGGTCTCTCCCCTTCTTCAAATCATTGAGGGGGATGAAAAATTTTGAGTGGACGGCCGAATGTCATTCATCGTTCCAACAACTCAAGGAATACCTTGCTACTCCTCCACTATTGAGCAGCCCGACTACTGGTGAGACCTTGTTCGTGTATCTGTCCGTGGGAGACAAAGCAGTTGCTGCAGTATTGGTCCGAGAAGAGGAGGGACTTCAAAAGCCTGTATATTATGTAAGCAAGGCCCTATTAGAGGTTGAAGGCAGGTACTATAACACAGAAAAGGTCGCATATCTTTGGTCGTGGCTTCAAGGAAGATGCGAGCTTACTTCTTGGCTCACCCCATAGTGGTGCTTACGAATGCCCCCTTAAGAAAAATTCTGCATAAACCCGAGAGTTCAGGTCGCCTACTCAATTGGTCAATTGCCCTCACGGAATTCGACATCGAGTATCGACCTCGAAAGACGTTGAAGGCTCAAGCCTTGGCAGACTTCTTGGTCGAGCTTACGTTCACCAAGGAAGATAGCGAGGTGCGAGTTCAGAAAGAAAAAGCGAAGGGAAAAGAACAAGAGTCCCAGCCCGTCACTACTCTACCCGACGATTGCTGGAAGGTCTACTCGGATGGGTCAGCTACAAAGAATGTTAGTGGAGCTGGGATTGTTTTGATCGAACCAGAGTCTGGGATAGTGTACGAGGAGTCATTAAGGTTCAAATTTGATGCCTCCAACAACCAGGCGGAGTATGAAGCCTTAGTAGCAGCCATTGAGTACGCCAAGTGCTTTGGAGCGACTAAAATCATGGCATATTGTGACTCACAGTTGATAGTCAACCAGGTCCGAGGAGAATACGAGGTGTTGAACTCTACTCTAGTCAAATACCACGACCTGGTGAAGAAATTGACAAAGGATTTGGAGTTTTGGGGAATTCAGAGGATTGGTCGAGAAGACAACGAGCTAGCCGACCTACTCTCAAAACTGGCCACTTCAGATGAGCCACATGAAGAGCCTATCTCCTACATTGAGAGCCCAGATTATGAAAGGGTTCAGATTCAATGTGTGGAAGACACTTCAAATAACAAGTGTTGGATCGAAGAAATAAAGGCGTACCTGGAAAGTGGCGAGCTCCCCAAAGACGAGAAGAAAGCTCGAGCTGTTAAAAAGAAAGCTCCGAGATATGTCATTCAAGGAGGCATGCTCTTCATAAGATCATATACTAGGCCATTGCTGAAGTGCATCCACCCTCAAGAAATCACCCAATTAATGCATGAAGTGCATAGTGGAATTTGCGGTGGACACCCGGGGGCCAGGACTTTAGCCGACAAATTGATCACTTTGGGGTACTATTGGCCACACATGCGAGCTGACACTCATGACTTTGTTCAACAATGTGACCAATGTCAAAGGTTTTCCAACCTACCTCATCTACCTACTACAGAGCAAACTCCTGTGATCGCTGCTTGGCCATTCGACATGTGGGCCGTCGACTTGATTGGACCCTTCTCTCCCGCCCATGGAAACTGCAAGTATGCTATTGTCGCCATTGATTATTTCACCAAGTGGGTCGAGGCAAAACCACTAGCTCGCATCACAGAGGAAAACGCAATAAACTTCATACATGACTTCATCTGGTGTCGATTCGGGATCCCTCGAGCTACAGTTTCAAACAACGGGCTACAGTTCTCCTGAGCCTTTGAAGAAGAAATGAATAGAGTGGGGGTCAAACATTGGCAGTCATCTGTTGCATACCCTCAAGGAAATGGGCAAGCTGAAGCAGCAAATAAACTAGTCCTATCTTCACTAAAGACAGGCCTGGTAGGTCGACGTAGCAACTGGTTGGACGAACTCCCCCTTGCTCTTTGGGCAGTTCGCACAACCACTCAGGGGCCTATGGGGGAAACCCCATTTGCTCTAGCGTACGGATCAGAGGCTATAGCTCCAACTGAGTTGAGGTTTCCTACAGCCAGAGTGACTTTCTTTGATCAAGAGCAGAATGATATCAACAGATTGATCGACCTGGATTTGATCGACGAGAAGCGAGATACGGCTTACCTTCGGATGGTCAACTACAAGCAGCGAACTAAGAGTTACCACGACAAGAAAGTGAAAACAAGATCATTCCAAGTAGGAGATCACGTGCTAAGAAAGATTGAAGCAACAGGAAGGAGAACCCAACAGAATAAACTATCTCCTAACTGGGAAGGTCCCTATATTGTTACTCGAGTCATCAAAGAGGGGACCTACATGATAGCTCACCCAGATGGTGAAGAGTTGAAGCATCCATGGCATGCTACTCACCTTATCAAGTACTACTTCTAGTTCAAGTCCTTAGCTCAGTTCAAAGTTAAAGCAGTTCCCAATTTGTCATAGTTCTAGTTTTCTATTCGATGTAAGCATGTTTCTACTTCAATAAAAATCGCAGTTCTATCGACCAAACAATGTACACTAACTTCAACAAGCTCGAATCTTGGTCAGCTTCATTTAAACAAGCTCGATTCTTAATCAGCTTCGTTCCTTTAGCGAGTCCGACTCATAGTCGACTTCGTTCAACAAGCTCGACTCTTAGTCAGCTTCGTTTCAACAAACTCGATTCTTAATCAGTTTTGTTCCTTTGACAAGTCCGACTCTTAGTCGACTCAGTCCCTATGAGCTCGACTCTCAGTCGGCTTCATTCTAACCAGCTCGATTCTTAATCAGCTGTATACTATTAACAAGTCCGACCCTAGGTCGACTTCGTTCTGATAAGCCCGATCCTTGGTCGGCTTTGATCTCTTAAACAGGTTCGACTCTGAGTTAACTTTGTATACAAAAATCCTTACAAGTATAAGGTTGACTAAGTCGACACGAAGCTAGGTCGACCCTAAGCTTAAGGTGACTTATTCGTTCTATTACATCTAGCTCGACACACACATGCTGAATTTAAAAGCATACAACATACAAAGATATAAGGTCAGCTACGATTGCATATAAATAAGTCTCTCAAAAAGCAGGCCAAGACTTGGGCAATATAAAAAGCTACAAAGTTTTATGCCTCCCAAAAACTGGGCCAAGGCATTCAAATAATTTCCAGACAAAAGGCAAAATGTTGTTTTGGAACTTGTTCATTACTACAACATTCAGAAAAATTCAAGGATCTTGACCAGCGTCAACTTGGCCACTAGTGTCAGCCCGATCCCCCATGCTCTCTTCTTGTTGATAAGGACTCACGGGCTTACCCGATTCTGAAAAAACACGAGTAGGGGATTCATACTCAGTTTCCATAGCATCAGCATCTTCAATCTCTTGCAGAGCGACATCAAAGTTCCTCTCGGCAATTTGGGGAGCTACCCATGGCTCACATCCATCTTCTTGATCCTCTTGAGCAATGAAGGCAAGGTCATTTTAGAGGTAAGGTACCATTGAATGTCCACCACGAGCGGCCATGTCATACTGGGGTTCAGAGGCCCAACGAGCTAACTGCTCGAGGGTGACTTCAGCTGTTGAATCCACCAGAGCCTGACGTGCCATGTGACGCTTACCCAAGTCCAGGAAGTCCTTTGCCTTAGCAACGATGGCATTGTAATAATCATCTCCACCCTTGAACTCGTCAACAGCTTTCTTAGAGGCGGCCTGGAGGTCTTCTTGCCATTTCATCCGCGCTAGCCGGTGCTCCTCATTCAGCTCGATCAAGAAGGTGTCCTTATCCTTCAAATGTTTGGAAACTGTTGCCAGCTCCGTTTTAACCTTCTCATGCTCCAGCCGCTCTGCATCTCTCTCTGCCTTCATCTCCCCAAGCTTGGTCTCAGCAGCCTTGAGGTCCTCCAAAGCCTTATCCTTGTCCGCCAGAGCTTTCTTCTTCACCAACTCCTGAGCATCAAATGAGTTGTCGAGATCGTTGTATTTTTCTCTTAACTCGGACAACTCTTGAGTCTTCTTGGAGTAGTTGTTCAGAGCCTGCCTTTCTCTCTCAATGGAGGCCCTCCAGGAGCTCTTAACTTGTTCCACCATGGTCAGGTTCTGAATCAAAGAAAATCATTGGAGTATTAATTCGATAAGGATTTGGAGGCCTAACTGGCGACCTCAAAAGATGAGCGACTAAACCAAATCAGGAAACAAAGACTTACCTCGCTCTGCACTAAACCAGATCGAGCTGAAAACTCTTCAGGGGTAATCCCCTTATCAGCAAAGTGGGCAAGAAGGTCGACATCGATGGCCCTCCTAACAACAACCTGGCCCAAGCTCATTTCTGGAAAGCGGCGACTCATGCTATTAACCCCAATGAGAGGTGGGACATCACTCAACCTCCTCATCTGATCCTCAAGGGACTCTTGGTTAGGGGGAGGAGAAACTGGTGGAAGACGTTGGCTCGAGGAAACGGATTTCCCTTTCTCAATCTGCGACCTCTTCTTCGTGCTCAAGGGACGATCATCATCATCCTCCTCCATGTCATCATCATCAACATTGACGACATTCGAAGGGCTAGCACCTGCCGTCCCAGCTCCAGAGGTCGCAACATTAGCCTCATGAGTTGGGTCGGAGCTCAGGCTTGGTCTAACTGACTTGTTAGACTCGTCCCCCCTTCATTCACGTCCATGGACTGGGTACCGCTCTGCAAAGGATCTTCCAGTTCAACCTCCTCCATTGGCACCATCCCGGCATTATCTTTGGGAAGCAAATTGCTCCTTGCAGCCGCTTCTCTCTCCCTGCTAGCTCTAGCATTGGAAGCACCATGGGCCCTCTTAGCTTTCCTCTTGTCTGATACTCCCACTATGCGCACCATGGCTGCCTCTTGTTCAGGAGTTAAGACTGCACAACATCAAAATGATTAAAGATTAGCTCAACAATTCAAGACAGTTCTATGTACGAGCTAACTAGTTCTACATATGAGCAAACTGTTGGTCCCAAAGGTGGCAACAAGGGTGAAAAACAGCTAGAGGGGAGGGGTGAATAGCTGTTACAAATTTTTCGCCCTCTTTTAAAAACTAAACCTCTTGCTTACAAAATTCTCTTGCAGTTGATAATAAACTGCAAGTGAAGATGTAAAATGCACAGCGGAATAATAGAGTGTAAAGCGGTTTTGAAGAGGCGGTTTGTAAGTGCGGTTTTTGCTTGACGGTTTTGGTGAGTGCAGTTTTACAAACACGTGTATTTTTGACAATGTTAATTCCAAACACTATTTCACAATAATGGATATCTAAATAAAGATCAAACAGAGATAAAGATAAATAATTAGTAATCACAGGAAATATAAATGCAGAAAGTAAGAACACGTGATTTGGAGTGGTTCAATCGATAAACGATCTACGTCCACTACCAAGATGGTTAGTCTTGGATTTTCTAAGAGTTAGATTTTATATTGAGTATGAGAGAGAGATTACAAGATACAAAGTATTCAAACTCGAATCAAAATCTATTCTATGAAGAACAAATCCTAAGACTATAACCAGTGTATCTCAAATGAATAATCTATGTGATTAAACAAGTGAGGTGTGTGTGTGTGTATTCAAGATCAAGGCTCTTTAAATCTGTGAGATGTAGAGCTCAATGATTCTTGAATGTGTTAAGGCTTGATTTCTGGGCTGGGGATATTTCTTGAAGTATGAAGATGAAGATTTAAAGGACTTATGAATTTCTGGGCAGAGCTTCAGCTTCTATGAACACAACACTTCTCAATTTCTCAAGCAATCTTTAAATGGTGAAGATTAGGGGTATTTATACCCAAGCATCCAAGATATAGCCGTTGGACACAGCCGTTGCAAGGACAGTACTTGATGCTTTTCCATTGGTCCACAACAACCACTTTTGTCCTTAGGAACTGTTGTTGCAGAAAAGCTGATCAGACTTCAGCTGCAAATAAGGTGGTTAGGACACCTGTTACCTTTATGAGATCTTTGCAGATCTTCTCTGACATTGAATCACGTGACAAGATATGGTGGTTGATATTTGATATTGCTGACGTGGATTCCAACGGTAAAATGTGGTTCACTCTTCAAGTCTTCAATCATTGGATGCGGTCCTGGGGTCAAGCGGTTTTGACAAGTGCGGTTGATTACACCAGTGAGGTTGCTGAGGTGCGGTTCAAGATGGAACTGCGAAGCAGTTGCTGTTCACTACAAAGCGGTTGCACTAGAGAGAGTCAAAGGCAGTTTCAGACAAAGGAATTCCACCAAGCAGTTGCTAGGTGCGGTTTGCCTGGTGCGGTTGATAATTTGGAACTGCACAGGTGCGATCAATAATTTGGAACTGCATAGGTGGTTGGAAACTTTTGAACTGCACAGGTGGTTGGAAACTTTTGAACTGCACAGGTGGTTGGAAACTTTGGAACTGCACAGGTGGTTGGAAACTTTGGAACTGCACAGGTGGTTGGAAACTTTGGAACTGCACAGGTGGTTGGAAACTTTTGAACTGCACAGGTGGTTGGAAAAGTGGAACTGCACAGGTGCGGTTGATAATTTGGAATTGCACCTGCACCTACAACTGCAACCTCATTTGAACTGCAACTGCAACTGCAACTACAACCTCATTTGAACTGCAACTACAACCTCATTTGAACTGCAACTGCAACTGCAACCTCATTTGAACTGCAATTGCAACTGCAACCTCATTTGAACTGCAACTGCAACTGCAACTGCAACCTCATTTGGACTGCAACTGCAACTTCAGATCCTCAAATCCTCAAATCCAATGAGTCTTGTGCCAGTCTTCAAGCCTAAATTTAACCTATTCTATAAAATGGACTTAGCTAAAATATTGAAGTCTAAGCTTCATTACATAGGGTCCTAAAGTCCTTAAAATAGACAGGAGGTTATGGTATCAATCAAATCTAATCTAAAATAGGAGGGTTAAAATATGCATACCCAACAATCTCCCACTATTTGATTGATGCCATTACCTACTATAACTAAAGCAAACATTGTACTTGGTAAAAACATGTCCATAAGAATTAATATGGTAATTCATGTCCCAAGTCAATGCACACACCAGCTTAAGCTATAGATTTCTATACTATTGAAAGATTTAAAATTACAACTTGAAAAGTATAGAAATGCATTCAGTGCACTTGAAAAGATATGAGTTTAAGTTTAAAGTGCGGTTTAAACTGAATGTTTAACCTTCATTTCAAAAATATGATTTTAAGTTGAAAAATATTTGAATGAGGTTATAAACCATAAGCGGTTTCATTGTTCTACAAACAAGCAGTTTGATATGAACAAAGTTTTGGAACCAATGATGCATTTTTCATTACTACCTTTGCAGGCGGTCCAAGGAGGAGTCTAGAGAGTTGAAGAATGAATGAAACTCCCCCTGAAATGTTGTGGTCCCGGCATTAGGTTTGCTGTATAGATCTCTCCCCCTTAATGGCATCAAACAATGAAGACTTAAGGGTAACCAATTCAAGGGATTGAGTTTGGAGCAGCTGGGATTGAGAAGAGACTTGGGTTTAGAGATCTCTCCCCCTTGGATGGTGAGTAGTTGGCCTTGAATCAAGAGGAGAGAGGAAAGGATTTAGGCATAATTCGAAGGACGGGAGGTAGAAAAGGAAGGTGTGGTTGGAGATAAGGGAGCGGTTTGGGTTTGAGGCGCGGTTGATGGTAGGTGAGTATTGGCTTGAAATTCAGGCTCACTCCGGTTGACCGTGTACTAAGAGCCATTCGTTGCAATCTCAGGCTCTATGTGGTCAACCATGCGATCAGAGCCATCCTTGGCAGCTTCTACTTTAGGGTTTGATTTTTTTTTTTTTTTTTTGGAATGGGAATTGTAAAGGGTGGAATTGGAAGTGTTTGGGGTAGAGAGATTTGAGGTAGGGTGGTTTGGGGTGGTTGGTATAGGAGTGGTTGGTATAGGAGTGGTTGATATTGGAGTGGTTGGTATTGGAGTGGTTGGTATAGGAGTGGTTTGATGTATAGGTGTGGTTGGTATAGGAGTGGTTTGATGTATAGGAGTGGTTGGTATTGGAGTGGTTTGATGTATAGGAGTGGTTGGTATTGGAGAGTTACTTGGTGAAGGAGTTGGATCCTACAAAAGAAAATTGTAAAGTTAGATCCATTTCAAGTATTCACAATTCACAAGCGGTTTGAGCACCCATGCGGTTCAACAATGGTGCGGTTTGAAAAATGAAGTATTTCAAACCTCAAGTGAACTATGAATACTTTAAGAAAAATAAACATGAAGATTTGAGAACAAAAATTACTAGTACGTGGCATTGTAATCCAAAGTTATCCCACACATGCAAGTAGTGTTTTGGAGGGGAAGGTTGTGGTGTCCAGCCTATATACTAAGTAAAATCTCAAAAACTAAGAAAGGAATTTTAAACAGCATGCGGTTTCAAAGGAATTTGAAAAAGCGGTTCCAGCATGTGGTTTATGAAAACAACTCGTCACTAAAAAATAGCTTGCGGTTTCTAAAATAGAGAGAATGTGATTTCCTACAAGCGGTTGGATTTCCAAAATAGACATGCGGTTTGAAAACATAAAAAATATGTGGTTTAAAGAATGCGGTTTCAAATACATGTAGCATGCGGTTCTGAGTGAAAAGCGGTTCAACTGCACGATGAAATATTTTTTTATTTTATTTTTTATTTATTATTTTTTTTTATATTTTTTTTTAATAAAGATAAGAAAAAATAGAAGTTACTCTAAGTTGAAACGCGGTTTGAATCCAATCGGTCAAGCTGCAGCAAGCAGTTAGGCATTGGCGGTTGGCTGCAAGCGGTTGACTACTTGTGGTTTAGTGCATGCGGTTTCAACCTAAATTCCATAATCTCAACATACAAGTTAGCAAATAAAAAGTATGGAATCATTTAAGTTCAAGCATACCCATTTCTCCTCTGAGGAAAGAAAACCTCTTGGAGTCAAGAGCCTTGGTGAGGATATCAGCAATCTGGTTGTCTGTCCCCACATACTCTAAATGGATATTCCTCTTCTCCACATGGTCTTTGAGGAAATGATACTTGATATCAATATGCTTGGTTTTGGAATGCATGACAGGTTTGTTGGAGACTGAAATTGTTGAAGTGTTGTCACACATGATGGGACAATTCCTTCATGGATTCCATAGTCCCACCAACCGCCGCTTCATCCAAAGGATTTGACAAAGAACAACTACCAAGAAGCAATATACTCACTCCGTGGTTGACACCGAAAGCGATGCTTGCTTCTTGGCGGCCCAAGCAACTAGTCTATTTCCGAGGAAATGACAAGTACCACTAGTGCTTTTCCTCAATAGTACAAGCCGCATAATCTGCATCGATTAACCTACAAGATCGAAGTTCGAATCTTTGGAATACCAAAGTCCAAGGTTAGTGGTTCCGGATAAATAGCGGATTATACGCTTGATCGCAATAAGATGTGCTTCTCTAGGATCTCGCTTGATAGCGTGCACATACGCGGACACTAAACATGATATCGGGCCTACTAGCAGTTAAATAAAGTAATGAGCCAATCATACCTCGATATAAAGTTTGATCAACTTTCTTACCTTTGAGATCTTTATCTAGCTTATTGCCGGTGGCCATTGGAGTATCATATGCTTTAGCATTTTCTAATCCAAACTTCTTTATTAGCTCCTTGGTGTATTTGGCTTGGCTGAGGAAAATACCTTCTTCGCATTGCTTGATTTGAAGCCCGAGGAAGAATGTTAATTCTCCCATCATGCTCATCTCAAAATTGCTTTTCATTAGCTTCTCGAAACGCTTACAAAGTAACTCGTTAGTAGAACCAAAAATGATATCATCAACATATATTTGAACAAGTAAAGTATGATCATTGTATTTGGCAATAAAAAGATTTGTATCGATTTTACCACATTTAAATCCCTTTTCTAGTAAAAATTTAGAGAGAGTCTCATACCATGCCCTTGGAGCTTGCTTAAGTCCATACAAAGCTTTCTGGAGTTTGTAGACATGATTGGGAAATTTAGAGTCTTCAAATCCAGGCGGTTGGGCAACATACACGGTCTCTTGCAGTTCACCGTTGAGGAAAGCACTATTTACGTCCATTTGATATAACTTGAAACGCTTGAAAGAGGCGTAGGCTAAGAAGATTCTGATAGCTTCCAATCTTGCAACTGGAGCAAAGGTTTCATCATAATCGATTCCTTCTTCTTGCCTATATCCTTGTGCTACCAACCTTGCTTTATTCCTAGTGATGCTTCCATTCTCATCCATCTTATTCCTAAATACCCACTTAATTCCTATCACTCCTTGATCCTGAGGTCTAGGCACTAAAGTCCAGACCTTGCATCTTTCAAACTGGTTGAGTTCTTCTTGCATAGCAACGACCCAACTGAAATCTTGGAGTGCTTCATCAATCTTCTTGGGTTCAACTTGAGATAATAAGGAAGTATGCTCATCATAATTTGATCTCCTTGTTTGAACACCGGAAAACAGATCACCAATCACATTTGTGAGGGGGTGACTGCTGACTTCACGAACCTCTGGGGGTAAGTCTGGTTGGACCGAGGCTTTCTTTGAAGATCTTCAATGGAACGTCGTTAGATCCTTCAGCGAAGTCATGGAAGGTAAGTTGACGAAGAGGTTCTATAAGATGGATAGGGGAATTCTCAACTTCTTCTTCCCTTGGAGTTGCATCTGGAGTAGGACTGAGGTTTGCTGAAGATCTTCAATTGGAACGTCGTTAGATCCTTCAGCGAAGTCATGGAAGGTAAGTTGACGAAGAGGTTCTATAAGATGGATAGGGGAATTCTCAACTTCTTCTTCCCTTGGAGTTGCATCTGGAGTAGGAAATTCAGGTGCGGTTTCAAAGGTGCGATTTGAGGGAATTTCAGTTGAGGGTGCTAGATTTTGCGGTTGAGGTTCAGGTGCGGTTCTAGATGGTTCACCTGTTTCATTAGGCTCAGCAAAATCATCAGCAACATTTGGAGCCAAATGTGGCTCAAGGAGAGAATGCTCATCGAATGTAATATGGACAGACTCAACTATTTTTAAACTAGTTTTATTGAAAACACGAAAAGCTTTTGAATGTTTAGCATACCCAACAAAAATACCTTCGTCGGCCTTGGCTCCGAATTTACCTCTATTTTCTCTTCCAATGTAGAGGACAAAATATTTGCAGCCAAAGATCTTGAAGAATGCAATGTTGGGGGTTCTTCCTCGCCAAAGCTCATAGGGAGTCTTGTTATAGGCTTTGTTGATGAGGGAGCGGTTCTGAGTGAAGCATGCTGTATTGATTGCTTCAGCCCAGAAATACTGAGGTAGCTTCGCTTCAGATATCATTGTCTTTCCAGCCTCAATCAACGTCCTATTCTTCCTTTTCCACAACTCCATTTTATTGTGGAACACCAGCGGTTGAAAAATTATGATCAATCTCATGGTCATCACAATACTGAGCAACACCGTTGTTCTTAAATTCTGTTCCATTATCTGATCGAACACTAACGATGTCATCTTTTTTTTTGAGTTTGGAGCCGTCTAAAAAGTGCGGTGAGAATATCATAGCAATCATCTTTGGAAATCATCATCTCAACCCACGTATATCTTGAATAATCATCCACCACCACTAAGGTATATCTATTTCCTCCAATGTCCGGCAAGGGTTACGGGTCCAAACAAATCTACGTGAAGCGCTTGTAAGCATCTTGAAGTTGAAGGAGCGGTCTTCTTTGGTGAAAGACGACGCGGACCGCTTACTGCCGGCATGCACTACATTTCTCAGGATGGTGGTCAGCCACTTTGGGTAAACCACGAACGAGGTTTTCCCTACCAATCTTTGCCAGATACTTGAAGTTCAAGTGGCTCAACCTCTTGTGCCATAGCCAACTATTTTCGCTCACATTCTTAGCTACAAAACGTAGATTAGTAATACTACATGCGTAATTTAGATCAATAATGTAAATATTACTCTTACGAATCCTCGTGAGTAGGGTGACGCCGGAAATGCTATCTTTGATAAAGCAATTTGATGACGTGAAGTTGCAAAGCATTCCTTTGTCGCAAAATTGAGAAATTGAAAGGAGGTTGTGCTTGAGTCCTTCAACAAGAGAAACCTTCTCAATGGTTAGGTTTCCTCTCCTTATGATACCATATCCAATGGTCTTGCCTTTGTTGTTGTCACCAAAGGTTACGGACGGACCACTTGCTTCAATGACATCTTCTAGTAATGATCTATCTCCAAATATATGTCTTGAGCACCACCGTCAAGATACCATTCATTTTCCTTGGAGTGACCAGCCATTAAGTAGAGGACCCGAAATGTAAACATTAAGAACGAGGTCCCCTTTATTCCTTGGGTCCTGAAGTTAGCAACCCTTCACGACCCACACTGTTTGACATAAGGAGGTTTACTCTTCCTCGGCATTGGATGTGAACCGCAAAAGGCATTCTGCAGACCTTGTGACCTAAACCATCACACACGTAACATTTATAATAGCTACAAGCTTCATGAGGTTTTACTAACTCCTTACTCTTCTTAGGAGTTGCATGCGGTTTGGGAGGAGCGGTTGTAGGCCGACAAAAGGAACTGGCTTTAGTTTGACCACGTATTTTCTAGGAACGCTATTCACGCTTTTGAAGGCGGGAGGAGCGGTCAAGAAGAGGCGCGGTCGGACACTGGAATTGCCGTAACCGCCTTTTCCACCGTAAGCGGTTGGAGCAGGGATTCGACCAATTCCATAAGCCATTTCCTTCGAAGCTACACTCTCGTAATCCTTTGGCTTCATCTGAGAGTTCTTACCATATTGCTTCCCTTTTGGGTAGACATAATTAATTTGTCGTCCTTTACCCTTTCCTTTAGCATGCTTCCCCTTAGGAATTTCTTTAGTTAGTTTCAAAGTTTCCTCATCCTTTTCACTAGAGGATGCACACTTCTCCTCTTCCTCAGATCCAAAACCTAGACCTTCCTTAATTCCAGGAGGAACTTGGGAGTCTATGATTTGATCCTTGGTGGATTGAGACTTGAGCCACGAATTAATAATCTTTTGGAGATCGTTGATTTGGGTAACCAAGTCATCATTCTGGAGTTGAAGTGCAGCAACCTTAGTTTCAAGGATGCGGTTTTGATCAGCAAGAGGAGTCATACTTCTGATTTGGTCCTTAAGATTTGAAATTTCAGACCTCATCACAGTTTTCTCCGTCTTGTACAAATTAATTTCATCATGAGCTAAGCTTAAGGCTTTCTTAAGATTAGAGAATTGATGGATCACCATTTCAGCTTCCTTGAACATCTTTTCATGTTCCATGGGAGAAACCTCTTTCACCACCTTTTTCAAAATTTTCTTTGGAATTGCTTTTGAAGGTGGAGCATTTTTAGATGAGAAAATGGGACGTGAATACGAGAAATTTCCTATCTTAATGCTAGGAGTAAGTTTGATATCATCATCCAATTTATAATTTGGAAGTTTTGTGAAAACCTCTTCTTCTTCCATATCTTGCAACTCGTTTGACTCAGAATCTGAATCATCGGAAGCATCTGCAACTAAGCAGAGATTAACCTCTTCGGTTTCTTCGTCACTTCCATCATCAGAATCTGTTTCAATCCAAGTTGCTAATTCCTTGGAATTCTCTTCCTCCTCAGCAACCATTCCCTTGCGACGAGAAAATTTCGCAGGAGAGGTTTTCTTTTTCAAGTATTCGTATTTGGGCTGTGGACACTCAGATGCAAAGTGACCAGGTTTTCTACAATTGTAGCAAACTAGATCACTCTTTTTCTTTGTATCTCCAGCCTTAGAAAATGTTGCTGAAGGTTTGCCTTTTGAAAAAGTTTTTGTAAAAGGTTTTGAGGATTTTCTAAACTTTTGAAATCTTTTTACAAACATGGAAAAATCATCATCATCCATCTCAATGAGTGATGATGTTGATATGGAAGGATCTGCAGTTTGATTGGATGTAGATGGTTTCTCCTCTTGTTCCACTACAGACATAGAAAGCAATTTGGTTTTCCCTTCAATCTCTTCAATATGATTTAATTTAAGCTCATAGACTCTAAGGTTTGTATACAAGTTACTTAACGATCAAGTATTCAAAACTTTTGAGTCTTCTAGAGAGGTAGCCTTATTTACCCATCTAGAACCTAAAGCAGCGAGGAAAGTCATATTGATTTCCTTATCGGTTAAAGTTTTTCCAAGAGATCTACAAGCATTAACTACCTCAACATAGCGGTCGTAGGTTTGACGCAAGGTTTCGTTGGATTTTCTGTTGAAGTTGTTGTAGGATATTTCAACAGCATATAATTTGCTTTCCTTGCATTCGTCATCACCTTCGAGGTAGCTCTCTATGGCATCCCACATCTGCTTTGCGGTTTTGAGGTACATCACTTTCTGTAGGGTTCATACGGGGAGGGTTCCAGAAATGATGTGCCTTGCCTTGCTGTCTAAGGCAACTAATCTCTTCTCTTTATCTGACCACTCATCTTTTGGCTTTTTGACCTCTGGAGTTTCTCTATTGGTGGTTGCATCAGTGTTGGCCTTCATTGGAATTAACGGGCCATTGATCACGCACTCCACCAGCATCTCATCAATTGTTTCCAAGTGAATGAGCATTCTGCACTTCCAGATATCAAAGTGCTCTTCGTCCAAAATTGGAATGTGTGAATAGTTAACAGTTGTCATTGTCTTTGAGGTTGCCATAACGAATCGGCACACAAGCTATTAAGCTTGAAAAATAGTGGTTTTTAAAAGTGTTAGCTCTGATACCACTTGTTGGTCCCAAAGGTGGCAACAAGGGTGAAAAACAGCTAGAGGGGGGGGGTGAATAGTTGTTACAAATTTTTCGCCCTCTTTTAAAAACTAAACCTCTTGCTTACAAAATCCTCTTGCAGTTGTTAATAAACTGCAAGTGAAGATGTAAAATGCACAGCGGAATAATAGAGTGTAAAGCGGTTTTGAAGAGGCGGTTTGTAAGTGCGGTTTTTGCTTGGCGGTTTTGGTGAGTGCAGTTTTACAAACACGTGTATTTTTGACAATGTTAATTCCAAACACTATTTCACAATAATGGATATCTAAATAAAGATCAAACAGAGATAAAGATAAATAATTAGTAATCACAGGAAATATAAATGCAGAAAGTAAGAACACGTGATTTGGAGTGGTTCAATCGATAAACGATCTACGTCCACTACCAAGATGGTTAGTCTTGGATTTTCTAAGAGTTAGATTTTATATTGAGTATGAGAGAGAGATTACAAGATACAAAGTATTCAAACTCGAATCAAAATCTATTCTATGAAGAACAAATCCTAAGACTATAACCAGTGTATCTCAAATGAATAATCTATGTGATTAAACAAGTGAGGTGTGTGTGTGTGTATTCAAGATCAAGGCTCTTTAAATCTGTGAGATGTAGAGCTCAATGATTCTTGAATGTGTTAAGGCTTGATTTCTGGGCTGGGGATATTTCTTGAAGTATGAAGATGAAGATTCAAAGGACTTATGAATTTCTGGGCAGAGCTTCAGCTTCTATGAACACAGCACTTCTCAATTTCTCAAGCAATCTTTAAATGGTGAAGATTAGGGGTATTTATACCCAAGCATCCAAGATATAGCCGTTGGATACAGCTGTTGCAAGGACAGTACTTGATGCTTTTCCATTGGTCCACAACAACCACTTTTGTCCTTAGAAACTGTTGTTGCAGAAAAGCTGATCAGACTTCAGCTGCAAATAAGGTGGTTAGGACACCTGTCACCTTTATGAGATCTTTGCAGATCTTCTCTGACATTGAATCACGTGACAAGATATGGTGGTTGATATTTGATATTGCTGACGTGGATTCCAACGGTAAAATGTGGTTCACTCTTCAAGTCTTCAATCATTGGATGCGGTCCTGGGGTCAAGCGGTTTTGACAAGTGCGGTTGATTACACCAGTGAGGTTGCTGAGGTGCGGTTCAAGATGGAACCTATGCGGCGCTGTCGTTCACTACAAAGCGGTTGCACTAGAGAGAGTCAAAGGCAGTTTCAGACAAAGGAATTCCACCAAGCAGTTGCTAGGTGCGGTTTGCCTGGTGCGGTTGATAATTTGGAACTGCACAGGTGCGGTCAATAATTTGGAACTGCACAGGTGGTTGGAAACTTTTGAACTGCAGAGGTGGTTGGAAACTTTGGAACTGCACAGGTGGTTGGAAACTTTGGAACTGCACAGGTGGTTGGAAACTTTGGAACTGCACAGGTGGTTGGAAACTTTGGAACTGCACAGGTGGTTGGAAACTTTTGAACTGCACAGGTGGTTGGAAAAGTGGAACTGCACAGGTGCAGTTGATAAAGTGGAACTGCACAGGTGCGGTTGATAATTTGGAATTGCACCTGCAACTGCAACTGCAACCTCATTTGCACTGCAACTGCAACTGCAACTACAACCTCATTTGAACTGCAACTGCAACTGCAACTGCAACTACAACCTCATTTGAACTGCAACTGCAACCTCATTTGAACTGCAATTGCAACTGCAACCTCATTTGAACTGCAACTGCAACTGCAACCTCATTTGAACTGCAACTGCAACTGCAACTTCAGATCCTCAAATCCTCAAATCCAATGAGTCTTGTGCCAGTCTTCAAGCCTAAATTTAACCTATTCTATAAAATGGACTTAGCTAAAATATTGAAGTCTAAGCTTCATTACATAGGGTCCTAAAGTCCTTAAAATAGACAGGAGGTTATGGTATCAATCAAATCTAATCTAAAATAGGAGGGTTAAAATATGCATACCCAACACAAACAATTGACAAGCTAAGATATGCAATTCAAGATAGTTGTGTATACGAGCTACAAATTCTACATAAGAGGTAACAGCTGACGAGCTAAGAGTTGCATATGTAGTTCAAGATAATTCTATATGCCAAAGCTATACATGTGAGCTAACAGTTGACGAATTAACAAAAGCGAGTAAATTCTTACCACCAATGTGTTCCCCATTGTCTTTACAATAGTTGGCAGTTTTCTGACAAAACTGGCAATTCTCCTCCAACCTACCCAAGGAATGCGTGACCCAGTCGGGGTATACCAGACATCTCATTATGGGAACCAGAGGCTGCACTTCCCCATCACTAGACATCATCTCGGCTTGGATGTAGTTGTATTTGGTCGTCCCCAGTGTTTCCCAGCTGATAGGTCCGTTCTTGACCAACAAACACAGTTTCTTATACAAGGTTTGGTACCAAGGAGGCTCCCAGTAATTTTCCTCACTAACGACATCAGACTCCTCATTGGGCAAGGGAAACTCCCATCCCAACCTGCTCTCCACAACAACAACATACGAGTTCCAGCCACTATGCTTATTGGGGAGGTTAGCAAACAGTTTAGGAGAATTGGGTTTGGAAGGAGTACTAATTCCCCAATCGGCTTTGTCGAGCTTAGCACCAAAGAATTCCTTAAAAACTTTCATACATGGCTCATAACCCAAAAACCTACACACCATGGCAAAGCACACCAACACCCTACAAGTGTTGGCCCCAAGTTGTAGAGGAAGAGCATCCATACACTCAAGGAACTCATTAATGAAGGGATCTAATGGCAACCTCAAGCCCGCCTCAAACTGCCCTTGGTAAAGGTGCTACGATACTTGGCCATGAAGTCCTTATTACTAAGAATGGTCACCCTAAAGTCTATCCTATCTACCCCACAGAAGTCATAAATCATGGCATAGCGAGACTCCATGTTCTTCTTCCCACGAAGAGGCCTTTGAGGCACATAGCCCCTCTCATTCTTCCCCGGCACCACAGAGGACCTGAAAGCATTCACAATTCTGGGACTTGAAGAAGTAGATGCAGTAGCTCCACCTTGAGAAGCCATATATGTACAAGAAGAAGGAGAAACAGGGGAGTCAGACCTGTGAACAATTTCAGTGGACCTACCCAAGGGCGACCTAGACTCCCCTGGAAAACCTTTTCTGTTTCTAAGGAAGGAGGGCTTCTCAGCATCCCTAACATAAAACAAAGCTATGTGGTCGAGCAATTCGTGGAAGAGATGAAAGGACACTACATTCGAGTCGTCAATTACTATATCTACAGCGTTTTCTCTAATGGGTAAACCTATTTCCCTAAAATTCAGCCCCCACCTTGACAAGGTGGAGGCACATTCATTCAGAGACATCTCTCTCCACTCACCGTTTATATTCTTGTATACCCTACGGTTAACAGTACAATACCCATACCAGGCTCCTGGTTCGCTACTGAAGGTTCTAGCCATGGCGAAATCAAAAGCAGTGCAATAATCAAAACCCTAAAGCAAGAGCAAAGAAGAATACCTTGCTCGGTGTCGGAACGGGAAGCTGTTGTGGAAGACAGAGGTCGAATTTAAACCCAGTTGCTCCTTTGCTATCTTCGCCGGAGTCTATCAGAGTTCAAGGACGGTAAAAGTTGTAAATGGAGAAGGATTCTACTATTTATATTTTCCAAAATTGGAAAGGAAAAGGAAAAATTCGAAAATTATTTTCCTAATTAATGGCGGAAACAGTTTACAAGACGGATTATCAAACATCCAAATAGTAATCATTGCAGAATACAGCGCTCTTTCAGATCTGACCGTTCGTCGCCAACGTCCAGGATTTTGCCACGTCATCTTGAGTCGACTAAACTTCAGAACGAGTGGCGACCTGCGGGTCACAACTATCTTCATCAAAATTTTCTTAACTTCCTAGTCGACAAAGTCAACTCGAAAGTTGGGGGCCACTGAACATACCAAAAGTGTCGAGTTGGGCCAAGCGAGTAAAGCCCAATCACAAGCGGCCATGGCTTCCACATTCTTGATGAGTCCGGCCCAATCACCATAAGGCCCAAGGCCCAGCAACAGGATCAGTCGACCTAAGCTCATTGTCCAACCTCCAAGGTCCCGACCTAGCTTGGTCCGACTCTACGTTTCATGACCAAATTCGGGTACGATCTAGCTCTACCCGTCATTCAGGGCGGCCTAACCTCAAATGGCGACCTCGACCTTATAAGCAAACGTCGACCTAACTGATACAGACTCATGTGTTTCAAATCTTTCCATAACTGGTTCCCTACAATTCAGGAGCCAATCCAGGACACGTTCTCGCGGCATGTAACTGTCCCATGAATCACGGAGCTCATGTAGCCCCTCCAAAAATAACCGTACTCATCAATTATAAATGCATCATCATTACCACGGTTATAAGGTAACTGCTATTTTGTTATCTGAATTCCATTATTCAATACGTTTTAGTTCTCCAATCATCAAATACTTACTCTCACGCCTGAGGGTCTAAGCCGGAGACACATCCGACTAGTCGTGGGTTCTGATTTCAGGTCAAGGAGCTAGGTGATCAGTCCTGCCACGTGAAGAAATATTGATAAGCATATTTTCTGCGACATCAAAACGTGATTTAGACAAGACCAACTAAAAAATACTATCAATTTGTTTAAAATTAACGACAGTTTATTTTGATTAACCATCATGATTTTCACAGTTATTTACTCTTTACATCCCGCATAAGATTTCTATTTCATAATTTTGAGTGTATTATATGAAGAGTAACTCTTGTAAAAAACTAATTTTTTTTAAATGTTATAAAAAACTAGTTTTCAGAACAGTTCATCACTCTTATTAGTTAGACTTAATGCTTTAAAACTAATTTTTTTCTAATATTACGAAACAACTAGTTTTTTGCAAGATTTTAACTTATATGAAAGTTCTATTTTCCAAAATGACAAAATAAAATAAAATTACTCTCTCAGTATCATTATGTTTGACCACATTTTCATTTTTGTTTATCTCATATTGTTTGACCCCTTTTAAATCCAATGCAAATTGATCAGTACTATCTTTTTTTCTCCTACTATATCCTTATTTATGTTTTATATTAAATTAATCAAGTATACATGCACAAATTTTCATGTCATAATTAAGGAGGGTATAATTGAAAATGTAAAAATTAAACGAAACATTTATTAAGGTTTCTTAAAATATGTGATTTTATCATAATGGCCAAATATATTGAGACGGAGGAAGTACTATTCCTCCCACTCATTCTCTTTTCAACTTTAATTTTATATTTACAATCTTTTCTACTTTAATTTTATATTTTCAAGGCAAAAACCATATTTTAGTCACTAAATTTTAATTCTTTTTTTCAAAATATTAACATTAAACTATTATTTTTCAAAATGTTGTCACTGAAATTTCACATTTTTCAAAATATGCTCAATCTATCGACAAATTTGCTAAAAAATCTAACGAAATTTAATCACATGGCCTCACATGAATCTTAGGTAAATGGTTTTTTTTTGTGAAATTAACTTGTAATATTTCTTATAAACTACTTCCTCCGTTCCAAACCTACGTGCACGTTTGGTGTTTTGTGCGTAGATTAAGGAAAGTGGGTAATGGAGAAAGTGTTGTGAGTGTAATAGTAAAATAGGAGAGCACTACAAGGAAAACCGGAATTAGAGACGGAAATTTAGAAACGGACGAAATCCGTAGCTAATTTGGCGACAGATTAGAGACAGAATCAAAAATCAGAGACGGATTCGGATTCCGTCTCTAAATTAGAGACAGATACAAAACCCGTCTCTAATTCAGAGACGGAATCTGAATCCGTCTCTAAATCAGAGACGGAATCAAATTTCGTCTCTAAATTAGAGACGGATTCGTTCCGTCTCTAATTCAGAGACGGAATCTGAATCCGTCTCTAATTTAGAGACGAAATTTGATCCCGTCTCTAATTTAGAGACGGATTCAGGTTCCGTCTCTAAATTTTAGAGACGGATTTTGTATCTGTCTCTAAAATAGAGACAGATTCAGAATCCGTCTCTAAATTAGAGACAGATTCAGAATCCGTCTCTAAACTTTAGAGACAGATTTTAACCCGTCTCTAATTTAGAGACAGATTTTTGAATCCGTCTCTAATTTAGTGACAGATTCAACATCTGTCTCTAAAATTTAAAGACAGATTTAGTATCCGTCTCTAAATTTGACTTTTCTTCTATATACTTTCATTTGTTTAGTTTTTTTCTATCTTTTTATATAACTTTTTCTAAAAAAAACCACTAATTAACAAAGGCTAAAATATTGTTTTCTAGTCAATAAAAATTTTAAAAAAAAATAAAAAATAAATATACGGTAGTTCGTCCCTCTTTTGACTTTTCTTCTATATACTTTCATTTGTTTAGTTTTTTTGTATCTTTTTTTCTATAACTTTTTCTAAAAAAAATCACTGATTAACAAAGGCTAAAATATTTTTTTCTAGTCAATAAAAAAAATTTAAAAAAACAAAAAATAAATATAGGGTAGTCCGTCCCTCTTTTGACTTTTCTTCTACATACTTTCATTTGTTTAGTTTTTTTCTATCTTTTTTTATATAACTTTTTCTAAAAAAAACCACTGATTAACAAAGGCTAAAATATTTTTTTCTAGTCAATAAAATTTTTAAAAAAAAATAAAAAATAAAGATAGGTTAGTCCGTCCCTCTTTTGACTTTTTTTCTATATACTTTCATTTGTTTAAATTTTTCTATCTTTTTTTCTATAACTTTTTCTAAAAAAAACCACTAATTAACAAAGGCTAAAATATTGTTTTCTAGTCAATAAATTTTTTAAAAAAAAATATAAAATAAATATAGGGTAGTCCGTCCCTCTTTTGACTTTTCTTCTATATACTTTCATTTGTTTAGTTTTTTTCTATCTTTTTTTATATAACTTTTTCTAAAAAAAACCACTGATTAACAAAGGCTAAAATATTATTTTCTAGTCAATAAAATTTTTTTAAAAATATAAAAATTAAATATAGGGTAGTCCGTCCCTCTTTTGACTTTTCTTCTATATACTTTCATTTGTTTAGTTTTTTTCTATCTTTTTTTCTATAACTTTTTCTAAAAAAAACCACTGATTATCAAAGGCTAAAATATTACTTTCTAGTCAATAAATTTTTTTAAAAAAATAAAAAATAAATATAGGGTAGTTCGTCCCTCTTTTGACTTTTCTTCTATACACTTTCATTTGTTTAGTTTTTTCTATCTTTTTTTTATATAACTTTTTATAAAATAAAATCACTGATTAGCAAAGGCTAAAATATTATTTTCTAGTCAATAAATTTTTTTTAAAAAATAAAAAATAAATATAGTGTAGTCCGTCCCTCTTTTGACTTTTCTTCTATATACTTTCATTTGTTTAGTTTTTTTCTATCTTTTTTCTATAACTTTTTCTAAAAAAACCACTGATTAACAAAGGCTAAAATATTGTTTTCTAGTCAATAAAAAAATTTTAAAAAAACAAAAAATAAATATAGAGTAGTCCGTTCCTCTTTTGACTTTTCTTCTATATACTTTCATTTGTTTAGTTTTTTTCTATATTTTTATATAACTTTTTATAAAAAAAACCACTGATTAACAAAGGCTAAAATATTGTTTTCTAGTCAATAAAATTTTTTTAAAAAAATAAAAAATAAATATAGGGTAGTCCGTCCCTCTTTTGACTTTTCTTCTATATACTTTCATTTGTTTAGTTTTTTTCTATCTTTTTTCTATAACTTTTTCTAAAAAAAAAAAACCACTGATTAACAAAGGCTAAAATATTATTTTTTAGTCAATAAAATTTTTTTAAAAAATAAAAAATAAATATAGGGTAGTCCGTCCCTCTTTTGACTTTTCTTCTATATACTTTCATTTGTTTAATTTTTTTCTATCTTTTTTTATATAACTTTTTCTAAAAAAATCACTGATTAACAAAGGCTAAAATATTGTTTTCTAGTCAATAATTTTTTTTTAAAAAAATGAAAAATAAATATAGGGTAGTCCGTCCCTCTTTTGACTTTTCTTATATATACTTTCATTTGTTTAGATTTTTTCTATCTTTTTTTCCATAACTTTTTCTAAAAAAAACCACTGATTAACAAAGGCTAAAATATTGTTTTCTTGTCAGTAAAAATTTTTTTTAAAAAAATAAATAAATATAGGGTAGTCCGTCCCTCTTTTGACTTTTCTTCTATATACTTTCATTTGTTTAGTTTTTTTCTATCTTTTTTTATATAACTTTTTCTAAAAAAACCACTGATTAACAAAGGCTAAAATATTATTTTCTAGTCAATAAACATTTTTTTAAAAAATAGAAAATAAATATAGGGTATAGGGTATAGGGTATAGGATTTAGGGTTTAGGAGTTAAGGTATAGGGTTTAGGGTTTAGGGTATAGGGTTTAGGGTTTAGGGGTTAGGGTTTAGGGTTTAGGGTTTAGGGGTTAGGGTTTAGGGTATAGGGTATAGGGTTTAGGGTTTAGGTTTAGGGTATAGGGTTTAGGGTTTAGGGTTTAGGGGTTAGATATAGGGTATAATGTAAAAGGGTTAGGGTATAGGGTATAGGATTTAGGGTTTAGGGTTTAGGGTATAGGGTTTAGGGTTTAGGGTTTAGGGGTTAGGGTATAGGGTTTAGGGTATAGGGTTTAGGGTTTAGGGTATAGGGTTTAGGGTTTAGAGTTTAGGGGTTAGGGTTCAAGGTATAGGGTTTGGGGTTTAAACCCTAAATCCTATATCCTAACCCGTAAACCCTAAATCATATACCCTATACCTTATACCCTAAACCCTAAACCCTAAACCCTATACCCTAACCCCTAAACCCTAACCCCTAAACCCTAAACCCTATACCCTAAACCATAAATCATAAACCCTATACCCTAAACCCTAAACCCTATACCCTAACCCCTAAACCCTAACCCCTAAACCCTATACCCTAAACCCTAAACCCTATACTCTAACCCCTAAACCCTAAATCATATACTCTATACCCTATACCTTAAACCCTAAACCCTATACCCTATACCCTAAACCCTATACCCCTAACTCTGAGCCCTAAACCCTAAACCTTAAACCCTATACCTTATACCCTAACCCCTAAACCCTAAACCCTAACCCCTAAACCCTAAACCCTATACCCTAAACCCTAAACCCTATACCCTAACCTCTAAACCCTAAATCATATACCCTATACCCTAAACCCTAAACCCTATACCCTAACCCCTAAACCCTAAACCCTAAACCCTAACCCCTAAACCCTATACCCTAAACCCTAAACCCTAAACCCTATACTCTAACCCCTAAACCCTAAATCATAAACCCTATACCCTATACCTTAAACCCTAAACCCTATACCCTAAACCCTATACCCCTAACTCTGAGCCCTAAACCCTAAACCTTAAACCCTATACCTTATACCCTAAACCCTAAACCCTAACCCCTAAACTCTAAGCCCTAAGCCCTATACCCTATACCCTAAACCCTAAACCCTAAACCCTATACCCTAAACTCTATACCCTATACCCTAAACCCTATACCCTAACCCCTAAACCCTATACCCTAAATCCTAAACCCTATACCCTAAATCCTATACCCTATACCCTAAACCCTAAACTTTAAACCCTAAACCCTATACCCTTATACATTATTAAATTATTATTAACGAGGTAGCCGTATAGCATTTTCACAAGATCGGGACACATTCCTTAAAACCCTAAATAATGGCACATATTTGTAACTCAATTTCCATTTGGATTTTGAGTAAAGTCATAAAGATGAAAAACACTTTAAATTTCATTTAGAATGTAGAAAAAAATTAAAAAAAAAAACGAGGTAGCCGTATACCATTTTCACAAGATCGGGACACATTCTTTAAAGATTAAATTATTGTTATTGTTAATAAGTATTTTTTTTATAATTTATTAATATCAATTATTACTTAGGTATATTAATATTTCTTAAAAGTTTAAATTATTAAATTATTATTAATAAATATAAAATAATTAAATTAATGAATATTATTATTAATTAATAATATTATTATTTTTGATGTTATGTATTATTACTAGTTATTATTAATATTATTATTAATTATATAATAATAATTATTAATATATTCAATTATATAATTGAATAATTAACAATAATATCATTATTAGTCTTATTATTAAGTATTATTACTAATTATATGATAATGTTATTATTCTTGATATTAGGCATATTACTATAACTAATATTTTGGGTAAATCAAATAAAAGCATGTAAATATTTTAGATAACTTTTTGTAAATTTCAGTAATAAAAAAATCTAAAATATTTTTTCCTATTCAATAAAAAATAATAAAAATTTCTAATTATTATTAATACTATTATTAATATTATTACTGATTATATAATTAATATTAATTAATTAATTAATTAATTAATTAATAATTTATTAATAAATATTATTAATAATAAATATTATTATTCTTATTATTAGACATAAATATTTTAGTTAGTGTATAATATAAGTGTGAAATAGATATAAGTACGTGACGTGGCATTGTTTGATCGGATTTCAACTTTTCACGCGGATTATGGCTCAAGGCAAAATCTGACCGTTCAATACCTTCGATCAAACGGACCATATTATTCCAACCATTACCAAACTCCCACTCCCTATTTCACTCCTCATTTCTCTCTCTCTCCGTCATTTTGAATTTCCAGAACCCAAACCCAGTTCGCCGTTCTCTCTCTCTCTCATTTCCCAGCTCCCTCACTCGTCCGCCCTTGAGCCTCCGCCGTCGCCAGAGCATCTACTAATACCTTCGCCCTCCGTCACTCTCTCTATTTCTCTCCCTTCAACAAACCTATTATCTCTTCACCTTACGCCGCCACCACTACCGTCACCTCTCGCCGCCGTCACCCTTCGCCCTCCATCACTCTCTCTCTCTTTCTCCATTTGTAGTCTCTGTCGAACCTCGGTAGGAGCCAATCGAGGAGAAGGTGGAGAAGCAGTGGCAGATCCGGCAATAAATCAATCTTTAACACAAAATTGGGTTTGGTTTTTTAGTTTCTATTTTTCGATTTGATTGATTTTCGATTGTTTTCTTTGTTTGATCTGTTTTTCAATTTGTATTCCATTGTTGGGTTTGGTTTTTTGGTGATGAATCTGGCGATGGTGGCGAATCTGGTGTGGTGGCGCCGGTGATGGTGGCGCCGGTGATTGAGACGGTGGTAGGGTTCTTTGGTGGGACGGTGGTGTGTTCTTTGAGTGGACCAGGCAGGCGCCGGTGAAGGTTGCTTTGTTGGTGGAACCGTGGAAGTTTGTGAGGACTGTTTGAGTATAAAAAAAGTTTAGGGATCAAAGTGTAATTATGAAATATCAAGGACTTATTTGAGATTAATAAAAATTAAGGGACTGATTTGAGAATAAAAAAATTAAGGGACTGATTTAATATATATTTAAAAATATATATTAATATATTTTAAATATATATATATATATATATATATATATATATATATATTTAAAATATATTAATATATATTTTTAAATATATATATAATTTTTTTTAAAAAAAATATCAATTTAGCTACAGAAATATCCGTCGCTAAAATGGTTCGAAAATAAAACGAGAATTTAAATAGAGACGAAAAATCTGTCGCTAATCTGTAGACGGTCATATCTGTAGCTAATTTAGACACGGACATATCTGTCTCTAATTTAGAGACGGACATATCTGTCTCTAATTTAGAGATGGCCATATCTGTCTCTAAATTAGAGACGGATATATCCGTCTCTAAAATAGCTACAAAATAGCGACGCCCAATTTAGCGACAAACCTGCACCCACGGAATAGCTACGGAACAAATCCGTAGCTAAACTCGATTTAGCTACGGAATCTTCATTTTAGCTACGAAATTTGCCGTAGCTAAAATGAATTTTCCTTGTAGTGGAGAGAATGAGTGGAGGGAATAGTAAAGTTGATTGATATTGTGCGTATAAAAGTAAAATAGGAGAGAGAATGAGGGGAGAGAATAGTAAAGATTCTTGACATTTTAGGAAATGTGCACGTAGGTTTGGGACGTCCAAAATGGCAAAATGTGCACGTAGATTTGGGACGGAGGGAGTATGTGCTTGTGACATTTTACATTAATTAATTTGTAGTCTTTATTATATATGTCAACAACGTTAACATATTGATTAAAAAAAAACTTAATAAACGTTAGTTATATGGCTAAACTTCTTTCTTTAGGGTTTTAGCAAATTTGTTAAAAGAGTGAGCACATTTTGAAAATTAAGAAAGTTTATTGAGAATATTTTGAAAAATATTAGTTTAGTGAAAATATTTTAAAAATAGCTAAAATTTAATGATTAAAATATAATTTTTGCATATTTACAACACCAATCAATTTCTTATTTTTCTCACTCATGATCTATTCTACCTCACTTTTCATACTCACAAAATTTATCCCAATAAGACATATTACACTTTTTCTTAATCTACGTGAAAAAATAGAAATCTTACGCGTAACGGGATGAAGTATTTGCTAATATTTTTATACTACACTCTTATGATAGAGAAAATCCAAAAACAATACTTTTATTCAGAAGCTTCACCATTTCTAAAATGGAAAAAGTTTATTAATACTCCATTCGTCCCATTAATAACTTCACCTTTTATCCAAAATGGCGTCCCGTTAGAAGCTTCACCTTTCCTTTTTTGACAAAAAATCTTTACTATTTCCTCCACTCATTCTCTCTCCTATTTCACTATTACACTCACAACACTTTTCAAATTTACTATTTCCTTCACTCATTCTCTCTCCTATTTTACTATTACACTCACAACATTTTCTTCACCCTTAATTTGCGTGTCGGGCCTAAAATGGTGAAGTAATTACCGGGACGGAGGGAGTATTCTATTATACATACCACACTTCTCATACTCATATTCATAAATTATGAATCTCACTAGTCATACACACTAATTTTTCTTTCTCACACATTTAAATTATGGATCCCACTTGTCTTACCCACTCACTTATTTTCTCTCACAACCATTTTTCTCTCAACACTTTTCTTAAATTTTGTGCCAACACCAAAATGGTGAAACTTTGGCTAGGGCGGAGGGAGTATTCCTTTCTTTTTAAACTAGTAACCCGTCGAGATTTGATGGGCATATTAAGGCTTATTATTACTTATTTCTATAATCTGTAATTTCATTTAAATAAACGAAAACAATATGTTAGGTTTATATCCAACAATAAAAAAGTGAGACGATCATTTTGGGACATAGGAAGTATCTTGTACACACAGAAAATTATGTTACTACATTCAGACTAACTCCATTAAGCCTTTATGTGTTGGGATGGCCAAACATATTTTGATCACAGAAATCTATTTTTATTATAAAAATAAAAATGTGTGTATACATGATCGCCGATTTTTTAAGAGATGGAGTAGATATAATTTACACAAACTTGCGTAATAATTTGAGCTTATAAAATTTACACAAACTTGCTCACAAAATTATCTTTGACAAACAGTAGTTTGGTAGGCTATTTTGTCTATCAATTATATAGCCATTAATTAAATGAATCAAATATTAATCAATTTATAGGATAACAATTCAATTATCAAAATATTCTTAGTCAAGAGCATATTTGAAATGAATGTCCAAAAAGTTTTGAAATTTGCTCTTGATCAAGAGCAAATTTGAATTTTTTTTTGATATCCATTATGGGACGGAGGGAGTATTTGCCATTATTGTATGCATAAACTTTATTTGCCAGGAGAGCATAACATTGTTTAGCAAATCAAGTACTCATTCAAATACATAAACATAATGTATAATGAGTTCTCAAGCTATAGCTTAACAATGAGAAGTTCCATCTATTCTTTGGTAAAACAATTTTGAGATCAAATTTTGTGATTACATAAATCCACTAAAAAATAAAAATGTTAAATAGGATCATGAATTTGGTTGTACATGCTGATCCTGATGACCTTAGAAAGGATGAGTTTCATCTTCTTCATGATAAAATCAATTTCATTTTCGTCTACCTTGATTCAAATTCAATTGTTATTTTGGGAGCATTTTTGCTAATTAGTGATGATAGTTTCAGTTAGCCAATCATCGGATTTGAAAGCAATCACATAAATTTTCTTTTTGCAACGGAAGGAGTATTTCAAAATATGCTTTCCTTATTTTGCCCAATAGTACTTAAGTTTCTTAATAATATTCACTTTTTCTTCAGGAGGCCACGAAATCAGCAAAAAGCACTGGATATGCTGGTGGAAGGATTGCCTGCGGTAGGCCATAACATTCCCTTTATTTACTCCGAAACTTCTAGTGCTTGAATAACACAAAAGCCTAATGATGTATATAGCTAAAATAGCTTACGTCATGATAAAAAACTGTCTAAATAGGATACAAATTCCAATAAATTATCAGAGAAGAAGGTACATAGATATTTTGAAGCATTATGAGTTTGATGAAGTATATGTAAAAATGGCTATAAAGAAATAAGTAATACTCCCTCCGTCCCAAAATGAATATTAAAAAGAATACTAACTTTTGTCAAAACACAAAAGCCTAATGTTGTATATAGCTAAAATAGCTTACACAAAAGCCTAATGTTGTATATAGCTAAAAGGATACAAATTCCAATAAAATTCATTTATTATCAAAAGAAAAAAATGATACATGAGGCATGGTTCTCACTCACTATGAACTCTTCATTTAAACACCCAATTGATTGAAAAGGTGTGAACATTAAACTATTTTCTGAAATTTGGACAGACGTATCGGCATCTTCTACCTTAGTCCTCAAACTCATAGTTAATTTCCATTTGTGATTAATTTTTGCCTTTTGAGTTGATTGAATATTTTCTTCAACCCCAAATTTTTCGATATTTTGAACTTTCCCAATTTCAAACTTAATCTTCAAATTAGATGGCAAGTTGTTCGGGATGGTAGCCTGAAGTTTAGAACCCTAAACAAAATAAAAAATAGTATTAAAGATTCAATATGATGATCAAATTAAATAAATAGAAGTCTGAATAAAAATTATGCAAGATAAGGAAGTAAATTAATAAAAATTATTACCTCTTCATCAACTAATATCATCTAATCTGGCGTTTTTTCGTACCGATTTGTCTGCTCCCATTTACGTAAAATGCGAGCGTTAATGTTACAAAATCTAGCGTTCTTATCAATTGATTTAATATCAATCAATTGACTTATCGACATAATCTGTAATTTCATTTAAATAAATAAAAACAATATGTTAGGTGAATATCTAAAAAACAAAATGAATGCGCTTTTGTAGCTCAAACTACTTACATAAGTTTCACCTTTGCCATTTTTTATTGTCCAGAAAAGATCGTCCCATTTCCAAAATTGTTGGGTTAAAATAATTAAACTTCCAAAATTTTCAATCAAAGAAGGAGGGAGAAAGGAGAGAATGAGAGTCAAACAATAATATCTCAAGGTATCAATGTCATGCTATATGCTCCCAAACATAGATTAACTAAAGAGAAGGTTCAGAAATCTATTAAAAGTAACAATAATAAGAATTACTTTCACCATGAACTTACACACAATCTGATCTTACATTTGAAGGTTCACCCATAAGAGTAAACTGAATTTAAACTTGGACATGCATGGATGTGACATATGAACAGTGTGAAGTCCTAAACTTATATAAGCGAAAACGGCAGCAACAATAATTCTGATGCTCCAAAGTTATTGTAATGTATCTTCTCATATCTATATTCCTAAGCACGAAATTCAAAAAAAATACATGTGCAGGTTTTATTGATAGAAAACTCGAGAACAACAACAATAAAAATTGAAAAAGGAACCAAGTAAATGCAAGTTGATTCATGAATTGACGATCAACTGAAGAGAAGGTACAGAAATCTCTTGAAAGCAACTGGAAAAATATTTTTATTGCCTCAATTCGAATATGGTGCCATACTACTATAATAATATGATCCCAAACATAGATTAACTAAAGAGAAGGTTCAGAAATCTCTTGAAAGCAACAATAATAAGAATTGCATTCACCATAAACTTTGCTGTTGTTGTTCTCGAGTTTTCTATCAATAAAACCTGCACATGTATTTTTTTGAATTTTGTGCTTAGGAAAATAGATATGAGAAGGTTCAGAAATCTCTTGAAAGCAACTGAAAAAATATTTTTATTGCCTCAATTCGAATATGGTGCCATACTGCTATAATAATATGCTCCCAAACATAGATTAACTAAAGAGAAGGTTCAGAAATCTCTTGAAAGAAACAATAATAAGAATTACATTCACCGTGAACTTACACACAATCTGAAATTAAAATTGAAGGTTCACCCATAAGATTAAGGAAAAATGGATAGATTAAGGTAAAATGGCTTGAATTGATTTGTAGGGAGAATTAAATGGTAGGCTGGTATTGTTTTTTTTATAAGAATGAAATATAAAGCTAGGGTTGTTCACGCTATATGAAGTTTTTAATTTGAAGGATTCAAACCGTAAGAATTTTTGAGGATTTTTAGGATTAGGAAGATTTGTAATTGTAGGAAACATATTTAAAAAATCCTTCCCATCAAAGCTGAAATCACGAAAGATTAATCCTAAAATTTCGAGTAATTTCATCCTAAAATTTCGATTACACATCTGAAAATTTTTTGTTTTTTTTATAGGAAATAGTATGAACCCGTATGCCGTCATTTTGCAAAAAATAAAATCCGAAAAAAAACAATGTGTAAATCAACTCCTTTGATATATGTAATTTGATCCCAACCATGAAAGGAAATTGATTTAGGGATAAGTTTGTTACAGTACATTAATTTAAATTGATTTACGAATTAACTTTCGTAAATTATTCTTGAATGTTTCTTTTTAAATTCCTTATTTAACTGAAATAGAGAAAAGAAAGAGATAATTATTAAGAGTATATTCTCATTTAGTAGTTGATTGATTTAATTAGTTAAGAAAATCACTTAAATATCAATTGTTATTTACATTTAACCGTACATTTGAAATAATTTGAAAATTGGGCTTTCATTTTATTTAGAAGTTGATTAAGGGGATAATATAATCTATAAATCAATACAAATATTTAATCTCCTTGCATTGCTTTCTTTTTTTTTTATTTTGACTTCATAATTATTATTAATTTCGGAAATGTATTAAAAATGCTGCATTTAATATATTTTTGAATTAATTTCGGAAATAAAAATGAATAAAAATCAAATCTTTCCTCTTAATTTCAAAAATTTTAGTAGTATTTTATGGCTAACTTAGCTAAATAAGGAGATAAATTCGAAAATTTTTAGTAGTATTTTAAGATGATGATCTGTTTATGTACCTAAATTATATCTAAACATGGCATGTGATTTAAATTATTGACTTTCGTAAATTATTCTTGATTTAGAGCAGCAAAACCCCCCACTAAGATCTCTAAATGTATACACAAACTCTTGAAAGTTGAATCTTAAGACAATATAATTTCTTTTAACATATTTAGTCAGATATGAAGGATAAAAACCCTCCATTATTTTCTTCATCAACAATGCTGAATTAAAAATATATCCCATCTATATATATGGGATTAACTTAATGCTTGTTGAACTGGGATATTTTATAGATGATGGTCTCTGAGTTCTTGCCTATGATAAAAGAACCAAGTCAGTGTGTTTGCTGAAGTGTCCTTTCCAGCAATAATAAAGCTCAGTGATATGTCCCTCAAGTACTCATCAGTCACATTCTCTGGATCCTTTTCGCTCTCCATCACAAACCTTGATAATATATATTATTTTCCTCCCTGTTTGTAAAAATAAATAAATGAGAATGCTTGCAATTGATAAAGTGAGTTTCTTGGTGAGGCAAAACCACATGTTATTTTCTGATAAAAGTGGGTTTGACTCATATCAAAATTTCAGTTTTTCATCAGCCACATTCTATTTGCCAAAAGATTTTAGTATAGAACAAAAGAAAGAACATACATGAAGAATAAATTTCGAGAGAGACCGTTTACACCAATAGAAACAATAATAACAAACCAAAGAACAAATGCCAAAGGTATGAGCAACTGGTATAAATTGGAGTGAACAATTTATAACATGATCATACTCCATGATTCAACACCATGTTCTGAAGTAGAAAATTGAACTATACATAATCCGTAGAGTCTATGCTTGAATCATATTAGGCCATGTACCAATATGATTCAAAGACGATTATAAATAAAATAGAATCACCTAGGATGAAGTCAAAATATTTAGGCGGCTGAAACAAAAATGGTAAAATCCTAGCTGTGAAAATAAATGAACGAAAAAAAAAAGAACGCAAACCGTAGAGCTGTGAACATTACCAGAACGGAATAAAAAAGAAGAACGCAATGTAAGGAGGTTTTCCATTTTACATGATTTATATAGGAAATAATTGACCAATGGGAGAATTACATAATGCCATGTCATAATAGTGACATGGCTTAATGTGAGGGCTCTAAATGTTTGTCTTTTAATATATTATATAGATTGGAAATGATGAATCTGACTTATAAGAGTGGAAGAGGGTTAGGGACTCGATATTTCAACATGTTGTACATGCAGTCAAGCGTTGCAAAGGGTGGCATCTTCCAATGTCAAATTTTGTGAAGATTATGTATTGCAAGGATTTGCTAGTAGGACTATTCCTTTTTCTTTGCAGTTGATAAGTCAAAATGTCAATATGTTGGCAGATATAATTTTTAAAACAACATTTGTAAATGTGAACTCCAATATTTAGGTCGAACTTTCAACGTACTTGAATAGTCGAATTCTAAACATTTATTATTGTCATTAATAATATTATTCTTTTTATTTCAAAAAAAAAAAAAAACCCTGCCGTTACGTTAGATATTGTGAGAAATATTGAATCGATATATTTAAATTATAAGGGTATAAATATATTCAAAACATGCCATTTATGGAAGGGACTCTTGAAGTGGGACGGACCAAAAGGGAAAGTAGGACGCTTGAAGTGAGACGGAGGGAGTATCATTTCTTAGTATACGAATAATAGTAATAAGAAATAAATATCATATTTGTTTACATTAACTCATCATAAACATAATTATAATATTCATTTCCAATTTAACTTATTTAATTTTGAGAAGAAAAATCAAAATCTTAAAAAAACTAACATTTGTGTTAAATGAATGTTTTTCCCCAAACAATCCACTCCCTCATCAAACCTAACCCACTTCTTCCTCTCCCTCTTTCAAAATATCAATTCATACTATCTTTATTTTTAGAATATTGACATGCACTTCAAAGAAAATGATTTTTTTTTGTGTGTCCAAATCGAATGAAAGTAGTCTCTATTTTTGGAAGAATTTTTTTTTATGATTTTTGGTGAAAAAAATTTTAAAAAATATAATTTATTATAAAATATTTGATTTATATTCAAAAAAGAGATTTTTTTTAAATAAATATCATATTTGTTTACATTAACTCATCATGAACAAAATTATAATATTCTTTTTCAATTTAACATATTTAATTTTGAGAAGAAAAATCAAAATTTAAAAATAACTAACAATGTGTTAAATAATTTTTTTTCCCAAACACTACACTCCCTCATCAAACTCAACCCACTTCTTCCTCTCCCTCTTTCGAACTACCTATTTATACTACATTTATTTTTTAGAATATTGACATACACTTCAAAGAAGAATATTTTTTTTTCCGAATCAAATTAAAGTAATATCTATTTTTTTGAGAATTTTTTTAAATGATTTTAGGTGGAAAAAAAAATTAAAAAAATAATTTATTATAAAATACTCCCTCCGTCCCACGTCATTGTGAACCATTTTTTCGGGCACAATAATTAAGAAATATTATTAAGATAATGAAAATATGTGGTAGGAAATGAAGAGAGAGAATGAGTGGAGTTAATAGTAGGTTGGTTGAATAAATTGTATGGTGGTAAATGAAGAGAGAGAATGAATGGGTGGGGTAGGGTGAATATAAAATAATAAATTTGTTTGCATTTTGGGTAGTTTGCATTCACGTGGGACGGACCAAAATGGAAATAAGTTTGCATTCACATGGGACGGAGGGAGTATTTGATTTATAATCAAGAAAGAGGATTTTTTTTCTGTGTCCGAATCAAATGAAATTAGTCTCTATTTGTAGAGGGAAAAAGTTATGAATTTATGTGTAAATATTTTTTTTTAAAAATTAATTTATTATAAAATAATTGAGGTCAAAGAATTTGAGAAGAAAAATCAAAATCTTAACAAAACAAACATTTGTGTTAAATGAATTTTTTTCCCTAAACAATCCACTCCCTCATCAAACCTAATCCACTTCTTCCTCTCTCTCTCTTTCAAAATACCAATTCATACTAGCTTTATTTTTTAGAATATTGACATGCACTTCAAAGAAAATGATTTATTTTTTGTGTCCAAATCGAATGAAAGTAGTCTCTATTTTTGGAAGAATTTTTTAATGATTTTTGGTGGAAAAAAATTAAAAAAATATTATTTATTATAAAATATTTGATTTATATTCAAAAAAGAGGATTTGTTTTAAATAAATATCATATTTGTTTACATTAACTCATCATAAACAAAATTGTAATATTCTTTTTCAATTTAACTTATTTAATTTTGAGAAGAAAAATCAAAATCAAAAAATAACTAACAATGTGTTAAATGATTTTTTTTTTAACACTACACTCCCTCATCAAACCCAACCCACTTCTCCCTCTCCCTCTTTCAAACTACCTATTTATACTATATTTATTTTTTAGAATATTGACATGCACTTCAAAGAAGAGGCTTTTTTTTGTTCGAATCAAATGAAAGTAATATCTATTTTTGGAGGAAATTTTTTAATGGTTTTAGGTGGAAAAAAAAAATTTAAAATAAAATTTATTATAAATTATTTGATTTATATTCAAAAATATGATTTTTTTTCTGTGTCCGAATCAAATGAAATTAGTCTCTATTTGTAGAGGAAATAAATTATGAATTTTGGTGTAAACAAAAAAAATTCAATTAATTTATTATAAAATAATTGAGGTCAAAGAATCTGGGGGAAAAAAATTCGTAAATTAAGGCATCCTATAAAAAACACTTGATGTTGATTTCAATGTCTAATATCTACATTTATGTCGTGAACGTAAATGACTAAAATACCCTTGACAGATTTCAAAATTTAACCACTTGATTTATATAGGAAATAATTGACCAATGGAAGAATTACATAATGCCATGTCATAATAGTGACATGGCTTAATGTGAGGGCTCTAAATGTTTGTCTCACGTCAAATGAGAATGCTTGCAATTGATAAAGTGAGTTTTTTTATTGAGGCAAAACCACATGTTATTTTCTGATAAAAGTGGGTTTGACTCACGTCAAAATTTCAGTTTTTCATCAGCCACATTCTATTTGCCAAAAGATTTTAGTATGAACAATAGAAACAACAATAACAAACCAAAGAATATACATGAAGAAGAAAGATCGAGGGAGACTGTTTACACCAATAGAAACAACAATAACAAACCAAAGAACAAATGCCAAAGGTATGAACAACTGGTATAAATTGGAGTGGACAATTTATAACATGATCATACTCCATGATTCAACACCATGTTCTGAAGTAGAAAATTGAACTATACATCATCCGTAGAGTCTATGCTTGAATCATATTAGGCAATGTACCAATATGATTCAAAGATGATTATAAATAAAATAGAATCACCTAGGATGAAGTCAAAATATTTAGGCGACTGAAACAAAAAAGGTAAAACCCTAGCTGTGAAAATAAATGAACGAAAAAAAAGAACGCAAACCGTAGAGCTGTGAACATTACTAGAACGGAATAAAAAAGAAGAACGCAATGCAAGGAGGTTTTCCATTTTACATGATTTATATAGGAAATAATTGACCAATGGGAGAAAATGCCATGTCATAATAGTGACATGGCTTAATGTGAGTGCTCTAAATGTTTGTCTTTTAATATATTATATAGATTGGAAATGATGAATCTGACTTATAAGAGTGGAAGAGGGTTAGGGACTCGATATTTCATCATGTTGTACATGCAGTCAAGCGTTGCAAAGGGTGGCATCTTCCAATGTCAAATTTTGTGAAGATTATGTATTGCAAGGATTTGCTAGTAGGACTATTCCTTTTTCTTTGCAGTTGATAAGTCAAAATGTCAATATGTTAGCAGATATAATATATAAAACAACGTTTGTAAATGTGAACTCCAATATTTAGGTCGAACTTCTAACGTACTTGAATAGTCAAATTCTAAACATTTATTATTGTCGTTAATAATATGATTCTTTTTATTTCAAAAAAAAAATCTACTGTTACGTTGGATATTGTGAGAAATATTGAATCGATATATTTAAATTATAAGTGTATAAATATATTCAAAACATGCCATTTATGGAAGGGACTCTTGAAGTGGGACGGATCAAAAGGGAAAGTAGGACCCTTGAAGTGGGACGGAGGGAGTATCATTTATTAGTATACGAATAATAGTAATAATAAATAAATATCATATTTGTTTACATTAACTCATCATGAACATAATTATAATATTCATTTCCAATTTAACTAATTTAATTTTGAGAAGAAAAATTAAAATCTTAAAAAACTAACATTTGTGTTAAATGAAAGTTATTTCCCCAAACAATTCACTCCCTCATCAAACCAAACCCACTTCTTCCTCTCCCTCTTTCAAAATACCAATTTATACTATCTTTATTTTTTAGAATATTGACATCCACTTCAAAGAAGAGATTTTTTTTTTTTTTTGTATCCAAATCGAATGAAAGTAGTCTCTATTTTTGAAAGATTTTTTTTTTTGATTTTTGGTGAAAAAAATAAAAAAAAATAATTTATTATAAAATATTTGATTTATATTCGAAAAAGAGATTTTTTTTAAATAAATATCATATTTGTTTACATTAACTCATCATGAAAAAAATTATAATATTCTTTTTCAATTTAACTTATTTAATTTTGAGAAGAAAAATTAAAATTCAAAAATAACTAACAATGTGTTAAATGATTTTTTTTTTCCCAAACACTACACTCTATCGTCAAACCCAACTCACTTCTTCCTCTTTCAAACTACCTATTTATACTACATTTATTTTTTAGAATATTGACATGCACTCCAAAGAAAAGGATTTTTTTTGTCCGAATCAAATGAAAGTAATATCTATTTTTGGAGAATTTTTTTAATGATTTTAGGCGGAATTTTTTTTTAAAAAAAATATTATAAAATATTTGATTTATATTCAAGAAAGAGGATTTTTTTCTGTGTCCGAATCAAATGAAATTAATCTCTATTTGTAGAGTAAAAAATTATGAATTTTGGTGTAAACAAATTTTATTTTAAATTAATTTAATATAAAATAATTGAGAACAAAGAATTTGAGAAGAAAAATCAAAATCTTAAAAAAACTAACATTTGTGTTAAATGAGAAATTTTCCCCAAACAATCCACTCCCTCTGACCTAACCCACTTCTTCCTCTTCCTCTTTCAAAATACCAATTTATACTATCTTTATTTTTTAAAATATTGACATACACTTCAAAGAAGAGAATTTTTTTTTTTGTGTGTCCAAATCGAATGAAAGTAGTCTCTATTTTTTGGAAGAATTATTTTTATGATTTTTGGTGGAAAAAAATTAAAAAAAATATTATAAAATATTTGATTTGTATTCAAAAAAAGAGAATTTTTAAATAAATATCATATTTGTTTACATTAACACATCATAAACAAAATTATAATATTCTTTTTCAATTTAACTTATTTAATTTTGAGAAGAAAAATCAAAATCCAAAAATAACTAACAATGTGTTAGATGAATTTTTGTTTTCCAAACACTACACTCCCTCATCAAACCCAACTCACTTCTTCCTCTCCCTCTTTCAAACTACCTATTAATGCTATATTTATTTTTTAGAATATTAACATGCACTTCAAACAAGAGGATTTTTTTTACCGAATCAAATTAAAGTAATATCTATTTTTGGAGGAAATTTTTTAATGATTTTAGTTGAAAAAAATTAAAAAATATAATTTATTATAAAATATTTGATTTATATTCAAGAAACATAATTTTTTTTCTGTGTCCGAATCGAATGAAATTAGACTCTATTTGTAGAGGGAAAAAATTATGAATTTTTGGTGTAATTTTTTTTTTAAAATTAATTTATTATAAAATAATTGAGGTCAAAGAATTTGGGGGAATTTTTTTTTGTAAATTAAGCCATCCAATCAAAAGCACTTGTTATTGATTTCAATGTCTAATATCTACATTTATGCCATGAACGTAAATGACTAAAATATTCTTGACATATTTCCAAATTTAACCACTCTATTTATATAGGAAATAATTGACCAATGGGAGAATCACATAATGCCATGTCATAATAGTAACATGGCTTAATGTGAGGGCATAAAATGTTTCTCTTTTTATATATTATAAAGATATATAGATTGGAAATGATGAATCTGACTTATAAGAGTGGAAGAGGGTTAGGGACTCGATATTCCATCATGTTGTACATGCAGTCAAGCGTTGCAAAGGGTGGCATCTTCCAATGTCAATTTTTGTTAAGATTATGTGTTGCAAGGATTTGCTAGTGGGAGTATTCCTTTTTCTTTGCAGTTGATAAGTCAAAATGTCAATATGTTGGCAGATATAATTTCTAAAACAACGTTTGTAAATGTGAACCCCAATATTTAGATCGAACTTCCTGTTAGGTCCCAAATGGTAGGAATCAGGCTAGAGGGGGGGGTGAATAGCCTGTCTACAACTTTTTGCTAAAACTTCTTTTGAAAAACTTTAGCTCACCGGTAAGTGATTTTGCACAGCGGAAATTAAGTTTTCAGTTTAGAGAAAAGGCAAACCGGTAAGACAAAATATCATGCAAGGCAAGACAAAAATTATTTCCAAGTAAGACAAACAAAATGAGCAATAAGTGAAGTCAATAGGTTGTGACCAGTTGAGAGATTTTCAACTGATTACAACTACACAACAGAAAACAAACAAAGCAATAAATGACACATTGTTTGAAGAGGTTCACAGTGTTAAATAATCAAGTACGTCCTCTACCAAGTTTGGTCGAACTTGGATTTGTGAAGGTGCACTACTTTATTAATGGATTCTACCTATTACAAGTTGCAAGCCAATGATTAAAAGGTCGCTAAACTAGAGGTGACCACTAATGGGTCGTGCTACAATAAAGACCGGTGTTTTCTAGAGATGTGCTCACAAGCCGAGCCGATTTCTCTAGGGTGTTGTGTGTGAATCAATCAATGTGTTCCATAAGTAGTCTAATGGAGGAACACTACGAGAATTGATTGAGGTGCCGGTGTATAAGTCCTAACGAGAGATGTCTAGTGAATAAAGGGACTTGCTTTGAATGCCTTGAACTAGAGAATGTGCAAAGTTGGTAGTTCAAAGCAACTCACTCTCAAGAATCATAAATGCACCAACCTTCTTCAATGCTCCAGGGAAGCTATTTATAGAGAACTTTGAAAAGGAGCCGTTGTCTTTGAAGATGTTGCAATGATGACTTGGACAGGCAGGCATTAAATGGGAAGATCCTTGCATTAAATGCCTGAGATTGGATAGAGAGGATTTCCAGAGATAGATGGGGCTCTGTGAGTACTGGTTACTTGACATTCTCAAAGAAGGTACCGATTTGCTGCAGAGATGTCATGTCAAAGATGCTTGCTTTACCAACTTTAACTAAAGTTGATGGCTTGGTGGTTGGGAGCAATTAATGCACCGGCAAGCTGCTAACAATCTTGAGGAGTAAGCTATAACCGGTTACTTGACCGGTAACTCAACCGGTAAGATAGGTAAACCGGTAAAGGGACTTTGACCGGTAAATGACTTCAACCGGTAACTCACACATTGCTGAAGGAAATCCTCTGGTCTTCAAGTCTTCAAATCTTGAGAACAATACATAACAAAAACACTGGGCACTAGCACTAAGGGATCCTATGGTACATAGAAAAATTCTATTTTGATCTAACTAAATTAGGGGTCCTCATTAATGCTTGTTATGATTGGGATTAAGCAATTCTAAGCCAAAGCATATATTTGACTAACAATCTCCTCTTAATTGCTTAAGTCCAATCATCCTAGGTTAGCATCTTCTTGACTTAGAAAAAGAAATGATGAAGAGTTTGCTTATTTAATATATCATTCCCCAAGTCAAGAGACAACTTGATGCTACCTAAGGAAAGCTTACAGATTAGAAAAATAAAAGATTGAAAAAGGGGTAAAGATTTTGAATGATCCTGCAAAAATATAACGGTTAGTAGCATATGAAGCATTCAAAACAATAGAAGGAATTTCAAACAAAACACAAAGTTTGAGGGTAAGAGATTCTCATTATGTTTGTGGACCGGTGAATGAGGAAAGAAAGACAAAAACTTCATCGGTTACATTCTCAGAGCTGCACCGGTAAAAGGCTTGAAACTTGATCGGCTAAGGAGCAAGCAAAGATCTCGAAGGAGGGGCAAGATCTCGAAGGAGGGACAAACATTCGAGGCTTTGGATTTCTTTGCTTTCTTCTTTTCTTTCTCATCCCTTTTTCTTTTCTTCCTATCTTCTCTAACCACCATTAGCACTTCATTTTTAGCTTTCACTTTGGCTAACTCCATTTCAAGCTCACGGTTCCTTTCTTGACAACTACTAAGGGCTTCAGCTGTCCTTTTGAGTTCTTTAATGGATCGGTACAGAATGTCTTTGCCTGAAAGTTGTTGCTCACAAAGGATTTTATTGGTTTGCCGAGCCTCATCAAGTTGTACCTGAAGATCTCTGATGACGTTGTCTCTAGCATTTATATCGGTCATGAAATTGCCAAGAGACAAAGCAATACCGCCTTCAATAAATCAAATCTTCTCTCATCCTCCTCCTGATTGGACTTAATGAAAGAACGAGCTAACTCAATGTTGACTTCAACAAAACCATCAAGCACAGCTCTATGAAGACCTATCAAATCTGAAGCAAGGAGTGGCCTATTTAAATCATCGGTAGGAGGGGTTGGTAAGGGAATGGATTGAGAGACCGGTTGGCTAGCCGGCAAAGGAGCATCGGTAACTGGAGGCAATTGATCGGCAACATGGCTATCGGTAATAGGAGAAGATGGGTCGGTAAGAGAGGTTTCCACGGACCGAGACACTTCACCGGTAGGAGAGATCTCAATCTCCTCATCCAATAGTTCCATGGGAGAGACAGAGGAGCAATCGGTAAAGGAGAAGCGGGAGCATGAGGATCAAAGGGTTCCAAACTCATCATCTCAAAGCAAAAGAAAGTTCCAAGAGCTCACCGCAATAGGGACCAATCGGTAAGATGGCTTGCCGACGCCTTAGAATGTGAATTACCCTAAGAGCCAGCAGAAGTAATGAAGCTTCTCTAATGTTGCTCCAAGGTATAGGCTTGCCTTTCTTTATCACAGAGAGTTCTGGTCACATTTGGCAATAAGCCAACCATTTTAGTAACAAAACCGGACCAATTCAAAAGCCTCAACTCCAGAATTTGAGTAATACGCCCATTGATAGACATATACCGGATAAAGAAGTCATCGGTTGAAAGTGTGCTTTCAACCGGTCCGGGGGCAAATGTTGCAACCGGCCATGAATCCCGATAAACCGATTGTGTTGCTTGAATAGAGGAAGGATATTTCTTGTTTGGTTTTGGAGAAGGGAAATCAAGTAAACAACCGTTGCTCATCTTTGCCAGAAGGATTGCTTTGCCCTTGGGGGAATTGGACGCTTCTTAAGCTTCAACACCTTAACCTTCGATACCGGCGACTTGTCTCACCGGGCCCAAGAGTTTTGGTATATCTAGGAGGGGTATCTTCGGAGCAAAGACCAACCTTCATGTCTGTCACAACATCAATGAAAGTGGACATTCTATCTTCTCTCCTTTGCCTCTGAAATTGATCGGCAATAGATGGAGGCATTGGAGTGGGCTCGCCATCGCCTTGCTAAGGATCTTCTCATGAACCTCAAATAAAGGTATTCCATCGGCAGATCGAGGAATAGAAGCTTTGGAGGTATAGAAATTGAGGGTAGACATGAGATCCTTCTGACGCATACCAGGATCATCATAAACAGGAGGAATTGTTGGATCATTCTCATCAAAATCAACATCTTCTTCTTCTTCATAGAAATCACAGAGAGAGTCTTCATCAAAAATGGGATCAATATCCTCCTCCTGAACCGGTGAATTGGCTCTAGAAGAGGATGGAAGAATAACTTGACTTACCGACTGATTAACCGGTAGAAGAGATGCTTGAATGGCTTTCTGAGTAGCCAACTCTTCAATGGTTGCTCTTTGACTTTCCTTGAGCTTCTCCGTTTGCTCGGTAAATAAGCTAGCTGCTAAGGCTTGCTGGAGAAGGATATCATCAACATTGATTGCCTTAACCGGTTCAGTAGATGCATCAGTAAGGGGCCGACTAACCGGTAAAGGAGAAGCACCGGTAAATGGCTCGAAGCCGGTAAATCTTCTCTAACCGGTTGAAGTATTTCACCGGTAAGAGGCATCGGTTGAACAACCGGTGAAGGGCATGGACTAATAACTTCTCCTCCTCCTGAAGCAAGAATGGTAACTAGAGAAGTCTCGCACTACCTCCTCCTACATGTTGCATCGGTAAAGGAGTTGTAAGGTCGCACTTATCTTCTCGTATCGATCAATCTCGCAAAGATCTTGGTCATCGGCATCCGAATCACTAGAGTCGGTAGAGCTAGAGCTTGTGACAGATCGCTCCGCCCTATCAATGGCTTGATTATCGAGCCATTAATGTCCTTGAACATTTCTTCAATTTCTTCATCGTGAACAAGAGCCCATTTGTTTTTGTTGGACCGAATAGAGTTGAAGAAGTCGAAAGAGAGATATCACCCATACTCGAAAGTCTCTGTTCAAGTCTACCAGCATTTTGCACCACATCCATTACATTCTTCACGAATTGCCATCTTCGAGGTCCTAAGTTGACAATTTCAGATCAAAGGAGGGAAGATCATCTCCAGTAACTCAAATCTTCCAAGCCGATAAGGATCAATTCCTTGAGGGTATCCCGAGCATTATAAAGAATGGCAAAATCAATCCACACCGCCCGAATCATCATGTCTTGCCGTGAGCCTATCCCGAGCCAAGTAGATGGCATTCCACATTGGAGGTAGCAACTCAAAATACCGATTGTAAAGCTTGAGTAGACTATCTCTGGATAATGAGATATCATAGTCACTCAACAAACATGGCTTGGTATAGTAGAGACCTTTATCATCATGGATGTTGTCAAAATCCACATAATCGATATGTCACCGATCGGGACCGAGTCTTTGTTGATCTCATGGAATTGCAAAAGCTTTCGGAGGAAAGGGAGGCAAGTGCTCAATAGGATATACCCAAGTGGGAGATGGTTCAAAGGTAGGATTGACTAGCCAGGATTGTAATGGTAAATGTGAAAGGTTGGGTTTCGATCGGTTTGCAAAGTGACTTACCGGTCGGGTTGATGATTGACCGGTAAATGGAATTTTGTCGGTAAGAAAGTTGTGATTAAAAAGTCGTTTGGGAATGAATGGTATGACGTTTCCCAAGTCTGTTTCAATTCTCCTTCTTCTCTCAACATTCTCTTTGGCAATTTGTTGGGAAGATTTAGGAATAGGTTTGGATCTCTTGGAAGGGGGAGGAGCAGATTTTCCGTCGTGGCTTTTGCTTTTGGTAGGGGAAAGAATGATAGAGATAGGCTTATCATCATCATCATCATCGTAGGACTCAAGTAGTTTTCTCTTACCGGCAAAGAAGGTTTGGGAGCGTGGAGGAGCACCGGCAAATAGAGCAACCTTTGGCCGGCTAGAGAGTTTCTTCTTATGAGTTGGTTTGCCGATTGGTTTACCGACTGGTTTACTGGTAGCAGGTTCATCAGACTTACCGGTTGGATTACCGGTGGAAGGCTCACGGCTTACCGGTTGGTTTACCGGTAGATTCTTTGATGGCTCTAATCATGTCAAACTTGTCAAAAGCTTTGCGTAAAGACCGAGGATACTTGGGGTTGATTCTCGGAGGCTTGAAGGAATCACAGGATGGATCTCGAGAGCACGGCTAATCATCGATAATGACAAGGTTTGGCTTTGTTGGTCTTGGTAGATGGCCTTTCCTTCAAATTTCTTAAAAGCAATTAAAACAATCCGGTAAAGGAAAGCACACCGCTGAATTCTCCTCCAATAATGATGGCAAGCAATTGCTTCCCATTGTATCATGGTGATACAATGATGAGAGCCAGACCGGCAAATGAAGCATCGGTCCACGACATCGAACAACATAGAAAACAAAGATCAAAACCGGCTTTCTTGTTAGCTTCACCGGTAACGAAGGGGTCGATCCTCGAACCTTTGCCCGTGCAAAGAATCATATCTTTCATGGAGATAGAAGATGAACCGGTGGAAGAAAGGTTTGGGAAGGCAAAGAAGAATGGTGGCAGTGGCTAAAAGTGACGGGGACACCAGAAGAAGTGGAGATAATATTCTCATTTTCATCCACAACACCATTCTCGAATAACTCATTAACCATCTCATAATAAATGTCTTCATTTCCTTCAGCATCACGAAAGGAATAACTCCGGCAAAGAATGAATAGAGCTTCAATGGCACGGCCTTCATCGGAGTCGAAAAAGCTGGAGAGAATGTAACCTCCATAGATGTCTTTCTTAATGGCCATCTGTGAATCAAATAATCATTCAAACAAAATAAGTTAGAATCAACGAGATTTCTACAAATAATTTTAAGAGTTTAGATGATTCTAGAAATATAAGAGATCTAGGAGTCTTTAGAGTTTCAAAATCATACCAGAAATCTCAAGAAGTGAAGAACACAGATGGAGAAGAAGAAGATGAAGTATGAGAGTAAATTGCCGGTTGCCTAGTTCTTTTAGAGAGAGAATCCAGAAAGTTCAACAGAGATTTTGAAATCCTTATATAGGGGACAAAAGAGCGGGAAGATGAAGAGGTGTGTTGGTTAAAGCAAAAGAAGCTTAAAGGTTTTTAACTGTCGTGCACATTGATTGACAGTTTTGTTTCACGAAATTAAAGATGTGTCATGAAAATATGAACGTGTGTGCAACAGTTATATCAAAATATAATAAAGTACAAAAAGATAACCTTTTTGATAAAAATGAATGATACAGATATTACCTTTTTGATCAATTATTTAAAATTGATCTACTTCTTTTGTATAGGAGCATGGGGAACAGGTAAGGGATAGTACGGTAGGTTGCAGACAGCAGCGGCGAAGGGATTGATGTGACTTGATAGGCAATGATGACAAACGAGCCGGTTAAATACGGATTGCAAATTTGGATCCGGCCGTAGTACGTCGGTAAAGGGCAATCGGTAAGGTAGCTAACCGGCCAGGTATTTTGACCGGTAAGAGAGACTATCATCGGTAAAGGACCATCGGATAGAGACACCATTTACCGATCAGGTATGTCGGTAAGAGGACCGGTAAAGGGAGTCTTGCCTTACCGGTAAGGGATACCGGTAAATGAGCACTAGCAAGCATCGGTAAACGAGTGAGGTCACCTATGATCTTTGTTGAGAGCTTACACAGATAACAAAGTTAGCACATACTGTTTATCGAATATCAATCATGCCTAGTTCTCCTCTAAGGAATTCAAATCTTTTAATGTCCAATGGTTTTGTTAAGATATCGCCTAATTGATAATCGTATGGACTTTTAAAAGAACAATGTTACCCTTTTCAACATGATCCTTGAGGAAATGGTATTTGATGTCTATGTGCTTAGTCTTTGAATGCATCACAGATTGTTGGAGACCGAGATAGCCGAGGTGTTATCACAATAGATAGGACATACTTCTTGAGGGATTTCATAGTCCACTAGTTGTTGCTTCATCCATAGAATTTGTGAACAGCAACTCCCAGCAGCTATGTACTCAGCTTCAGTAGTAGAAGTGGAAATTGATGCTTGTTTCTTGCACGACCAGGAAACCAAACTACCCTTAAATTGACAAGTTCCACTAGTACTTTTCCGGTGACCCTACAAGCCGCAAAATCGGCATCCGAATATCCAATAAGTGTAAATGAAGAATCTTTTGGATACCACAAACCTAAGTTAGCAGTTCCCAAAAGATATCTTATAATTCTTTTAACAAACTTGCAAATGAGATTCTCTAGTGGTCAGCTTGAAATCTAGCACATACACATACGGCAAACATGATATCTGGTTCATCGGCGGTTAAGTAAAGTAGAGAGCCTATCATACCTCGGTAGAGTGTCATATCTACTTTCTTACCGGATTCATCTTTGTCAAGGTGTACATTGGTGGCCATAGGAGTGCTTTGAGGATGAGCAGAGTCAAGACCAAATTTCTTGATTAGATCATTGGTGTATTTGGCTTGATTTATAAAAATACCTTCTTGGGTTTGCTTGACTTGAAGTCCAAGGAAAAATGTAAGCTCACCCATCATGCTCATCTCAAATTTGCTCTGCATAAGTTTCTCAAATCTCTTGCATAATTTCTCGTTAGTAGATCCAAAAATAATGTCATCAACATATATTTGAACTAACAATGAATGACCATTATGCTTAGCAATGAATAAGGTGGTGTCAATTTTACCTCGTTCAAACTTCTCACTAAGTAGGAATTTGGAGAGAGTTTCATACCATGCTCGAGGTGCTTGCTTGAGGCCGTACAAAGCTTTATTCAATTTGTATACGTGATTAGGCTTCTTGGAATCTTCAAAACCAGGGGGTTGATCAACATAAACAAGTTCTTGAAGTTCCCCATTTAGAAAGGCACTTTTCACATCCATTTGATATAGCTTGAACTCTTTGTAGGCTGCATAGGCAAGAAATAACCTAATGGCTTCTAATCTAGCTACGGGAGCAAAAGTCTCATCATAGTCTATGCCTTCTTCCTGCCTATACCCTTTCGCCACTAGTCTAGCCTTGTTCCTTATAATTTTTCCAGCTTCATCCAATTTATTCCTATAAACCCATTTCGTTCCAATTACGGTTTGATCACTAGGTCTAGGCACTAACTCCCAAACTTTACATCTATCAAACTGATTAAGCTCTTCTTGCATAGCTTCTACCCACTGGGTCATCTAGTGCTTCCTCGCCTTCTTTGGTTCAATATTTGAGACCATAGCAGAGGAAAATAATCCATGTTGATCCTCCATGCTTCTTAATTGGCCTCTAGTCATTCTGGGACCAAAGACATCACCTATCACATTTTCTAAAGGGTGATCTCTCACTGTTCTCACTTCCCTAGGGAGGTCTTGCCTGACCGATTCTTGTCTAAGGTTTTCTAATGGAGGAGTAGAATCGGTAAAGGGAGATGTGATCGGTAAAGGAGAAGGTGATGGAGACTGGTGATCGGTAAGTGGGGAAGGAAATGGTAAATTGTTTGAAATAGGTTCAGCTTCAGGAGGTGAATTAGGAAAATTAATATGAGGACTGGTTGGTAATAAATCGGTTAGCCGGGTTGTCTATTGGATTGCCTAACCGATTGGGGAAAGAAGGAGTCATCAACTAAGTCTCTACAAGATACACCACTTGAGGCCGAAGGCCGAACCGAGGATTGATTTGCATTAGAACCGGTGGAATGATTGGAGTTTTGATTGCCTGGTTTCACCCGTCTCAAACACACCGTAATTATCAAGTACTATTTGGAGTCTTATCGTACTCTAGCAAATCAAATTCATCAAAAGTAACATGAACAGATTCAACAATTTTCAATAACCGTTTATTAAAAACTCTAAATGCCTTACCGTGCTTGGCGTATCCCACAAAGATACCTTCATCGCCTTTTTCATCAAATTTACCTCGGCGCTCTTTACCGTTGTAAAGTACGTAGCATCTCGGCACCGAAGATCTTGAAGAAACCAATGTTAGGGATTCGCCACGCCATAGCTCATAAGGGGTCTTGTTATGAAACTTGTTGACCAAGGATCTATTCTCGGGTGAAGCAGCAAGATGGATAGCTTCGGCCCAAAATACTTGGGAAGCCTAGCTTCGGATATCATTGTTTTTCCAAATTTTCGATCAAGGTCCTGTTCTTTCTCTCAACTACACCATTTTGTTGCGGTGTACCAAAGAATGAGAAATTATGATCTATTCCATGATCATCACAAGATCTTGAGCAATTCCAAGATTTTTGAATTCGGTTCCATTATCCGATCTCATACCGATGATGTCACACTCTTTTTGGGTTTGCATTAGACGGAATAATCTGTGGCTACTTCATATGTATCATCTTTTGAAGCAAACATCTCCACCTGTGTATATCTTGAGAAGTCGTCTACAACAACCAAAGCATATCTCGCTACCCCTAAACTCGGCAGTTGTGGGGCCAAACAGATCCATATGTAGCAACCGGAGGCACCTAGAAGTGGACATGCAGTGGCTTGCTGCGGAAAGATTCTTTATCCCGTTTTCCCAATTGGCGTGCTCTACATTTCCTTCCATGATCAGTAGACACGAGATAAGCCGGCGACAAGATTTTTATTGGCGCCTTGGATAGATATTTGAAGTTCGTGTGACCGAGTCTCTTGTGCCATAGCCAGAATTCTCACCGATGTTCTTAGCTACAAAACAAACATTAGTAACATTCGAGACATTGTTTAAATCTATAGCGTATACGTTACCTTTTCTATATCCAAAGGAGAAGTGTTTCACCCGTAGCAATGTCTTTCACATAGCAATTGGAAGAATTGAAAACACAATGCATACCTTTGTCACAAAATTGTGAAATAGAGAGAAGGTTATGTTTTAGACCATCCACCAAAGATACCTTCCGTACAATTACCGTACCTCTTTTGATGGATCCTCGACCGATAATTTTACCCTTTGCGTTGTCACCAAAGACAACCTGGAGGACCAGATGCTTCTTCCAGATCGGTTAGGAGATCGGCATGACCAAATATATGCCTAGAGCATCCACTGTCCATAATCCAAACATCCTTACCGGCATCGGTTGAGGCCATTAAGCATTCCCGAAATAAAACAAGAAGCTTATGGTCCCCTTATTCTTTGGGTCCAAAGAGTTAGTTCCTCTTTGGCGCCCATACTGGCCACCACCTCGAGCTTTTAGACTCAAAGGGTCCAGATAGGTGCTTCAAGAGGCATTCATAAGCCTTGTGACCAATAAAACCACAGTTTACACATTTATTAGAAGATGGCCGAGGAGGCTTAGATGAATTGATGTTCAATTTTGCCAATGCTTCGTAGAGGATTAACTGATTGAGCAGAGAGATCCTTTGGGGACGAAGGTGATGGATTTAGCTTTGTTAACCGGCTGCGCGGGTTTGGAAGATCTTTTACCTGGTTGGGGAGCCCTCACCGGCTGGTTGACCTAAGGACAGGCTGTCCGACCGGCTGGTCCCTTACCGGTGATGGCTTCCTTACCGGTTGTAGTTTCCTTACCTCGCAACCTCGGTTAGCAATTTTAATTCCATCTTTGCTTTTACCATCACCGAGTGGAACATATTGTCCTAGTTCGAGATCGCCTACCTCGGTCCATCGGGATTTGTTTTTGCCCAAATAAGCTTTCATCCTGCTCCCTTCCCTTGGGATAGGTGTGTGGAACAACTTTGAAAGGTTTAGTTAACTCTCTCTTAATCAATTTGGATTGAGCATCATCAAATTTACCCATCAAGTTCTCAGAGACAGACTTGGTAGCCGGTTTGTCATTGCTGTCTTTTTCCTTACTGCTGGAGGTAAAACTTATTCCTGTTGTAACATCTCGGTTTGGAGATATCTGATCTTGTATGATAGTCTCCATAGCAGCTCGGGATTTTGTGAAAGTGTCAATAGTTTTAGAAAGAGAATTATTTCTTGACACAAGATCAGCAATTTGACAAACAGAAATGTTCAGTCTCTCATTGAGTTCTTGATTGTCCTTTTTTAACTGAACTGACTCTAGCTTGCTTTCTTTCAAATCTTTTATTTCAGCTTTCAAAGAGTCATTTTCAGTAGAGATTATTTTGAAATTATCAGCCATAATTTTGTGAGCTTCATTTAATTTTTCAAAATCGGAGAAGAGCTCATTCATCACCTCTCGCCATTTCGTACTTTGACATATTGGGCATAGGGTCAACAGTAGGCTGAGGGGAAGAGGATGATGGTTCAAAATTGGGATCAAAATTTGGTAGTGATGATATCGGTTCAGGGTTAGGCTCGGTTAGAGGCTTTAAGTGAATCGGTCGGTTCTCAAGCATCGGTTGATAAGAAGCGATCGGTAAGGCTTGAGCTTGATAGGTTGGTTGAATTGGTTGCATCAACGGTCTGAGAGTGGGCATGGTTTTGGACTGACCATAGAGGGATCCACCTATGTTTTGAATTTTGAAGTTATAAGGATTACCTGCATCTACCTTGGGAGTAGAAATGGGTTCATCAAAGTATGTCAAGGGAGATCTCATAGGTGGAGTCTGGTCAACATAGGATGATTGTTCATTGGAGTTGGGGTGTCTAAAGATAGGAGTTTGTAGGGAGATGGGTTTATCATAAGTTCCATCCATAGCAACAAAATCGACATCGGCATCTTCATCCGAGTCGGCATAGTCGCCTTCCTCATTCTCGTAGTCGGTCTCAAACCAAACAGTAAAGCCTTTTCGGCTGCATCCTCCGCAACTAAACTCTTAGATCTAGGAAATTTCTTGAACGGTTTCTTCCTCAGAAATTCATATTTCGGTTGAGGGCATTTGGAGGCAAAATGGCCGGGTTTTCTACAGTTGTAACACACAAGCTCACCTTGGGCATTTTTACCATCGGTTGAGGTTGAGGTTTGGCCTTTTCTTTGATAGTTTCCAGATCTATGGAAAGATGAGGATTTGGGTTGGAATGATTTCTTTGTGGGATTTCTTAAAATCCTTAAACCTTTTGTAATTTCTAGCAAATGCAAAGAAATTCATCCTCTACCTCGGGAGGAGTACTAGTCGAGGTATTGGCTTGAGTTGGTTGAGGCCGAGATATTGAGGGAGAGTCAACGGTAGTAGTTTGGCCGGTAAGCATAGAAGAACCTGGGAAGATCTCGCCCGAGCCGGCAGAGATAAATTTTTAAATTTTTTTTGCACTCCACTCAGGTTGAGCTCTTCCTCATATAAGAACAAAGTGGAAACAATGTTACGGATATGAGTAACATTCAAGTCACGGCACTCTTTTCAAAATAGCGACCTTCACATGCCACAAATCTCCAAGAGAATTGAGGAATCTCATGTTTAGGTCTTTCATGGTATAGACTCTACCTAAAGATGCACAAGAGTTACTCACCTCGCAGAATCGGTCGTACGTTTCCTTCATTGTCTCATTTGGATTCTTCTTGAAGGACTCAAACTCAGCAACACTTTTGTAGAGTCCGTTGTCCTTGGCCACTTGATCTCCTTCAAAATATCTCGAGTAGACTCGCCACACTTGTTGAGCGGTCTCATAGCATTGTACTTGTTTGTACGATCTGTCATCAAGTCCCGAGGTTATGATGTGCAAAGCTTTTCTGATCCCAAGGAGTCACACAGCTTTGTCATCCTCGAGTCCATTCTTCTCGTGGTTTTGGCACATAAGTTTCATAAACCTCAAAATCTTGTTCGTACTCTCTATCCGCATGATCCATGAGAGGAGTTTTGGGTGCTCTGGTTGCAAGATTGATTTTCAAGGGTGTCATGGGACCATCTCGACTACAATAGTTAACCTATCATCTATTGAATCCAAGTACCGCATGATTAACGTTTTTCCATACCGGAAATTCGTTATCGTTCAACATGGGAACGGATGTCAAGTTGTATGTTTGCATGATTTTTCCCGCCATTTTGGAATTGGCAATTCAAGCGGTTAAGCTTGGAAAAATGATTTTCGAAAATTGTAAGCTCTGATACCAATTGTTAGGTACCAAATGGTAGGAATCGGGCTAGAGGGGGTGAATAGCTTTTGTCTACAACTTTTTGCTAAAACTTCTTTTGAAAAACTTTAGCTCACCGGTAAGTGATTTTGCACAATGAAATTAAGTTTTCGCTTAGAGAAAAGGCAAATCGGTAAGACAAAATATCATGCAAGGCAAGACAAAAATTATTTCCAAGTAAGACAAACAAAATGAGCAGTAAGTGAAGTCAATAGGTTGTGACCAGTTGAGAGATTTTCAACTGATTACAACTACACAACGTAAAACAAACAAAGCAATAAATGACACATTGTTTGAAGAGGTTCACAGTGTTAAATAACTGCTACGTCCTCTACCAAGTTTGGTCAGAACTTGGATTTGTGAAGGTGCACTACTTTATTAATGGATTCTACCTATTACAAGTTGCAAGCCAATGATTGAAAGGCTGCCAAACTAGAGGTGACCACTAATGGGTCGTGCTACAATAAAGACCTGGTGTTTTCTAGAGATGTGCTCACAAGCTGAGCTGATTTCTCTAGGGTGTTGTGTGTGAATCAATCAATGTGTTCCATAAGTAGTCTAATGGAGGAACACTACAGAATTGATTGAGGTGCCAGTGTATAAGTCCTAACAGAGATGTCTAGTGAATAAAGGGACTTGCTTTGAATGCCTTGAACTAGAGAATGTGCAGGTTGGTAGTTCAAAGCAACTCACTCTCAAGAATCATAAATGCACCAACCTTCTTCAATGCTCCAGGGAAGCTATTTATAGAGAACTTTGAAAAGGAGCCGTTGTCTTTGAAGATGTTGCAATGATGACTTGGACAGGCAGGCATTAAATGGGAAGATCCTTGCATTAAATGCCTGAGATTGGATAGAGAGGATTTCCAGAGATAGATGGGGCTCGTGAGTGCGGTTACTTGACATTCTCAAAGAAGGTACTGATTTGCTGCAGAGATGTCATGTCAGCATGCTTGCTTTACCAACTTTAGCTAAAGTTGATGGCTTGGTGGTTGGGAGCAATTAATGCACCGGCAAGCTGCTAACAATCTTGAGGAGTAAGCTATAACCGGTTACTTGACCGGTAACTCAACCGGTAAGATAGGTAAACCGGTAAAGGGACTTTGACCGGTAAATGACTTCAACCGGTAACTCACACATTGCTGAAGGGAATCCTCTGGTCTTCAAGTCTTCAAATCTTGAGAACAATACATAACAAAAACACTGGGCACTAGCACTAAGGGATCCTATGGTACATAGAAAAATTCTATTTTGATCTGACTAAATTAGGGGTCCTCATTAATGCTTGTTATGATTGGGATTAAGCAATTCTAAGCCAAAGCATATATTTGACTAACACTTCCAACATACTTGAATAGTCGAATTCTAAACATTTTTTATTGTCGTTAATAATATGATTCTTTTTATTTAAAAAAATAACCCTAACGTTACGTTGGATATTGTGAGAAATACTGAATCGATATATTTAAATTATAAGTGTATAAATATATTCAAAACATGTCATTTATGGAAGGGACTCTTGAAGTGGGACGGAACAAAAGAAAAAGTAGAATTCTTGAAGTGGGACGGAGGGAGTATCTTTTATTAGTACACAAATAATAGTAATAATAAATAAATAGCATATTTGTTTACATTAACTCATCATGAACATAATTATAATATTCATTTTCAATTTAACTTATTTAATTTTGAGAAGAAAAATCAAAATCTTAAAAAAACTAACATTTGTGTTAAATGAAAGTTTTTTCCCCAAACAATTCACTCCCTCATCAAACCTAACCCACTTCTTTTTCTCCCTCTTTCAAAATGCCAATTCATACAATCTTTAATTTTTAGAATATTGACATGCACTTCAAAGAAGAGGATTTCTTTTTTGTGTCCAAATCGAATGAAAATAGTCTCTATTTTTGAATTTTTTTTTTAATAATTTTTGGTGAAAAAAATAAAAAATAATAATTTATTTTAAAATATTTTATATATATGCCAAAAACTTATAAAAAACGCGTTTTTTTATAAGTTAACAAAAAACGTGTTTCTCTCTCTAAACTAAAACTAACGGACACTCCTCTCTCTCTCTCTCTAAACGCAAAGAGGACCACCGCCGGTTTCTCTCCCTATCGTCTTCCCCAAATCCCTCACCTTTACCGTCCGCCATTGCCGTCGCCGTCGCTTTCCTCACCCTTCCCCTTCGCCGGCGACAACCTCCTCTGCCATCCCCAAATCAACCATCACCAAGCTCTCCCTCTCCCTCAAACAACTCGACCCAATCGAGGATCAGCGGCGTTATTACAATGGACAGGCTGAAGGATTTGAAGGGTGTGAGTGTGAAATTACTATTCTTTTGGGTCAATATTGTGGAGATTAGGCATGACGGAGACGATCTGGATTTTTCGGTGGGGATTGCGTCAGCGGATTTTCCGGCGGATGGTTTCGAGGAGTCGCCTCAGTGTGGGTGTGGGTTTGACTGCGTTAACGGAGTTAGATATGATAATTTCAATGGAAATTGCAGTTGCAGAAGCAATGGTTTTTATGATTAATGGGCCTGAATATTTCAATGGAGATTGCAGCTGTAATTACATCAATGGCTTTTTATAATCCATTTCCTTAAACAAATGCCAGTTCTCTAGTTTTGAAATGCCAGTTTATAAGTATTTGAGTACCAGTTTGAGAATTTGATGCATTGGTGGACTGGGTAAATTAGATGCCAGTGTATGTGTTTTGGAGTGCCAGTCCATGTATTTTGAAGTGCCAGTTAGTGTATAATAGAGTGCCAGTAAGTGTGTAACGAGTGTCAATGTATTTTTTGAATGCCAGTTCTTGTAATTTTGAATGCCAGCCCATGTGTTTTTGAATGCCAGTTCATGTTTTTTTGAATATCAGCAAAAATAATTATCAGTGTTTTTGAGTGCCAGTATATGCATTTTTGAGTGCCAGTAAATGTGTTTTCAAATGCCAGTCCATGTATTTTTGAATGCCAGTGCTTGTATTTTTGAGAGCCAGCAAAAATATTAGTGTAACAAAGTGCCAGTGTTAGTGTAACATAGTGCCAGTGTGAAGAGTGCCAGTTTATGTATTTAAAAGTGCCCGTGTAAAAAGTGCCAGTTTCAGTTTAACAAAGTGCCGCAGTTCTGGCTTACACCGCACTTTTGTTAAACTGCATCGACACTTTTTCGCCGGCACTTTGTTACATATGCGCGACACTTTATCACACTGCGCTTGTTAAACAGGAACTGGCATAAACGGGGGAACCATTAATTATGAAAATGCCACCGTTTATTTTGAACATGGTTGCCAGTAATTACAAAATTGCCACCGTTTATTTTGAAAACACGTTTTTTCTTATCTTAAGAAAAAACTAGTTTTTTATAAGACAAACTCAATTTATATTCAAAAAAGAGAATTTTTTTTAAATAAATATCGTAAATTTTTAAATTAACACATCATGAACAAAATTATAATATTCTTTTTCAATTTAACTTATTTAATTTTGATAAGAAAAATCAAAATTCAAAAATAACTAACAATGTGTTAAATGAATTTTTTTTCAAACACTACAATCACTCATCAAACCCAACTCACTTCTCCCTCTCCCTCTTTCAAACTACTTATTTATACTACATTTATTTTTTAGAATATTGACATGCACTTCAAAGAAGAGGATTTTTTTTTCTGAATCAAATGAAAGTAATATCTATTTTTGGAGAATTTTTTTTAATGATTATAGGTGGAAAAAAATTATTATAAAATATTTGATTTATATTCAAGAAAGAGAATTTTTTTTCTGTGTTCGAATCAAATGAAATTCGGCTCTATTTGTAGAGGAAAAAAATTATGAATTTTGGTGTAAACAAATTTTATTTTAAATTAATTTAATATAAAATAATTGAGGTCAAAGAATTTAAGAAGAAAAATGAAAATCTTAAAAAAACTAACATATGTGTTAAATGAGAATTTTTTTCCCAAACAATCCACTCCCTCATCAAACCTAACCCACTTCTTCCTCTCCCTTTTTCAAAATACCAATTAATACTATCTTTATTTTTTAAAATATTTATATGCACTTCAAAGATTCTTTTTTTGTGTCCAAATCGAATGAAAATAGTCTCTATTTTTGGAAATTTTTTTTTATGATTTTTGGAGGAAAAATTTTTTTTAAAAAAATTATTATAAAATATTTGATTTATATTCAAAAAATAAGATTTTTAAAAATAAATATCATATTTGTTTACATTAACTCATCATAAACAAAATTATAATATTCTTTTTCAATTTAACTTATTTAATTTTGAGAAGAAAAATCAAAATTCAAAAATAACTAACAATGTGTTAAATGATTTTTTTTCCCAAACACTACACTCCCTCATCAAACCCAACCTACTTCTTCCTCTCACTCTTTCAAACTACCTATTTATACTATATTTATTTTTTAGAAAATTAACATGCACTTCAAAGAAGAGAATTTTTTTTGTCCGAATCAAATAAAAGTAATATCTATTTATGGAGAAATTTTTTTAATGATTATGGTGGAAAAAAAGTTATTATAAAATATTTGATTTATATTCAAGAAAGATAATTTTTTTCTGTGTACGAATCAAATGAAATTTGTCTCTATTTGTATAGGAAAAAAATTATGAATTTTGGTGTAATTTTTTTAAAATTAATTTATTATAAAATAATTGAGGTCAAAGAATTTAGGGAAAATTTTTTGTAAATTAAGGCATCTAATTAAAAGCACTTGATGTTGATTTCAATATCTAATATCTACATTTATGCTATGAACGTAAATGAGTAAAATAACCTTGACAGATTTCCAAATTTAACCACTTGATTTATAAAAGAAATAATTGATCAATGGAAAAATCACATAATGTCATGTCATAATAGTGACATTGCTTATTAATGTGAGGACATAAAATATTTCTCTTTTTATATAATCCCTCCGTCCCACGTGAATGAACACTTATTTCCTTTTTGGGACGTCCCACGTGAATGGACACTGCCCAAAATGGAAAAGAATATTCACTATTCCCTCCACTCATTCTCTCTCCTACTTCACTTTTACACTCACAACATTCTCTCTCCTAACTATTCCTCCCACTTATTCTCTCTCCTATTTAATTCTTCATACTCACAACATTTTCTTTCACTTTTTCTCTCTCTTACTTTTCCTTAATTCCCACACCCATAAAGTTGGTGTCCATTGACATGGGACGGAGGGAGTATTATATACTCCCTCCGTCCCACCAAAATTGATACTTATTTCCTTTTTGGTCCGTCCCACCAAAACTGATACTGCCCAAAATAGCAAAGGAATCTTCACTATTTATCCCACTCATTCTCTCTCCTATTTCACTTTTACACTCACAACATTCTCTCTCCTAACTATTCCTCCCACTCATTCTCTCTCCTATTTAATTCTTCATACTCACAACATTTTCTTTTACTTTTTCTCTCACTTACTTTTCCTTAATCCCCGTGCCCAGAAATTTGGTATCAATGTTGGTGGAACGGGGGAGTAGATCATAGAAAATCAAATAGTTCAAAAAATAAAAAACTCGTGAATTATTATCCTAAAACAACACAATTTGATTCAAATTTGACAATAAAAACAAAAACAAAAATTATAAAAATTAAGGCTCAGATCTAAAGATCGGGCAAGAAGATGACACCGCCATGGCTGCAACCCGTCCAGTTGCATGCAATCAACTGGGTTACCCCGCCAAGATACGGGTCAATTTAGCTCCATACCCGATTTGCTCAGAAAAAACCATCATCACAGCCTCTTAACAACATAGATCAAGTGAGAAATAACAAGAAAAATAGCTCAGAGGTATATCGCGTTTGCCTGTTTCTGTAAGTACGCGAGGGTGTATCATATATCAATCTCTCCATCCATGGAAGGAGGTAGAGAGAGAAAGAGGGCTGTTGAATTCGTCGGCGGCAATGAAATCATCGGTTCTTTATGATCGGATAAGGATCATCGGAGAGAGGCAACCGCCCTCAAGAACATCCTTTTTCCCTCCGGAGCCTCATTCTTTTGAGCTTTACGAATTCTGAATTTTGAGTTTTTCTCTCTCGCCGGAGTAAAATATTGGGTACATGATCCGGCTTGAAATAAGTGGAACTCTTGCCCTCCTTCGGGTGATTATTTACGGGCTGTACCATGTGGGCTACTGGACAATTAATTAGGTTTGCAGGGACTATTTAGCAAAAATAAAGTCGATGACTTTTGTGGTGTCACACGTGGGGAACATAAACATGGGATGGGAGGTCGTGAATCGTGGAATCCAATGTACATAATTTATTTATCTCTTCCATTCTTGTTTTCTTTCTTTTCTTTTTTTTTTTTTATTCTTCATTTTGCATGCTTATTTTTCATAGATTTTTGACTTTGAAGTTAATAAATTTTTAATAATTATAGTGAATTACATTTCATAAATTTATTTAAGTTGTTCCTATTGTTGGACAAAAACTGCATATCATAGGTAGGGGTTTGCACTTTCGCTCGTACAAGCATATTTACTCTACTCGCAAGTCGCTATACGCGATTTCCTTGTACCGTTATACTTTTTGTGTAGCCGATCATATACTTGACACAAGTATCATCCTAACATAGTTCACTTTTCATAGCTTGTTCATTCGTGACCCTGAACATAATACCTGATTCTTTGAGAGGCTTTGAGAATTGAGTCTCACCCAATTCTCCTCAAAGCGGCCCCTACTTCTCTTACACATTAAGATCGCACCTTCTTCGATCCTTTAGAAGGGCTTTTGAGCGCTAGGAAGACGTGACTTTCGTTCCTCCCTCTCCTCTTTATCGGTAGTCGGGACTCCATGACTTGGGTATCAGGGGAATATGAGAAGTCTTAAAGCCTATCCCAAGTGAAATTCAGTGTAAACGGAACCAAGGAATTCTGTATTAAAGAAGAAAAGAAAGAAGCGAGGGAATCCTTCTAAATAGAAGATAAGACTTACACATTCTTTTAGTTTCTTTGGTGCGTGAAAGTCTCCTTATCTCGCATAGATATTTTCGAGTTCAAGGGCGATCCTCATCGCAAATGATTGATGATAGGCTTTGGTTCCGAGCGAAGAAAGAGGGACAGAGTGATTCACAGGTCAAGGAAGTACTGGAAACCTTAAGTTAACGGCCGGCTCCTGCTTGATTCCATTAGTCTGGCTCTCGCACGAATTCCCCAAGAAGAGGTTTTACAGCTTGTTTGACTTCTTTCTAAGGGCAAGAATGAAAAAGAAAGTTCGAATAAAAAAAGAAATCAAGAATGAAAAAAGAAAGTTCGAATAACGACGGAATCACTGACGACGACGTCGAGTTGAGGGCAGAGAAAGACTGGGCATTTCGGCGAGCCGCCCAGTGGTGTGGTACGTAGTGGGTTTAGTACGCCCCGCTAAAACGGCTCCGAAATAAAGAAAAAGGTGCGTGCCGCACTATATGATCTCGCAATGATGGAATTTCGATTCATCCTAAGGTGCTCTAAATGGATGGACTTTCGAGGATTGTTTACTCGGAAGAAGGTATCATTATGTGGGATGCAAAAAGGGTGAAATCAGTTTTGCAGAGTTGAAGAATAGATTGACTACAATTTTGATCTTTACCCTACCTAATGGATGTGAGAACTTGTGACTTTTAGTTACACGTCAAAAGAAAGGTTTGGGTGGTGTTCTTATGCAGAATGGGAAAGGAATATCTTATGCTTCGAGGAAGTGAGCAACAGCAGAGCAGAATTATCCTATTCTCGACATGGAGTTGATTGCAATTAATTTGCGTTACCTAAGTGGAACATTATTTATATGAAGCTAAATTTGATATTCCTCCGATCATGAGAGTTGAAGTAATTGTTTACTCAGAAGGAATTGAACAACAGGTAGAGAAATGGTTAGATTTATTAAAAGATTTTGATCGTGTTATTTCATACCATCCGGAAAAGCTAGTGTGGTTACAGATGCGATTAGCCGAAAGGCTTCATTGTCAACATTGCGGTCCTGTGAGTCGCAAGATGAGATATTAATTGCGAAGGTTCGAGCTACACTTACCTTGTATGAAGACCCTATGGAAGCTCAACAAAGTGATATAGAATTGAAGAAGATTATGTATCAGTTACGAGATGGAAAGAGCAGAGAGAGGTATTGGTTAAAGATGGGATTTTAACCTTCAACGACAGAATCGGTGTACCATATTCACAAGAGAGTAAAAGACATTTTTTTAGAGGAAGACCATAAATCAAGAATTGCGATGTATTCGAGGAGTTTGAAGATGTATCAAGAATTAAAGAAGGGTTAGAAGAATGGGAATAAGAAGGTATTGCGATGAATTTGTGACGGGACTACCTTCGATATCGAAGAAGATGGACGCGTTTGGGTAATAGTGGATAGATTGATCAAGGCGGTTCATTTCTACCAAGATTAATGAAATATTGAATGAGAAAGTTAGCATAATTGTATGGGCGAGAGATTTGGTCGATTTCACGGAGTACCAATCAACATTTTGTATCAGTCCGGGATCGGAGATTCACATTGCGATTTTGGAAGACTTAGTATAAGGCTTTGGGCTCTGAGTTGAGTTTCAGTTCTGCGTTTCATTCTCAGATAGATGGGCAGACAGAGAGAACTATCCAAATTTTTGAGGATGTGTTGCGTGTGTATATGATGGATTTTCATTCATTTTGAGAAGTTCATTTAACCTTAGTTGAATTTGTGTATATCAACAGTTCTCAGTCCAGTATTGAATTGGCACCGTATGAAGCATGGTATGGGAGGAAGTGTCTTTATGATCCTATCCTTGCATTGAATTCTTCAACCGAGGATATTCAGGCTGAGTTAATTTATGTGGAAGAACCGTTGAGAGTTATTATAATCAAGTCCGGGAATTAAAAACCTAGAGTATTCGGGTTGTGAAATTAGTGGAAGAATCATATCATTGAGGAAGCCACTTGGGTTTTGAGAATCCGAGATGCGTGAGGGGTATCCGTGGTAGGTTGAGCACTCGGGTAAATATGTTTAAAATTCAGGACGATTTTTTTAAGGGGGAATGAGTGTCACGACCCTAAACCTAGGCACTACTTTGGTCACGTGTTGAGCACGTGGGGATAGGGTGCGTAGTATTTTATTTTAAGCATTTCATAATAACTGTGATTTTTATGTGTTAGTTTTAACATTTTAATAATTTATGTGATATTTTAAGTATGTTAATAAATTAATTTTAATTATTTAATGTCTAAATAAGATAAATAGAAATTTTTGTAGTAAAGTTATATTATTGAAATTTTTTAAATAAAAGCTTTATAAAAATGTTGAGGAGCTTAGGTGTAAATATAAGCTTAAGGTAGTTGATTGTTATAACTTGATACTTGGAGGAGCTAAAGTGTAAAATTGTTATATAAATCTTTATAAGCTCCCAAAAGACTCTTTCTCTCTCAGATCATTCTTCTCTCTTCTCCTACATCCCAGAAAGTTCTTTCAACCTAGAATTATCTTCCAAAAATTCTTATAAATCAACTGTTCGTTCGTTCTTCGTTCTGATCGCGAATAAACGCTCAGGGAGCCGAATGGAACATTTATAGCCGATTAAAATTTTTCTTATTTTCGGAATATTTTGGTAAGTTATTATGATTTCTTTCAATAATTGCTCATTTAATATTTAATCTTGATATTATGTGATATAAATGGGTGTTGGTATTTTCGGGGTCATTTTATTTGGCTTTAAAATAAAAAGAGAATGGGTTGTGGTTGAACAAGGTTTGTTTTTGGTATAAGGGTTAAGATTGAAGTGAGATAGAGTTGATATGTGATGTTCCATGGCTTGTGGGAGTAAAAACACTGAGGTTGGGATATGTTGTTAAGGTTGAGATGTAATAAAATGGTCAAAACATGGTACTTCTTTCCTTCCTGTTGATGTTTCAACATGAATATCAAATTCTGGGCAAGGGCACGACTCGTGCCCAGGAGAACGAGTCGTTCCCCCTTTTTTCATTCGTGATCCCTATTCGTGCTTCACAAATCAGTCGTGCTGGCCAAGGGCACGAGTCATGCCATGGGGCACGAGTCGTGCCCAATGCAGTTCCTTGGTATCAAATTTCAAGCAATGAAAACCTAATCAAACAAGTATGGATTTAATCCCTCTGTGACTATAATTCTAGTACAACATTAGGACTTTATAATGGAGTCTTAAATGGTCCAAAATGATAAAGGGAAGGTCTTTAAATAATGCTTTGAAAATGGTTGAAAGGCGTTATGAAAACTTTAACCAAAGTTGATAAAACTTGGTAAATTATTCTTGGACCTTTATAGAAGGTATTCAATATGGTGTAAGGAATATGTAGGGCTTACATGTGATTCATCGTGCCCTTACGTGGTTATATTTACATGGTTGTTGGTTCAAATAGTGTACAAAATGCATATTGCACTATTTTCTTGGTTGGAACATGTGTATTAATACCATGTCATTGGATTGTTATTATTCAATAGTGTTAAAATATATGTTGCACTATTGTGATGGTTTAACATGTGTAATAGTACCATGTTATGTTTTGATATCCCAAGGTGTGGATTTATTTTCAAGTAACTAGTATGTACTTGAATGTGGTTATATCAGCTGAGGTTTAGGGGTATAATGGGATACAATCACTTTATAGAAGACGTTCTATAAGGGTGATTGAGTTATGTTATACCTGTACTGTCTACTTCTGCGGCCACAGATTGGGGTAAGGGCTTCTGTATTGGGCCAAAAGCCTTACAGTGAGCTGGACTCTTGTAATCAGATGAATATGCGTAAGCAGTTCATGAGGGGAGTATGTGTTACTCTCAATTTTATCCTATTCGGATAAGGTGAATATGCCTAAGCAGTTCACGAGGAGAGTATTTATTATTCTCACTTTTGTAAGCTATTTGATTTTGGTGGATATGCATATGCAGTCCACGGAAGGGGGTACTTATTACTCTCACGTTGTACGACATATTGTTCAGACGAGAAAGGTAAAATAAGGCAACGTAACGTGCTTACCGCTTTACCAATGTGTTGTGAGCAACCTGGTTATGTGTTGCATTTTATATGGCATATTGTTGTATTCATAATAGCTTATTGAGATTTGATGCCGCAGGAAATGTGCTTATCAATCTTCGTCCACGTGGCAGGACCAATCACTTGACTCCTTGACCTGAAATCAGAACCCACGACTAGCCGGAATGGTCTCCGTCTTAGACCCTCGGGCGTGAGAGTAAGTATGGTATTTCAGAGAGCAAATATTGTAAATGAACAGAGATATTCAAATGACAAAATTGCAGTTACCTCAAAAACGTTGTAGTTGTCATGTATTTATAGTTGCTTTGATGAGGGTGGTATTTTTGGTAGGACTGCATGAATCCCGTAATTGGTGGGACAGTTACATGTCCAGAGATCGTGTCCTTGAGTGGCTCGTGATTTGTAGGGAGCCAGTTATGGACAGAGTAGCACGTGCGCCTGGACTCAGTAGGTCGACGCTTGCTTGGCAGGTCGAGGTCGCCTGTTGGGATTAGGTCGACCTGACTAATGGGTAGGGCTGGACGTACCCGAAATAGAATCTGGATCGTAGAGTCGGACTAAGTTAGGTCGGGACCTGGTAGGTCGGACAATGAACTTACGTTGACTGATCATGTAGATGGGCCTTGGTTCTTGCATTAATTGGGCCTAGCCCACTGAAAATGTGGTGATAATAATTGATTGAGGATTGGGCTTACTGGCTTGGCCCAGCTCGACACTTTTGGTATGTTCAGTGGCCCCCAACTTTCTGAGTTGACTTTGTCGACCAGGAAGTTAAAGAAACTTTGATGAAGCTTGCCGTGACTCGCAAGTCGATGCTCGCTCTGATGTTTAGTCGACTAAAGGTGACGTGGCTCAATCCTGGACGTTTACAACGAACGGTCAGATCTGGAAGAGCGCCATATTTTGCAATCATTACTGTTTTGATGTTTGGAAACCGCCTTGGGAATTGTTTTCCACATTTAATTAGGAAAATAACGTTTGAATTTTTCCTTTTTCCTTCTCAATTTCGGAAAATATAAATACCCAAATCCTTCTCCTTTTCGATTTTTTACTTTCTTCAATCCTTCGTATCTCTTTTGCGACAGCAGTGAAGCTGCAACTGGATTTATAGGAGCTTTCGTCCTCTGCAACAACCCCTTCTTGCGAAACTGATTAAGGTATTCCTCTCGTCTTCTTGCATTAGGGTTTTAATTTCTGCTTTGTTTTTTATTTCGCCATGGCTAGAACCTTCAGTAGTGAGCCAGGAGCTTGGTATTGGTATTGCACCGTTAATCATCGAGTATACAAACAGATAAGTGGAGTGTGGAGAGAGATGTCCTTAGATGAGTGTGCCTCCATCTTGAAAAGGTGGGAGCTGACCTTTAGTGAGATAGGACTGCCCATAGGAGAAGACGTAGGAGATTTGGTAATTGATGACTCAAATGTTGTCTCTTTTCATCTCTTTCATGAATTGCTCGACCACATATCACTGTTTTATGCGAAAGATGCTAATAAACCCTCCTTTCTTAGGAATAGGAAAGGTTTTCCAGGGGAGTCTAGGTCGCCCTTAGGTAGGTCGTCCTTAGGTAGGTCTCCTGAATGTGATCATAGGTCTGACTCCCCTGCTTCCTCTTCTTCTTGTACAAATATGGCAGCTCAGGAAGGAGTTATAGCATCTACCTCCTCAAGTCCCCGAATTGTGGATGCATTCGACTCCTTGGCTGTATCGGGGAGAAATGAAAGGGGCTATGTGCCTCAAAGACCAATGAGAGGGAAGAAGAATCTGGAGTCCCGATATGCCATGATCTACAATTTCTGTGAGGTAGATAGGTGTAAGTACCCAAATCTGGCTCATGCCTTCCGGTTAAGTTTTTTGGCAATTCCTCGGACTTTCCTAAAGTTCAGGGGCAATTCGGGAACTTTTCCGAACCTTCCGAGGGGCAAAGGACTTACTAGGAATTAAAATTCCACGTATTCCTTCGGTGGAAATACCCTTCTAGAAGGCCACCTTGCATGATTCTAGAAATATGCTGAGTCATAAGGGATAATGTCGCACGGCTGCATTAGGCAAGAACTCCAGGCCGCACGGCTTCATTAGCTTTTTCCAGACTGCCTATAAATAGAGACCTCCTCTATTCATTTTTGGAGGTTTTTGAGTGCCAAAACCCACCTCCCTCCTCTTCAAAACTCCTCCTAAAATGAATAGAGGAGGTCTCTATTTATAGGCAGTCTGGCAAAAGCTAATGAAGCCGTGCGGCCTGGAGTTCTTGCCTAATGCAGTCGTGCGGCATTATCCCTTATGACTCAGCATATTTCTAGAATCATGCAAGGTGGCCTTCTAGAAGGGTATTTACACCGAAGAAATACGTGGAATTTTAATTCCTAGTAAGTCCTTCGCCCCTCGGAAGGTTCAGAAAAGTTCCCGAATTGTCCCTGAACTTTAGGATAGTCTGAGGAATTGCCGGAAAACTTAACCGGAAGGCATGAGCCAGATTTGGATACTTACAGAAGCCCCTCGGCAACGTCACTTGCAGGGCGAGTGGGGTTATCGATAGAAAAGGATCCGATCTGGCGAATGCCGAGACGAATTGGGTGACCAAGGTGGTCGAGTGGCTGAACCTTTAGAAGGCTACCTATGTATCCCGAGTGGGAATCAATCCATAATCGTAGTTCGGAATCCACTGGGGAAAGGGGTGTCATATGTGACGAATTGGCTGAACCTAAAGTAGGCTACCTACGTATCCCGGAGGAATCAAGCCAGGCCGTAGTTCAGAATAAGATCCGCTGGGGAATAGCGAAGAGAAACCGGGTCTCTTCTTTGAGAAATAGAAGGGAAAGTGACCTAGGAGGTCAAGTGACTGATCCTACTGGGGATATGCTAGATGAAGGAAGTGACCGATGTGGTCGGATATCTGGACCTCTATGAGGGGCTACTTCACCACTGAGGAGTGATGAATGAAAAGGGTGACCAATGTGGTCGGATGGCTGGACCTTTATGAAAGGCTACCTACGTATCCCGGAGGAATCAAGCCTTGGTCGTAGTTCAAGTCTCACTAGATAGTTAGGAACAGTGTCTAGGATCCTTGAGGTTTTGACGATTCATGGAGGAGTCACCTGATTTGACAATTAATGGAGGTTGTCACCTGATTTGACAATTAATGGAGGTTGTCACCTGATTAAACTAAAGCTTACGTCACTATCGAGGAGATAGAGGCAGCTTAAGTTTGGAGAACTTGAGCGTACTTCTCGATCTGTGATGGAGGTAGCTTAAGTTTGGAGAACTTGAGCGTACTTCTCAATCCGTGATAGAGGTAGCTTAAGTTTGGAGAACTTGAGCGTACTTCTCAATCCTTGATAGAGGTAGCTTAAGTTTGGAGAACTTGAGCGTACTTCTCAATCCGTGATAGAGGTAGCTTAAGTTTGGAGAACTTGAGCGTACTTCTCAATCCGTGAAAGAGGTAGCTTAAGTTTGGAGAACTTGAGCGTACTTCTCAATCCGTGATAGAGGTAGCTTAAGTTTGGAGAACTTGAGCGTACTTCTCAATTCGTGATAGAGGTAGCTTAAGTTTGGAGAACTTGAGCGTACTTCTCAATTCGTGATAGAGGTAGCTTAAGTTTGGAAAACTTGAGCGTACTTCTCAATCTGTGATAGAGGTAGCTAAAGTTTGAAGAACTTGAGCGTACTTCTCAATCTGTGATAGAGGTAGCTAAAGTTTTTGACAATTCAGAGGATGTCACCTAGCGTTATTCCGTTATAACGGAAGTAACGGAGGCGAATCGGGAGGAAAGTTAATTCTTCTCGAATATATTTGGGAAACAGCATTACTCTAGTTTAGAAATAACGGGAGTTATATCCCCAAGTGGAAAGTCCAGGGGCAAAGATGTAATTTCTGCTCAGAGCAAATGAGGCCGCCCGACAAGAGATGGAGGAAAAAGAAGCCGCCCGGCTTCAATCCTGATTTCACCAGATTGTTTAAACAGATTTGAAAACGGGCAAAGCGCCATTGTTGTGGCTTCCGCCGAGGAGAGGAGAGAGAGTAGAGAGAGAAATTTCCAAATTTCTTCGATTTCCTACCTTCTAGTGCTCGAAATGGATCAAGAGGGTAACATTGTACCCCGACAAGCGCGAAGAGTCTTGTCACAAGCCGCGAGAATGAGGCGGAGGGAGTTCGTTCTTACTGACCGAAAATACGATTTCAATACGCCTCCTTCCGAGTTATATCCGGGCAAAAGGGATCACAAGTCCATGAAACCTCAATCTATTGGGGTAAGCATTCTTGACTTTCTTGATTTTGACAATTTTGATTGAATTTTGGATTGATTTAAGGTTTGACCCGAATTTTAGGAATTTTTCGAATTTTCCTAGGATATTTGTTGATGATTTTGGAATTTTGATGATTAACCTTTGAGTCTAAGAGAATAATGAACATGCATGTGCAATTTATTTGAAAAATAATGAGAATGACCCATTTTTTGAAAATAAAGTAAGAAAAATAATGTCTAAAATGCAACGGAGTTCTTGCATGTGCTAGAACTAGGTCAATTCTTGATCATGGATGAGAAAACGGGATTTTGGACGATAAAAAGGATTCATGCATGCCATTTTTTGAAAAATTAATGCTTATGTGCAAAGAATTTTGAAAATCAAAATTTTGTGCTTAGGAGGGCAATGTGCTTGACACGATGTGTTTCAAGTGATGAAAGACACGTTTTCTAGGCAAAGGATGCTAGAAATCTTTTATGAATGCTTTTCTTTGAAAATATGTGCACTTTTGGATATATGCATGCTTTTGAAATGAGATGAAGGACTGACACGTTTTTTGTTGTGCTTTCCTACAGGAGAGCAAGTCGAGGGGACCTTCTGAGGTGGCCGTGAAGCTATGGGATAGGATGCCCAACTTTGAGAAGAATGGGGTAAACCCCAAGCAGCTAGTGAGGGCTACCGGCCTTGATTTGTTCGTTGAGGCTATTGGCAGAGGTATTCACATAACCTCCAAGAGCAAGGGCTTGATCCAGGCCCTCTCGGAGTTCTGGTGGGACACCACCCACAGCTTTCATCTCAGCTGGGGAGAGCTTACGGTGACCCCGGCCAACTTCACTGCTATTACTGGCCTGCAGTTCACCGGGAGGCCTGTGACTTGGAGGGACCATATCACGGCAGAGGAGTTTAGGGCTATGGTGGGGTTTGACCTCAGCCCTAAGGGGCTCGGGATGGAGACAAGGAATGTGGAGGTGGCAGTCCTGAACTGCATGCAGGGATTTGCCGCCAATGAGGTGACTGCCCACCGCGGCTTGCGAGGGCTTTTACGTGGTTGATCTTTGTCGGTCACCATCGTTGCTAGTGCAGGACTTTGGCTATCTTTGTGCCTTCTGGACTCCTTGGAGGATGTGGACGAGATTGGGACGGTCTCTTGGGATGAGGCCGGATTGGCTGAGCTTTATTTCTCTCTGGATTTGTACAGCCGAAACAAAGCTGCTTCTATGGACTGCTTCTCCTTTGCTCTTGAGGTATTCTCACCTTCTTTCCTTTCTCTTTTCTTTTCTGTCCTGAGACCTTTATAAGAGATGATGACCCTTTTATGTTTTGAACATGCAGATCTGGTTTTGTGAGGTGATCGGGTTCTTTTCCTGGAACCAACAGAGCGATCCTACCATCTTCCCTGCTATGATTCGCTGGAGGGGCGAGGCTAGGGACAAGTTCACCGGGAAGACCCGGATCACCTTTGACTACAAGATGGTGAGGCCTGTCCTTAATAAGGATGATAATGATGGGGTGGACTTTTATCCCTGGGGGAGATACCCGGAGGTGCTGCTAGGAGATGCCTTGGAGGCGACTAGGCAGAGGAGGTGGTTGACTGGGCTCACCTGTGACATCATTTATCTGGGGGACCGCTTTTCCAGGCATCATGGCCATGTCCCTCCATTGGACGCCATCACTCCTCACGATCCTCCAGCACGGATGCTGCAGCCCAGGGACTGGTCAGCGGATGATATTGCTAGGTATCAGGCAGGCGTGGCGGCTGAGGAGTACTTTGATCTGGCTACCCCGTATGCCACCTTTGTGGAGCAACGGCTGAGGACGCCACAGAAGCTAGTGAAGATGGCTATTGCCCAGGGATACGGGGAAGCTGAGCCTACTAACCCACCTTTGCCTCCTGCTCATCTTTCCTATGTGGTCAACGGGGTGCCGAGGAGGTTTATGATATTGTCCCACGACACGAGGAGCCCCAGTACACTCTTCCGCCCTGACAAAGACCGTGAGTACACTTTAGGGTCTTTTCCCTTTTCCGAATTTCTTTGCTTTCTGCAATTCTGAGATTTTTCTGAGTTTTCCTTCTCTTTTCTCAGGTTCCAGCTCGTACTTATGACGGCTTGGTCAGGTAGAACAGGGGCTAGAAGGATGTGTGTCGGTCCCTTGTGAAGAAGCTGGCTTGCACTTCAAAGGTTGCAGTGAACGTGCAGGAGCCTGTGCGCAAAAGAAGGCATGTCGGGAGCACGACATCCACCTCATCGGCTTCAGAGTATTCTTCTAGTGCCATGCCTCGGGGACAGGGACCTAACACCAGCATCCTGGAGCAGCTAGCCGAGTACGAACATGTGAATGTCCATCTTTCTGATGTGAGTGACAGCGAGGATGTGATGAGGGACCCTAGCTTCTACGAGCTGAGTAACGACGACGAGGATTCGGAGGCCTAGGAAGTCCTTAGGATCGATCTAGTGGAAAGGAAACAAACAATGAACAATTTTATGCACATTTTGTTTATTTTTTGCTTTATTTGGACGCTGATGGGGCGAAAACAATGTATTACTGTTTTATTTGCTTTTCTATTTTATGCTTTATGAATTCGCATATTACTTGAGCCTCGGGGCTACTTTTTTGCTTGGAAATGGGGCTGAAACTGGGCCAAAATGACTTGTAATGGTATATAACTGCTTGGATGGTGTTTGGACATGTTTTGGGACAGGTTTCATTGAGAAAGTGGGGTAAGAACTCCACTTGGGCAGCAACTTTGGTTGCTGCAGATTTTTTTTCTGCAGATGGCAAATGAGGCCGTCCGGCCTAGAACTGAGGGCAAATGAAGCCGTGTGGCTAACAGTTCTGTCTGGACTGGTTTTTTTCAAAATAAAACCAAGGCTTGGCCATTTCATTTCATTTTCACTCTAGACTTGTCCCAACTGATCCCAGAGCATATTTATGGCCAAAAGACATCAACTTTGATCATGTTGCAATGGAAAGACCCGCTAGACTGTAAAAGGGGAAAAGAGACCATTTTCTGTCCGATCTTCAATATTGGGTGAGACATAACTTTCAATCTCACAAGGGGCTGTTCGATACTACCTTCAAGATCAAATCTTTATGGCATTTGAAGGATCTTTCGCCTGATTGGGACCTGTTGAGAGCAGCGGCAAAGTTTTGGGATGTCCGGAGACATGTTTACTGTTTTTCCTACAATGAGATTGTTCCAACCTTTAAAGACTTCCGAGCATTGATTGGGGGTCCAGAAATTGAGGCAATTTCGACACCTTTGGCCGGGGACTTGCTGGTGACTGTAAAGCTAGCATCTTTTCTGCAAATTTCTCTGAAAGAAGCCGAGGGGATGTTGATTGCTCCGGACAGAATTGACCTTTCCGATATCTCGGGCAGGTTTGATTTTCCAGATATGGCTATGACCGCAGTGGCTATGGATGCTTTTGTCCTTTGTATGTTCTCATTTCTGTTTACTGTCGAGTCTGTTGGAGTTTGCCATAGTGGCCTTTTGGACATGGTCAGGGACTGCAGGGCAGGAAAGGATATCGTCCCACTGATTTTGGGGGAGACATTGCACGGCATTGACAGGATGGCTAGGGGAGACCGTTTCATGAGGTCTGGGAGCCCAGCGGTGCTGACTTTATGGTTACAGGAGAGGCTTGGGGCTTTGCAGGGGCTGCACCTACTCAGTGTCCTTGGGTGATTTCTCGAAGGGACACACCTAGAGAGCAAGACCAGGGTAGCTGGGAGCTGATGATGGCTAGGTTGTCCACCTCGGACATTCACTGGTGGGTCATTTGAGACTACAGACTCGTCGGACATTTCAAGAGTCCTATGTAGTGAGAGTTCCGGGACTTTCCCTGTCATCCTTCTACATTCCTTGCCTAGTGTCCAGGCAGTTTGGGACTTTACAGGAGCCTTTGGATGATTGGAAGGACATCAGTACCATGGAGGTAGCGCCTTTGGACATGAAGGATCCAGCCAGCTTCTCATTTTTCTCGAGGGCCTGGACATATACTGCTTTCCCACCCAGGGTCATTCTCAAGAGCCGGAAGAGTACCATTTTGACCATGGCTTACTTGGATTGGTATGAGAGGGAGATGGGAGCGACTCAGGTCATATTGGGAGATAGGCGTCAGGCTTTATTAGGAGCGGATTGCGACTCAAGCAGGACTCTGAGAGAGGCTGAGGCTAAGGCGAGTCGCCATAACCGGTCGGGTGACTTTATCAGAGATATGGAGGCTCGATACGAGAGGCTTTCTGAAGTCGCTCCCTTGACTGAGGCTCAGAGGGAGGAAGTGCGGACTCGTGCCCGGATTGAGAAGGCACTTATTGACACAGGTCTGATGGAGGCTCCAGTGAAGATACCCGAGATTGGGATGAAGGAGACTGACATCCTAGACAAGAAGAGAAAGAACACTCGACGGGGTCGAGGTAAAGGGAAGAAGAACAAGGAAGACTCAGTGAATGACGACTGATAGATCTTTTCCTAGGATTCCCTTATTGCCATTTGCAAAAACAATCGTTTATTAGGTATTTTATTGTATTTTAGATCTTTGTAGCAAAGTTAGCAAAGTCAAGAGTAGACCGTGCTTGAACTCATCAAGAAGTCTTCTAACTTGTAATTAACAAAGATATGATCTTAGAAATTAATCAAGACACATTTCATGGAAATTTCGTATATCTTATTGATTGCTTAGGACGCACTTCATGGAAACTTTATTGCCCTTTATTTTTTTATTGTTTAGACCGAACCATATATGGCCGCCTACGTTCCCCTTTTACAAGAAAGACTAAGGGGCTCAGTCTTCGTAGTTCATTCCGTGAACTATCGGGATTAGGTCTTTTTTTTTTTTTTTTTTTTTTTTTTTTTTTTTTTTTCGTGCAACCTCGTTTTTGCCTAGACCGCCCTTTTGAGTTTTTCTCTTAGTGACGGGCATTTACTCTTTTGCACTAAGATTTTTTTTTCTTTTCCTTTTTTTTTTTTTTTTATGTGCAACCCCGTTTTTTGCCTAGACCGCCCTTTTTGGGTTTTTCAAATTTAGCCGGGTATTACTCTTTTGCACTAAGATTTTTTTTTTTTTCTTTTTTTTTTCCTTTTTTTTCTTTTTTTTTATTATTCTTTTTTTTTTATTTTCAGACATAGTACCTTCGGAGCTTATCGCCGTTGACTGGGTGGACAAAGGGATTGCCGTCCAGGTCTGCAAGCTTCATGGCTCCTCCCGATAGTATCTTCTGTACCACATACGGGCCGATCCAAACGGGTTCCCACTTTCCCAAATGGGGTCAGTCTCTCCGGGTGTAGGGGGCTTCACTTTCAGTACTAGATCACCTTCTTTGATGTCTCTGGCCTTGACCTTTTTGTCAAATGCTCTGGCTATTCGCCTCTGGTAGGCTCGGGTGTGTTTCATGGCCTTGAGCCTTCTTTCGTCGAGCAGGGCCAACTCATCATGCCGGCTTCGTAACCACTCTAATTCGTTGACACTGTTTTCCAGGAGGACCCTTAATGACGGGATTTCCAACTCCACTGGCAACACTGCTTCCATCCCGTAGGTTAGGGCAAAGGGAGTTTCTCCCGTGGCCGTTTCCGACAGACGTTCGCAGCCCCGCAGTGCTAGGTGTAGCTTTTCAGGCCAGTCACGACCACGGGTGGCCATTTTCCGGATGATCCGCTCGAGCGTCTTATTAGCAGCTTCCACGTCTCCATTAGTCTGAGGTCTGTACGGGGATGATTTGTGGCGAGTGACTCTAAACTCTGACAGTAATCTATCACAGTCCCCTTTAAAGTGTGACCCGTTATCAGAAATGATCTCATTGGGAACCCCGTATCTGCACATTATGTTTTCTTTGACAAACTGGACCACCTTTTTGGAAGTGAGGATCTTGTAGGACTTCGCTTCTACCCACTTTGTGAAGTAGTCGACTGCCACTAACACGAATTCGTGCCCATTGCTTCCTGTCGGGGCTATCTTCCCTATCACGTCAATACCCCAAGTCGCAAATGGCCAAGGAGTCGTCAGGCAGTACAAGTCATGAGGCGGAAGGTGATTGAGATTGGCAAACCGTTGGCATTCGTCGCACTGTCGGACATGTTGAACGCAGTCTGTCTCCATGGAAATCCAGTAATAACACATCCTGAGGATTACTTGCATCAGGGCTCTAGCATTCATATGAGGACCGCAGGGACCATTGTGGACCTCAGTCATCAACTCTCTGGCCCTTTCTTGGGTGACACATAGAAGGAACGGCCCTTGGTACCGTTTCTTATAGAGATCGTCCCCTAGAATGACATAGTGGGAAGCTAACCGTTTTAGGGCTTGCAAGCTCTTGGCTTTAATGCCTTCTTTCGGTCTACCTTCTTCATCTCTAAAGGCTGACTCCCCATCTTTGAGGAACTGGTAAATCTGATTGTACCAGGGTTCCTTGATAGGCTCGGGTCCCAGGTCTATTTCGCAACAGAAAGCCGAGGCTTCTCTTCTACCCACTCTGAAAGGTTTTATGGCCTTTCCCTCGGGGATCTCTACCAGTGAGGCTAGAGTAGCTAAAGCATCTGCGAATCTGTTCTTATCTCTTGGCAGGTAGTGGAAAGTCACTTCTCTGAACTGTCCAGTCAACTCCTCCATATAGGCATGATACTTTTGCAGGTTAGGATCTACAGTCTTCCATTTGTTGGAGACCTGATTGATGATCAGGGCTGAGTCTCCATAGACCTCGAGCTCCTTTACATTCCTCTCTAAGGCAGCTTCTAAACCAGCAATGCAGGCTTCATACTCGGCAACATTATTCGTGGCAGAGAAGTTCAACTTGATGGCTATTGGCGTGTGCTCATCTTTCGGGTCGACCAGCAGCATTCCTATGCCATTTCCTCTTTTGTTAGCAGCCCCGTCAAAGAAAAGCTGCCATTGGCTCTCAGGCTCGACTACAAAGATCCCTTCATTTGGGAATTGGGGTTCAGGCCCGCGGTCCTCATTACTAGGGAAGTTTGCCAGATGGTCTGACAACACTTGACCCTTGATAGCCTTTCTCGTCACATAGTTGATGTCATACTCAACTAATAAGAAGGACCACTTTACTAGACGCATCGAGAGGGAAGGCTTGTCGAAGATGTACTTGATGGGGTCCATTTTCGAGACCAAGTTCACAGGGTGGGCTTGCATGTAGTGCTTCAGTTTACCGACTACCCGCACTCGATCCGCACAAGTCTTTTCACAAGCTGAATAATTGAGCTCACTCCCCTGTAGCTTCCGGTTGACAAAGTAAATGGCATTCTCTACCCGAGAGTCTTTCTTTTCCTGAGCAAGCATAGCCCTAAATGCCGTATCAGTGGCAGTGAGATATAGCAGAAGAGGTTTCTGTCTATGTGGGGGGCATAGAACCGGAGGATGCACTAAGTACGCCTTGATTTGGTCAAAGGCATCCTGGCATTCCTCGGTCCATTCCGTGTCTACATTCTTCTTCATGAGCTTGAAGATGGGCTCGCACATAGTGGTCAACTGGTTGACAAAGCGGCTGATGTATTGCAGCTTGCCCATAAAGCTTTTGACTTCTGTCTGGGTTCGAGGTGGCTTCATGTCCATAATAGCCTTGATTTTTCGAGGATCAACTTCAATCCCTCGCTCCGTGACCCAAGCACTTTTCCCCTTGTCACTCTGAAGGTGCATTTGGCAGGGTTTAGTCTCATGGAATGTTGTCTCAGCCTCTTAAAGAACTTTCGCAGGTCAACAAAATGCTGCCCATCCTCGCCTTTGGAGTAGATTATCATGTCATCGACGTAGACCTCAATCTCCTTGTGGATCATGTCATGAAAAAGCGCGGTCGCTGCCCTCTGATAAGTAGCCCCGGCATTCTTAAGCCCAAATGGCATCACTGTATAGCAGTACATTCCCCACGGCGTGGTGAAGGCTGTCTTTTCTTGGTCCTCCTCGGCCATCTTGATCTGGTTGTAGCCAGCAAAGCCATCAACGAAGGATTTGACTTCGTAGTTGGCGGTGGCGTCCACCAGGATGTCTATATTTGGCAAGGGATAATCGTCTTTGCGGCTGGCTTTGTTCAGATCCCGGAAATCTACACAGCAGTGCACCTTCCCATTGGCCTTGGTTACAGTCACAATGTTGGATAACCATGTCGGATATTCGATGACTCTGATGAATCCTACCCGCAGTAGCTTTTCATTCTCTTCTTTGACCTGTAGAGACCATTCTGGCTTGATCTTCCTCAGTTTCTGCTTTACTGGCTTAGCATCTGGTGCGAGAGGGATACTGTGCTCTACTATTGAACTGTCTAGCCCCGGCATATCCTTGTATGACCATGCAAAGACGTCCATGTATTCTCTGAGCAGATTGACCAGTCTGTCCCGTTCAACCCCCTGGAAGAAGTTTCCAATTTGTGTCTCTTTAGGTTCCTCGACAGTACCCAAGTTAACACTTGTCAAAACCTCCTCGGCAGCTTGGGCTCGGTTTTCCTCTTTTTCTGTAACCTACTTAAAGATTTCTTGGATGTATTATTCATTTAGTGTGTTTGCATCTTGTTCAAATGATTCATTATTAACTGTTGTTAAGTTTTGAGTTAATTTATCATTTGTTAAGTTGGCAATAAGGGGATACTCAGAAAGATCTGTCATTTCATTCAAAGCAAGAGGAAAGATGACATTGGTTACATATTCATAATCCTCAGGCGTGAGGCCTTCGGATGACTCGGAGGACTGGAATTCAAAGATTCCTGACTCAACTGACTCTTGACCCTACTGACTCTGGACCCCACACTACTTATTGACTCGAAGTGTTTGACGCGGGTTGGACTGGGGTGGGCTCTTTCCTGCTTTTGCCCTGGGGAGTAGCAGTCTTGTCAGCGTTCTTCAGAAAGGTGGATACTTCAAACTGATCAAAAACTTGCCGAAAATCATTGGTAGGCCGGTACCTTGGAAAGATGGTGAGGGGAGCTAGAGTAGCCTGATGCAATCTCTCAGCGAGCTCGTCTGTGACAACCGGACTCATTGACTGGAGGGTCTGGCTCATCTTGTCAATACACTGCTGATAAGTCATCTTCTCTTTACTGATCTTTGATATCACAACCTTGTCAGTATAGCCAACGGGAGGGTTGGCCTGGATAATGCTGATGTAGTCTTCTTCAGGAGAGACTTTGATCCTTCCTTGATTGGCCACATATTCTATAGGCTTTCTGTATTCTGCTTCAAAATCTGCTAGCTTTTCATTGAACTTCACGATGGCAACGAACTCAGAACGCTCTGCCTCAAGAGGGTCGATGACGACAGGAGTACCAGGCTGGACTGTGTCTTGGATGACCGGTTCCTTGGTAGGCTCCTTGGCATAACTGACGTAATAGTCAAACTTGCCTGAAGGCTCCCCTAAAGTTCCCACACTCTTGTCCCCAGCTTCGTACCTTTCCTTTAATTTCTGTTGCATGGACTTCCTCTTCTTCTTCTTTCTTGAAGGAGCATCCTCATTAATCCATTCTTGATACTCATATTCCAAACAGTCCTCACATCATACCAGATGTGGGGCCTGGGTTGAACTGGGACGGCCTCTCCAACTACTTGGTCATTACCATTGCTGATTATCACATTGGCCATTTTGACACTGGGAAGTTGAGACTTGAAGATTTTGATGGGTTATTTGAGACCTCTGTGCCGACAAACTGCTGTCCCGGTGTTCTCACCCAAATTCTTTCTCACTGCGGGAAAGGGATAGGAGAGGTTTAGACTCGGGGTAGGTGTTTAGGCTGAAGGCTCAAGCAATATGCAAATTAAGAATCTTCCAGTTTACTTAAAACGGTGTCTTTTATTAATTTCTATTTTGTTGGAAAAGGGGTTCTGCCCTTCTTTTTCGCAACTACTCTAGATCCTGGATCAGTGGGTTCCGTCACTACGTCTATAAGCCCCTCGTATTCCACCTGTATTTCGACCTCCCAGGGTGGACATCCCCGGGCGAGGGTCCTATAGGGCATGCGGATCCCACCGACCGAGAGAGAAGAACGCTCCTAACGGGTCTAGCGGTTCATAGGAACTTTTAACGCACGAGCGATGCGGATTATAGTCAAGGCAATGCCAGGAAAGTCTCGTCTTTCAGCCTTAACGGAATTTTGGCAGAATTTCGCTTGCGCGATTGACGTTTTGACTTTTCGGCAATGTCCGAGAAGATAATAAGCATGGGTCGGGTGGTAAAAGCCGGATGACACAGTGTCACATTGAACTTTGTTGCATACTTTGTGCGGGAGTCGAAGTCAAAGTCAATGCCGGGTCAAGATCTTGTCAATTTTTCCTTGTCGGAATTTCGGCAGAGCTCCGCTTGCGTGAAAGATCTTTGGATTTTTGGCACGGACTTGGTCTTGACTCTTACGCATCCCGTGCGGGTCAAGGTCAAAGTCAATGCCGGAGTCAAGATCTTGCCAATTTTTCCTTGTCGGAATTTCGGCAGAGCTCCGCTTGTGCGAAAGATCTTGACTTTCGTTATGGACTAAGGTTTGACCTTTACGGGGATATGCAACTGGGCTATATGACATAGACTATACCAAAAACCAACCAAAAGTCACGGTTTTTTGAAACGTGTGACACGGACTGTGCATTGGTCGACACTGGCTGCCATGGGGAGTTTGGGGTGATTCTGTGCACGTCAGAGCATCGTAAAGGCATCCGTGGCCATGTTGAACAACCACCCCGGGTTTGAAGGACGTGCGTGCAAAGTGTACAGAATATATAAGGTGCGTGTAGTGTGCGGTCTCCTAAAAAATGTTTCTTTTTGAGTTAAAACAGAGATTTTCAGAAATGTGTTTTAAAAGGAATGATTTTTCGGGACGGGGGAAAAATGCAACAGTTAAGGCACATAAATTTTCTGGAGTCTGGTCATCTTTGGAACTGAATAGCCCCAAGCTGCCAGATTAACCTCAAATTTGTCCTGGTGGAATTGCCAATGAAGCCGCCCGGCTGGAATCTGAGGCAGATTAAGCCGTACGGCTGCATTGCTCAGTTTTCCAGGTTCCAATCCTTTTCAGTTTCAGGTTGCTCCCCGAACATTTTAGGCACCTTTCAGCTCCAGAAGGCTTCCTGTTCAGTATATAGAGCATGCACAATTCCCAAGAACCAAGATGCAATGCAAGGCGAGGAAAGAAAAAGCAAGCACAGCAAATGGAATCCGCGATGGGAGGCTAACCCGCTCAAAGGAAAAAGCTTTCTTTTTATTATATTTTTTTTCGAAAAGAGATACCGGTACGTGGATTTGTTAAACCATAACTTATCCCCGGCTCGTTTTAGGAGGCGTTAAAGGGAAACTTAATGGTTTCCACCTATATACCGGGTATCATTTTTTATTTTTAAAATGAAAGCTTTCTCCTTTGGTTTTTCCCCAGCGGAGTCGCCAAACTGTGAATGTGGGGGCCCAAATATTTTTTATGTTTTATTTGGATTCACTTGAGTTTGAAAACATCCGGTTTAATTTGAAAAAACGGAGTCGCCACGCCATTTTGATTTCCTCAAAACTTTGAAAAAAAGGAATTAGGGTCCGGAGGTTAAGTTACCCCTTGGGAAGAACGTTTGGCGTTCACCCAAGGTGCCTTGCCGAAGCAAGTCTCCCAAGATTCCATTTTTCGTGCTTGCTTGCGTGCTTTCTTGTGTGCATGTGTTGAGAAGAAGGGGGGGGGGAATGTTCCAAGTTGTCTTCCGGACGTATAAACCATTTAGTTGGTTATCGCTCGGGATTTCTTGAATTTTTATGTGTTCGGGATTTTGATCCCGTCCTCATCTTGGACTTGTGATCATCACTATTTGACCTTGGGTCATGTGTGATCGAGAGAAGGACTCTCTCTTATGGTCCAAGAGTGAGGTTCTTTAGAAAGGAATATCCTTAGCCCATCAATCCTACATCTTGAGACGATTGAGCTTGTGTAGGGACTATTATGCTCGTCTCAAGTGATAATCGGAGATATAGGGTTCAAGGCTTATTCATTTTTAAAGGGATTATGGCACCTTTAATGAAAGAAACGACGTAAAGATGGGATCTTTACATCGGTCCGCTCCAAGGATGCGTCAAATACCAAAGGGGACTAGGGGAAGGGTATAAAGATTGGATCTTTATGCTCTTTCTATGCTTTTCGTGCCTTAGGAAGGTCACTAAGCAATCCTAGGAAAGAGAGATCCAATCATGAGGGACATGAAGGATGCATTCTAAACTAAAGATATCATTTTTAATGAAAAAGATGACATTTTGAGTGCAAAGGATGTTATTTGGTGTAAAGAAATGATCTTTAATGCAAAGGATGCAACTTTTATATGTAAAAATGACATTTCAAGTGCAAAGGATGCAACTTTAATGCAAAGATAACATATTTAATGCAAATGATGCAACTTTATATGGAAATATGTTATTTTGAGAGCAAAGGATGCTACTTTTCACATCACCATGTGAGAGATCCACCCTAGAACAAGCCTTTTTTGAGGTCTTATTTGTTCATCCTTGGGTTGGATTCTCCATGGATCCTATGTGATAGGGGAATAGGGGTAAGATGATTTACATGTTTAAAGAAAGGATCTTTAATGACAATATCAAATACCAAACAAGTATATAATGATATGGAGAGCAATGAGCAATATATCACATGTATACAAGGTATATTTCAAGAAAAAGGGGATGAGAGGTTACCAATGGTGGTGGTCCTCTATCTCCTTGAAGTTTGCCTAGGGAAGGACCAACTTTGGAGGGTTTTGAAGAGGAGGGAGGTGGGTTTTGGCACTCTCAAATCTCTGTAATTTCGAGGTGGTATTTTGGCAGAATAACAATGCTCCAAAAACTCCCCCTAAAATGAATAGAGGAGGTCTCTATTTATAGGCAGTCTGGTAAAAGCTAATGAAGCCGTGCGGCCTGGAGTTCTTGCCTAATGCAGCCGTGCGGCATTATCCCTTATGACTCATCATATTTCTAGAATCATGCAAGGTGGCCTTCTAGAAGGGTATTTCCACCGAAGGAATACGTGGAATTTTAATTCCTAGTAAGTCCTTCGCCCCTTGGAAGGTTCGGAAAAGTTCTCGAATTGCCCCTGAACTTTAGGAAAGTCCGAGGAATTGCCGAAAAACTTAACCGGAAGGCATGAGCCAGATTTGGGTACTTACAATAGGACAGAGTTTGGGTGACTATATACAGTAAGAAAGATTTTATGGCTCGGTTCCGTAGTACATTTACTAAGGATGCCACTAGGGTGGCTTTCTTTTACGGCCAATTTGAAGCTGGCCCTGAGGTTGCCACTTGATCCTTTCATCAACGAGTTCTTGGAGTGTATGGATGCTCTGCCTCTTCAGGTGGGAGCTAACACTTGTAGGGTCCTGGTGTGCTTTGCCATGGTATGTAGATTTTTGGGCTATGAGCCCTATATGAGGGTTTTTAGGGAGTTTTTTAGTGTCAAGTTTGACAAGACTGATATGGGAATCAGCACCCCTTCTAAGCCCAATTCCCCCAAGTTATTTATGAACCTTCCCAGTAAGGCGAGTGGGTGGAACTCCCATGTTGTGGTAGTGGAGAGTAGGTTAGGTTGGGAATTCCCTCTGCCCAATGCTACAACCAAAGTTATAAGCGAGGAGGATTATTGGGAGCCACATTGGCACTATGATCTGTATAAGAGACTGGCCCAGTTGGCTGATAGGGGACCTATTAGCTGGGAAATCTTGGGGACCACCAAGTATAATTACATCCAAGATGGGATGATGGCCGGTGAGGGGGAAGTATTACCTCTGGTCCCCGTTGTTAGGTGCCAGATATACCCTGATTGGGTCACCCACGCCCTGGGTGGGTTTGAGGTGAAGTGCCAATTCTGCCAGAGGACACCCACTTACTGTAAAGACAATAGGGAGCATGTTGGTGGTAAGAGTTTACTCGCCTTTATTTATTAACTCGTCACTTGTTTGCTCGTATGTAGAACTGTTAGCTCATACATAGAACTGGTTTGAATTGACTATCTCTTAGCTCGTAGATGATATGCTCGTAGGTAGACACTTTCAGCTCGTACATGACTTGCTCGTACATAGAACTCACTGCTCGTATGTAAAGCTTTTGTATGTCGATCTAACCCTTTGTTATCTTGATCTGGTGCAGTTCTGACCCCTGAACAAGAAGCGAATATGGTACGCATAGTTGGAGTGTCAGATAAGAAGAAAGCCAAGAAGGCTCATGGTGCTGCCAATGCCCGTGCTAATAGGGAGAGAGAAGCTGAGAATAGGAATGCTTTGTTGTCCAAGGACAATGTTGGGATGGTGCCGATGGAGGAGTTTGGGTCGGAGGATCCCTTGGAAAGTGATAGCCAGGCCAGGGAAGTAACTGAAGAGGGTGATGGGGCCAACAGAGTTAGACCGAGCCCAAGCTCCGATCTAGCCCCTGAAACTACAACCGCTACCTCTAGGCATGGAACTGCAGGAACTAGCCCTTTTCACATCGTGAATGTCGATGATGACACCCTAGATGATGATGATGATCGTCCTTTGAGCTCGAAGAAGAGATCAAGGTCCGAGAAGGGAAAAGTTGTTTCCCCGAGCCAACTTCCCCCCCCCCCATCTCCTCTCCTACTAACCAAGAGTCCCTTGAGGAAGGATCGAATAAGGTGACTGAGTGATATTCCCCTCTCAGCGGGGTTAATAGTATGAGCCAACATTTCCCAGAGTTGAGTCTTGGCCAAGTCGTGGTCAGGAGGGCAATAGATGTCGACCTACTTGCCCATTTTGCTGATAAAGGGATGACCCCAGAAGAATTTTCTGCTCGATCTGGCTTGGTGCAGAGTGAGGTAAGCTTTTGTCCCCCCTATCTGTTTGGTCGCTTATTCTTTGAGGTCGTCACTTTAGTCTCTGAGCCTTTGTCTAGCTAACACTTTAATGATTTCCTTTAATGTAGTCCCTTACCATGGTGGAGAAAGCCAAGAGCTCTTGGAGAGCATCCATCGAGAGGGAGAGGCAGGCAATGAGTCAGTACTCCAAAAAGTCTCAGGAGCTGACCGAGCTGAGGGAGAAGTATAACAACCTGGATGCCTCCTTTGACGCCCTGGAGATGGTTAAGCAGAAAGCCCTGGCGGACAAGGATAAGGCATTGGCCGATCTTGAAGCTGCGGAGACCAAGCTTGGCGAGGTGAAGGCAGAGAAGGATGCTGAGCATCTGGCACATGAGGCGACTAAAAAGGAACTGGCAACCATAACCCAGGTCCTTAAAGAGAGGGATTCATTCTTGATAGGACTGAATAAGGAGCATAACGCAGCTAGGGCCAAATGGAAGGAGGAGCTCTAGTCTGCCTCAAAAGCCGCCATAGATGCATTCAAGGAAGGGGATGACTACTACAATGCTTTCGTTGATAAGGCAAAGGACTTCCTCGATGTGGGCAAGTGTCACATAGCCCTCCGAGTTCTGGTGGATTCAACTGCTGATGTCTCCTTGGAACAGCTAGCTCGATGGGCGTCAGAAGCTCAGTACGACATGGTTGCTCGAGGTGGTCACTCGGTTGTTCCTTATACAGACAATGATTTGGCTTTTATTGCCCAGCAGGATGAAGAGGATGGTTGTGAACCTTGGATCGCTCCTCTCTTAGCCCCCAGAAATTTTGACGTGCTTCTACAGGAGATTGAGGCTGTAGAAGAGATGGAGGAAGATACTGAAGAGGGGATTGCCCAGGCTCAACCTGACCAAGCTAATGACGGGCCAACTGTATAATTTTTTTTTGATGTAATGTAAACAAGTTTCAAAACAATTTTTATTTCTTGTCTTGTAACTGTTGATGCCTTGGCCCAACTTTTGGGAGGCATCCTAACTTATAACTTTTAACTAGCTCTTGTCATGGCCCATTTTGGAGGACTGAGCCTTCATTCAATCGTAGCTGACTTTCTATCATTTTGAGTCATATGCTTTTGATTCCAACATATATGTCGAGCTATATTTAATATGGCAAGTAAGTCGCCCTAAGCCTTTGGTCGGACTGATTTTTTGATAACTCAATCGACCTTGGACTTGCATAATTTTTGTAAACGAGATTGACTAAGAGTCGAACCTGTTTTAAGAGAGCGAAATGACCAAAGGTCGAGCTTGTCAGCACGAGGTCGACCTAGATGTCGGACCTGATAAATGAACGAAGCTGACTAAGAGTCGAGCTCGTTCGAACAAAGTCGACTAAGAGTCGGACTTGTTAAATGAACGAAGCTGATCAAGAATCGAGCTTGTTAGAATGAGACTGATTAAGAATCGAGTCTGTTAGAATGAAGTTGACTATGAGTCGGACTTGTTGAATGAACGAAGCTGATCAAGAATCGAGCTGGTTAGAACGAGACTGATTAAGAATCGAGTCTGTTAGAACGAAGTCGACTAAGAGTCAGACTTGTTTAATGAACGAAGCTGATTAAGAATCGAGCTTGTAGAACGAGACTGATTAAGAATCTAGTCTGCTAGAACAAAGTCGACTAAGAGTCGGACTTGTTGAATGAACGGAGCTGATTAAGAATTGAGCTTGTTAGAACGAGACTGATTAAGAATCGAGTCTGTTGAAATTAATGTAAAGTTCAACACAACATTGGGTCGAATAGAACGGCAACTTTTATTGAAGTAGAACATGTTTACATCAAAAGTGGAGAGCTAAAACTATAACGAACTCAAACTTCAAAAACTGAACTAATCTTTGAAGCTGAACTAGATAGCTGTATTAGAAGTAGTACTTGATAAGATGAGTGGCGTGCCATGGGTGCTTCAACTCTTCACCACCTGGGTGAGCAATCATGTAAGTTCCCTCCTTGATAATTCGAGTAACAACGTAGGGACCTTCCCAGTTGGGAGATAACTTGTTCTGCTGGGTCCTCTTTCCTGTTGCCTCGATCTTTCTTAGTACGTGGTTGCCTACTTGGAATGATCTTGTCTTGACCTTCTTATCATGGTAACTCTTTTTCCTCTGCTTGTAGTTGACCATTCGTAAGTAAGCTGTATCTCGCTTCTTGTCAATCAAATCTAAGTCGATCAATCTGTTGGAGTCATTCTGCTCTTAATCGAAGAAGCCACTCTAGCTGTAGGAAATCGCAGCTCGACTAGAGCCATAGCCTCCGACCCATATGTAAGAGCGAATGGGGTTTCCCCCGTAGGCCCCCGAGTGGTTGTGAGAACTTCCCAAAGAGCAAGGGGGAGTTCGTCCAACCAGTTACTACGTCGACCAACTAAGCCCGTCTTAAGTGAAGATAGAACGAGCTTGTTCGCTGCCTCAGCTTGCTCATTGCCTTGAGGATAGGCAACAGATGATTGCCAATGTTTGATCCCAACTCGATTCATTTCTTCTTCGAAAGCCTGGGAGAACTGTAGGCCGTTGTCTGAGACTATAGCTCGAGGGATCCCAAATCGACACCAGATGAAGTCATGAATGAAATTGATGGCATTTTCTTCTGTAATTATGGCCAAAGGTTTGTCTTCAACCCACTTTGTGAAGTAATCAGTAGCCACGATCACGTATTTGCAGTTTCCATGGGCGGGAGGGAAGGGTCCAATCAAGTCGACGCCCCACATATCAAACGGCCAAGCAGCGATCACCGGAGTTTGCTCCTTCGTAGGCAAATGAGGTAGGTTGGCAAACCTTTGACACTGGTCGCATTGCTGAACAAATTCATGAGTTTCAGCTCTCATGTGAGGTCAGTAATAACCCAACGTAATAAGTTTGTCGGCTAAAGTTCTGGCCCCCGGGTGTCCACCACACACTCCACTATGCACCTCATGCATTAACTGAGTAATTTCTTGGGGGTGAATGCATTTCAACAGTGGCTTAGTGTATGACCTCCTGAATAGAATGTCTCCTTGAATAACATATCTCGGCACCTTCTTTTTGATGGCTCGAGCTGTCTTCTCGTCTTCAGGGAGCTCGCCTGTTTCCAAGTATGCCTTAATTTCTTTGATCCAATACTTGTCATAAACCCAGTTTCTCAAGGTGTCCTCCACATATTGAATTTGAACCCTTTCATATGATGGATTCTCGAGATAGGAGATAGGTTCTTCATATGGCTCGTTTGTAGTAGCCAACTTCGAGAGTAGGTCGGCCAATTCGTTGTCTTCTCGACCAGTCCTCTGAATTTCCCAAAACTCCAAGTCTTTTATCAACTCCTTTACCAGGTCGCAGTATTTGATCAAAGTAGAGCTCAACACCTCGTACTCCCCTTGGACCTGGTTGACTATCAGCTGGGAATCACAATATGCCATAATTTTGGTTGCCCCAAAGCATTTGGCGTACTCCATGGCTGCAACCAAAGCTTCGTACTCTGCCTGGTTGTTGGAGGCCTCAAACTTGAACCTCAATGCCTCCTCATAGACTGTCCCAGACTCTGGTTTGATCAGTACTATCCCAGTTCCACTAACATTCTTCGTTGCTGACCCATCTGAGTACACCTTCCAGCAGTCGTCGGGTATACAAGTGACGGGCTGGGACTCTTGCCCCTTTCCCTTAGCTTTCTCCTTTTGAACTCGCACCTCGCTATCTTCCTTGGTGAATGTCAGCTCGACCAAGAAATCTGCCAAGGCTTGAGCCTTTAACGCCTTTCGAGGTCGATACTCGATGTCGAATTCTGTGAGAGCAATTGACCAATTGAGTAAACGACCTGAACTCTCTGGCTTATGTAGAATTTTTCTCAAGGGTACATTTGTGAGCACAATAATAGGGTGAGCTAAAAAGTAAGCTCGCAGCTTCCTCGAGGCTACGACTAAGGCATATGCAACCTTCTCTGCGTTGTAATATCTGCCTTCAACATCTGATAGAGCTTTGGTAACATAATACACAGCTGCCAATGATTGATCACCTACAGATAGATATACGAACAATGTCTCATCAATAGTCGGGCTGCTCAGTAGAGGTGGAGTAGCGAGATACTCCTTAAGCTGTTGGAACGACGAATGACATTCGATCGGCCATTCAAAAATTTTTGTCCCCCTCAAAGATTGTATCGGCTACCGGTCGCCATCCGACCTATGCCCAGGAACGTCTCACCCAAAACCAACGGCACGATATCTCCCCCGCTCCGGCACTGCCTCACCAAGTCCAGTACACTGTGATGGCACACACCCAGGGACGTGAACGTGAACAGAGTTGCGATCGCGCAAAGAGCAAACGCGTCCCACGCGAAGACGCTCCCCTCAGCTCCGGCAAATCTTTCGAGCAGTCCCGAAATGTCAACATAATCAGTATTCAGTATCAGCATCCCGTATGCTTCTCCAACCGAGATACCAAGCAAAGACACTAGCTTCTCAACAGTGGCCATGCCACCAGCATACGGAAGAACTAGCTGTTCCGTCTCAGGTCCTCCCAGAATGGCCCGGAAATCTTCAAATGTAGGAGTGATTTCGTTGTACGAAAAGCTGTACACATTCCTCCGTACATCCCAGAATCGAGACGCGGCTCTCAAAAGATCCCAATCTGGCATGAGCTCCTTCAAAGCCCAAACAGATTTCATCCCGTAACAGCCTTCGAAAAACCCTTTGTTCTGCCTCGTGTGGTTCCGTACCCACGACTGAAAGTTGTCCAAATATCGCTCTTGCATCCGAGACGATAGCTTGGGAAAGGGAGCCATGACATAAAATGAAAGAAGCCTTAGAAATTTGAGAGAATTCAGCTAACTGATCAGAGGTGAATGTGCAGTTCTTAACCAATTGCAAAGCTGAAACTGCAATTTAAAAGAATCTGGAAACTCACTCTCAGTCCCGTGGGACTCCCCTTTGTGATTGACTTGGTCAACTCTGCAGCCAGCTGCTCCTAAATTGGAAGCAATTCCAAACAACGCCTTGTTCAGTGAATCTGCGTGCTGCCCCTAGTTTCATTCAACCAATGTCAATATCCCTTCCGCCCCGGGCTCGTGCAACAGTGCAATTAATTAATTATCAGTGCATATAGGCTTAAATTTTGACCCGTTCAATTTTTAATGCATGTTTCATATTATTTATTTTTGATTAACCTACTTCCTTATTTGCCGAAAATAACAGAAGGTGATCACTAAATAGATGCGCGAAATACAGGTTCCGCCCCACGGGCGCCTTTTTTTCAAGTATAGTTCAAATCAAATCATTCCAGACGATACATACAGTCTACAAAAAAAGAGAGAGAAAGCAGTAAAGGAGGACTACTCCGAATCCTGCTCGTCATCCGAGCACTCGATGCACTGCTCCGCCGCTGCCGGATCCGTCGCAAACAGATAATCCCCGAATTCCTCCAGGCGGGAATACGCGAAAGGCCTCCTCGGCGTCCGCGAACTCGAGGACTCTCCCCTCTCGTGCCCCGAGTGCAAAGAGGGAGGAGCTCCAAATCCAGCCGTTCCGCCCGCGAATTGGCCAAATCCCTGTACAAAGTCCTCTCCACCAGCCGTGGGAGCAGGCGAACCTCTCTGCCTAGACGGCCTCGGCTCACGGACATCCACGCTCCTCTGGGAATTGTACTGCATAAACGCCACGAGCCTCCTGGCGTAGGCGGCCCACCCGTCCACCAGCCTCATAGCGTCGTTGTACGTACGGCCAGACACCTGCGAACCAGGAAGGTCATCAGAAGACGAGCAGAAAGTACAGATGCAACATTTGCAGAATGCTACTATCAAATGCAGAAAATCAAAAAGTGCTCACCGAAGCATTGGGGTCAACCCTATATCGTGATCTCGGCTCATCCGGGATCGGGATCACCAGCCGCCTGCGCGAACCGTCCAGCCCCTCGTACGCCAGCCTAGCGCATGGGAGCGGGAGATCACGGGGATATCCAGGGCCATCGCCCTCCCTGTGCTGCACCTGTGGGCTCCTCAGCCTCATCCTCAAGAAAGTCTCATAGTCGGCCCCCGCTATGATGTACTCGGTATAGAACACGCCCTGTCTATACCTCTCCAACTCATCCATCGGCATTGACAGAGGATGCTGTATGCGCATAGGAGGATCCACCGGCACCATCGGAAATGACCCCGGGCCATGCTGACGGGTCACTCTCTCCCCCAGATGCATAGCGTCGCAATGAAGTCCCACCAGGAGCTTCCTCCGCCGCGTCACCTCGCTAGCAACCTGAACCACGCCCATGTGGAACCGAATCCACCAGTCAGTGGATCCTCTCGAGAGAACTCCCGGTCCGAGTGCAGGACACCTCTCGTACGTCGGCCAGAGTGCCCACTCTCGACGAGACCGCCTTCTTCGCCCTCTTCTGCAAAACTAGCATGGCAGGGAACAGGGGTCGATACGCCTCCCTGATGTCCCACTCCTGAAGACTGAACACCTCATAGCACCAGACCTGCCAAGCAAATGGAAAGTTATGTCAGCTACATAGCAGATACATATGAGTACATAAACGAGACAAGGAAGAGAAAAAGATGTAAACTTACATCCAAGGCATGCGAGAAGCATCTCAAGGAATTCTCCTCTCCCCGCGAGAACCTCTCCAGAGAATAATAGAGCTCGGCCAGTCCAGCTTCCCCCCAGGCGTATCCCCTCACGGCATCCAGATCTGTCAGCGACCCGAGCAGAGGGAAGTGACAGGATGTATCAGAAGTCGGGAACAAAGTCGCTGACAACGCGAACCAAATGAACCCTCAAGCCAAGTGCTCCGCGGTCATCCTCAGAGATCCAGCCAAATAATCTGCAATACCCGTCTGCAGATGCCTCTCCATCGGCCTATACCGAATGCCTAAGCCCCTGGCATCGGTAATATCGAAACCCAGTAGCTCCGACAACTGCCCCGGGGTGTACCCATCCACCCACACCAGCGTGTTGCCCCAGAATGGCAACCCAGTGATAGCGGCAAAGTCAGTGGGAGTCACCATCGCCTCCCCCCATCTGAAATGGAAAGTGTGGGTCGTATCCCACCAGTACTCGCTCAAAGCCACGTACATGGACCTGGCCCTCTGTGTATCAGCTATCGCAGCTACCGCAGCTACCGCGCTGATAAACCCAGCTAATTCGGAGTCAAGCACCAGCTACCGTGGACTCCTCTCTCCCTCTCGAGCATCTTCCGGGAATACCTCCCACAGTGCTCGCACTGCCTCAAAGGCACCCCGACTCTTCTGGTTGTGGGTATCAACCGTCCCTCGCCCCTGCAGGTGAACAAAGCAAAGATACGTTAAGCACAGAATCAACGTCAACAGAATGCACGAAGGCATGTCAAGAGGATGCAATGCAGATACGGTTCTCATTCATTTCCTAAAAATATTTCCATCTCTTCAAAAACTCCGTCGAATCCGGAAATTTCAAAACATTTCAAAAACTCCGTCGAATTCGGAACTTTCAAAACATTTCGAAAACTCCGTCGAATCCGGAACTTTCAAAACATTTTGAAAACTCCGTCGAATCCGGAACTTTCAAAATCTTTTCGAACATTTCGAAAAATTTACTCCGTCCCGAATTAAAGCAACTTTAATTTTGGAAAATGCATCTAGACATGGAATTTTGCAACCAAAATTTTTATGTCATCTACCCATAGTGTCAATTGAACTACATCCTAGTCAATTTCGACAAAGGTTCATAGCAAAGTCAAAAGCCCCAATCCGGGCACCAAAATCCCTAACTCCTTCCTAGTCAAATTTCTAACATTTAAAGAATGCACATTCTTAAAATTAATGGAATTTGAAGGAAGCATACTTGTCTCTCGATCCCTCCTTTGGAGTTGTGTCTATCCCTAGCCGGATAAAACTCCGCCGGATTCAATGGATGAACATTGGTTCGAATGGTCCGAACCAACCGTGTTCTTTCGTCATCGGTCCTTCCGTGGCGAGCCATCGGTTCCAAATCACCTTCCATAGCAATTTTCCTTCACAAATCTGAGCAAATCTCACAATTTGGTTGAGTTTTTCTCTCTTTTCTCTCCTTTCTCTCGTCGGAAATAATGGGGAAAAAGGGAATGGTTTGCGTCGGACTTGGAGCTGATTTGAACCTGGTCAAACTCCGTCCAAGTCCGGCCGGACTCCTGCTTCAATTTAAAAAGATTCTTTCCAATTCAGCCCCTCAACTTTGGGCAGTTCCAATTTTACCCCTTTTGGCCTCCAAAAGTGTAAAATTTCCCCCCAGTTAGACATTTCTAACATCCCATCCCCCGAGGATAAATTCCCAGTTAGTTTTCACTAACGCCCGTCTCCAGACGTTAAATTCTCAGTTAGTTTTCACTAACGCCCGTCTCCAAACGTTAAATTCCCAGTTAGTTTTCACTAACGCTCGTCTCCAGACGTTAAATTCGATTCCCAGTTGACGTTTGACATTCAAACGCTCAATCATGTCTCCGGACATTCCAGTTACATTTCTGTCTCCAGACGTTAAATTCCCAGTTAGTCCTCACTAACGCCCGTCTCCAGACGTTAAATTCCCAGCTAGTCCTCACTAACACCCGTCTCCAGACGTTAAATTCCCAGTTAGTTTTCACTAACGCTCGTCTCCAGACGTTAAATTCGATTCCCAGTTGACGTTTGACGTTCAAACGCTCAATCATATCCCCGGACATTCCAGTTACATCTCCGTCTCCTGACGTTAAAAATTTCTAGTGGTTTTCACCATCGTTCACTTCCCCGGCTGCCAGTCGTAAGCCCGATCGTTCCACCTCAGCGGCCATCAAGGTAAGCCCGCACAACAATCCCTCTTCGGCCATCAAGGTAAGCCCGAACGCTCATCCCCAGCAGGATTCTAAAGAAGAAACGTCGATCCTTCCGAGTTGTTAATAACGCCAGTTTAACACAACCGTTCCCATCATTTGCCACCCTATCCCCAGCAGGATAAACCCGGCAGCTGCAATAAGCTCGAACCCCAAGGCACGAATGCCTTCGTCCCAGGATAAACGTATCCTCCTTCACTCTGGTTTGAGGCACCACACGCCCTCGTATGCTTCACCAACTCCGGTTTGAGGCGCCACACGCCCTCGAAGGTTTCAGGAATTCCAGGTCCAGACGCCTCCTAATAGTCTCCATTCAGGTCCAGGTACCTCGCAATGGTCTCCTCTCAGGTTCAGACGCCTCCCAACAATCTCGCTCAGGTCAAGGTCCCCACGTGCGGCTCCTTGCACCTTCAAACTACGATCGGCTTGATTCCCGCTCGGGATACGTAGGAATCCTTTCGCTAAGGGTCCAGCCAGCTGACCGCCCAGGTCTTTCAAAGTAAGGCATCCCGATTTGGATCCTTATCTTTTTCAACGACCCCACCTCCTTCGGAGGAGACGTCGCTGACGGGCTAATTGTAAGTACCCAAATTCGGATCGTCAAAATCCGTCAGAAAGTTAACCGAAATCCGTTAACTGGCCCGCTCCAGGTTAACCGGAACTCGTTAAGCTCCCCGTTGCCATGCCAACGAGACGTCCCGGGACTGCCCCGTGCATCCCGACGTCGAAACGTACTTGACACGCGTCATCGCACGTAAAAGTACGGCTTTCCCTGAAAAACGCACTTTCCGGCACTTTCCGGGGGCATTTCGGACATTTTCCGGACTGTTATTTAAAAAACGGACAAAACCGGGACTCGGGAACGAACTCCCACGCATTTGGTGAGTCATGGGACACGTGGCAGCCATGCCACCTCCCTCCCATCACCCTTCAATCAGAAATCAAAGGGAAAAGACTAAAATACCCCTGGTGTTCAGTCTAAGTCCGTCCGGACTCCCTCTGCAGTCTTCAGAAATTGCCAGCAAGTCCCTCAAATTCCCAAAGTTTCACAAAACCCCCTGGATTTCAGCCTAAGTCCGGCCGGACTCCTACTGAAAATTCACCTATAAATAGAAGTTGCTGTCAAAGCCAAAACATAACAAATTTTACTCCAAAATTTCACCTCACCCACGGCCCAACTGAGTTTCACCCCCTCCCGAGCTCCCGTTTGTCTCGATTCGCGTGAAACTTCCGTATTTCGATCAAATACGCCCCTCACCACTCCGAAACACCGTTTCAAACTACTTTTCGTATCCCGTATACGCCCCCCGAGCCAAAGGAGTCGACCCTAGCCATAGGTATAACTCCCTCTCTCTGATCTCTCATTTCGTCTCGGTTTACGCGCCAGTCGCTACAACCGTTTCGAACAACGTCTTTGAAATGTAGACGCCTCCGTCTAACGGGGTCCGATACGTTTTAGCCCCTCGATCCTCTTCTCTTCCCGTAAGAGAAGTAATCACGGGTTAAAACGGCGTTCCGACCCCGTTCCGTTTTACTTTTATGTTATTTACCATTCCGGATCGATCGATCCGTCGATCGTCATTTCAATTTCTGTCATTTACAATTCCGAGCCATTTTGGCTCGTCGATCGTCATTTACAATTCCGAGCCGTTTTGGCCTCGTCGATCGTCATTTACAATTCCGAGTCGTTTGGCTCGTTGATCGTCATTTACGATTCCGGATCGTTTGATTCCGTCGATACCGCTTTAAATACTGTCATTTACAAGTCCGACCCGTTTGGATCGTGATAGTATTTACTTTTCAAAGTCCGAGTCGCAACCCGATTCGTTGATTGCAAAATCATTTAATACGTTTTTTTCCCGTAAAAAATCGTTAACAACGTAATGCACGGTTCAAAACCGGAGTTTCGTCCTTCGAACTCTCTTTCAAAACGCGCGAAATGACGTTTGGCATCCAAACGCTCATCTTCAAACTAAAAGCCGACTTTTGACATTCAAAATCATTTAATACGCTTTTTTCCGTAAAAATCGTTAACAATGACTCGCCTGGTTCAAAAACCGGAGTTCGACCTTCAAACTCCTTTTCAAAAAGCTCAAAATCGACGTTTGTCACGCAAACGCTCATTTCAAACTCAAAACCGACGTTTGTCATTCAAACGCTCGTCTTTTCAAACAAGTCACCTAATCAACATTTGACATTCAAACCAAGATTAAGCTTGTCATTCAAGCCCCCATTTCAAAACACACACACACACACGATTTCGAGAAAGGTAGAAAGACTCGTCATACGAGGCATTTCGGGTGATCTCGTAATACTCTTCCCGAAACGTAACGTGACCTCTGAACCTAACAATCTCTGGTACTAAAAGCTTTTTACTCATTTTTGCTACCAATAAAAATGATCCCCTGTTTTCAAAGCTATTTCCTAAGTTTTTGCTACCAATAAAAACGACACCATTTTCACTAAAGCCGTTTCTCAACGTTTTGGGCTCAAAATACAAAAAAACCGCGTGGCGACTCCTCATTTTCCTTCCCATGAAGCGAGGTCTCAGACACCAACCCTCCGCGAAAGACAACCGCGTTTTCGCCGCGCGCTAAATCCCGAGTAATTTCAATATGATTTGGGAGTTGGGAGTAGTTGTGGTTATTATTATTATATTGGGGAAACAGTTATAAAACATTTTCAGTTATGGTCTGTTGTAGCTAAATATGGGATTGATTGTCTTTCCAAGTTGGCTTTTGTAAGCCTTTACAATTACAGTTTGTAATCAAACAGGTTATATCTTTTTAAAGTGGGTTTATATATCACCTCCAAGTAGAGTTGTTAGTGGGGTGTTAAATGTGGTTTTACTTTTCAAGTTAAATAAAAGAAAATGATTTTTTTTATGGAGGTGATTTGGGACACTCCAGCTCGGGGCACGAGTTTATAGGTCCCGGGTCTGGGAGGGCCCCACAAAAAGCCCTTAGATCTCATCTTTTTCGAGGAGACCCGCTTTCCCCAAGCGGGAAGGTTGAGGCCTTTTCTATGAGCAAGTGTGTCTGTACTGGTTCATCATTACGCCCCTTCCGCATGCGCTTTGCACGCCATTGGAACTTTAATCTCCTCTTATTCTTCATTGGACGGTTCAGATGTTTGCGGTAAAGCTCTCCTTAAAGAATATTAAAAGAAGAATTCTACAATGATTTGACTGTGCTATTACGGATAAGCTCTGGGATCCTTTTACCTTTTAGATAAAGTCAAGACTCAAAAGATCTAATAGAAAGAAAAAAATGAAATATAAAGATAAGGAAAGAGGACTTCCTTGATTTTATTTTCTTTGAAAGGCCCTTTTTATTTCTACGGCCTGGCCCGGGCAACAGAATAATATTCCGTTTGAAAGAAAAGAGAAGAATATATTTGAGGGGGAAATGAGAGATCTTTTCTTTCACGAATTGTTTAAATGTACAATCACACATGAGACTGGTTCAACGTAGGTTTAGCTGCCCAGAGATTGGTCATACAATGAGCTTTCACACGTACACATACGTGTGTGTACACACACGCACACACACACATATACGCGCATACGCACACACGCACGTATATGCGCATACATGCGCATACACACACACACGTACTTAATATCGCGCGAGGTGATTATTAAAATTAACTCGTATTACCCCGCTTGGAAATTTCGAAGCGCAAGAATCATTAAAAGATATAAGCTTAACCTTTCATTTCGGGACGTCACTTTAGGAATGGACTTGGGGTTGACCCCCATAGTGACACTACAAGTCTTTTAACAGTTAGGTTGTCCATTTGAAAACCTAGATCTTGGGATCTCTAGTAAACTAGATTGGGTTTTTCGATTTGTTTAACTTCTAAGAGGCTAATGTCTCATTCCTTTCAAAATTTACAAATAACTCTCGGTATAACCATTTGGTTAACGGATTCGATTATTATTTGACTTCACATAATCAATTTAGTTGAGAATAATTGTTTAATGGCAGTATGTCTTAGACATATATGTCTAGAATACCATTACACACATTGATATATGTCTTTTTAATCATAAATTGACTTTATCAATATACCATTTTGTTCACACAAACTTTATCCATTTGATAAGTGTTAACTCAAATTCATTTCAATTCTATTTATTCGATATTGATCATTTCAAAATTTATCAAGAATATCCATCTAATGACTTGTTTAACAACGAGTTCATTAGTTTTCCTTGAATCTGAATCAACGAATCAAATTTACTAGAATTTTTTCTTAGCTTAACATATCATTTTTGGATTTAAATAACAAAGTAACGTAGTCACTCTTGTTAAATTCACAAAATCAAACTTTTGATCTCCTTATATTTGTAATTGTCTCAAGTCATACAATGACTTTACAAACTTTCACACCTTTTTCTAGGTTTCATTTCTTGAACCGTTTCAACACTTTGATATATTTCATCCAAAGTATCATTTTTTTATTTTCATGAATTTGACATCAATACTTGATTTCCATTGAATTTGTTTTCCTTTGGTTTTTATATATATTCAAACTCATTGAATCATATATAACAAAGCAATATACACACTTGTTATAACATATATAACTTTTGAAACATAATCCACCATTTAGTAACCAATTTCAATTTCTTTGATAATTGGAAATGCTACTTTGTGAAATATCCTCACATTTACAAGTGTACGTAGGCCTACGTTTTCATACTTCATATGAACATTTCATTGTTTTCTTGGGGTAACCTTTCCAAAGGTAGTTATTTTTCCAAAGTATAATCACCCCCACATTTTCGAATAGTCATGAAATTAGCAAAATTATCAATAATCGTTATCAACATCAATTGATTATGGTGTACATTGTGGACACTTTGTTTCCGTTCTCATGTACAAAAAAACCCTTCAGGTTGTTCTATGTAAATTTCTTCTTCTTAATCTACATTTAGAAATGTTATTGTACATCCATTTGATGTATTTCAAATTTTGCTATTCAGCAACTGCAAATACAAATCTTATTTATATTATTCTTGTGAAAGATAAATAAGTATAAAAGTAATCAATGTATTCCTTTTGCTTGTAACCTTTAATTACAAGTCTAGCCTTGTACTCATTGATTGTTCTCTCGGCATTCATTTTTCATTTTTTGAAAATTTCACTTATATTCTAGTGGTTTACTACCCGGAGGTATTTTCACTATTTTCCAAGTGTGATTTTCTAAGATGGAATCAATCTCAATTTTAATGATTCTTTTCCACAAAGTCTTTTCGAAGCGCTCAATGTGTTTATAACTTTGTGATTCACTTTTTAGCATGTATGTTTGAAAATCTAGGTCATAGAATTTTCTTATCCTACCCTATTTGCTATGTCGAGATCCTACCTCTTATTTATCATTTTCTCATGATAAGTTCCTTCTTATTCTATTGAATCATAAATCCATTTAAATGAGTTTGTATCATCTTTTAATTTATACGAAAACATATTCTTAAATAAAGAAGTGTTTCAAGATTCCATTATATTATTCTTGAGTATACATTGAATCATAGATTTATAAACAAGAATTCTCTAAGCACTACTATTGTAAGTATACCCAACAAATATTCAATCAATAGTCTTTGGTCTAACTTATACACAAACTATATTTAGTTGTGTTTTATCACTATATCTTTATTAAATTGATTTCCTACTTTTCTTTTAAAGAGATAAGATACAACATTTTTCTTTTTAGCAAGCAACGGTAAAGGCAAAAACTTACATTTTACCACCACGTGTGTGAATAATATTCACATCTCAAACATCAATATGTTTTGATTATAACTTCAAGCACATACTCCCTCTGTCCCAATCTAAATGTCCAAAAATGGGTCCGGCGCGAGAATTAAGGAAAGTGAGGTAGGAAAAAGAAAAAGTGAGGTAGGAAAGAGAAAAAGTTTAAATGTTGTGAGTATGAAAAATTAAATAGGAGAGAGAATGAGTGAGAGGAATAGTTAGGAGAGAGAATGTTGTAAGTGTAAAAGTAAAGTATGAGAGAGAATGAGTGGGTGGAATAGTGAAAAAAACTTTTCTTTTTTGGAAATGGGACATTTTAAATGGGACGCCCAAAATGGAAAGTTTGGACATTTAGATTGGGACGGAGGGAGTATTTGATAAGTCTTGTTTAATCTATTTTGACCATATAACAAGATTCATTCTCATTATTGATCACTTGAACACCCTTCCATTTCATTCATTCAAACATCAAGAATATCATTCTTGATGAAATCACTGTTGTATCTCAAGACACAATTCATATGCTTGACTTTTCCAAACAAGTTTGACTTTTCAAACAAGATTGACTAACTTTGTATTTGCCTTAAGCATTTCGGTATGCTCTACCGCATTTGCTTTCACCACAAGAAGTGTTAGACAACTTCTTCTCTAAAGTTCTATTCTCTTTTTCAACACAAAGACGAATATCACACACCTCATCATTCATTTATATTTGAAGCGATTCTTAAAATACTTTCAAGTGTGAAGCAATTTCTCAATTATTGTTGTCACTTGAGAATTTCACTCAACACCATCAACTCGATATGGTTTTCATGAAAGTCTATTTTCAACTCTTTCATTTTACTTTTTACGATTTATGAAGTCCACTATTTTAAAATCAAGGAAGCGAAATACGATGAATTTCATTACATCCAAATTTTAGATTTTACATTTATAGTCCAACGACTCCCGTAATTCCTTAGTCGTTTTCTTGGTACTATATATGGTATATAACGAATCCGACAATCCATTAAATATATAGTTCCGAAAAAGGAAATTCACATACTTCAACTGCACTCATGGCTAGAACATCCTTTTAAATATTGTGTCATTTGTTATCATTGACAACAATAGGATTTAACAAATTCCTTCAAAAAGTCCTATTGTTTTCATTTTTATGAAATTAGTCACTCATTCCACTAATAGGTGTTAACAACTTCTTCCAACAAGCCCTATAATTTTACTTCTCGTGACATGTTTCAATGTTCACAATAATAGAATTCAACTTCTTTCAATAAGCTCTATTATTTTTATCTTTGTTACTTTTGTCACTACTGACAATAATATGATTTAACAACTCTTTTCAAGAAATCCTATCATTTTTGTCAATAAATACTTGATAAAATACTACGTTAAAGACTATATTTTTCAACGTTCATCTTTTCAACTTAGTTCCAACGAACTTTTCAATATTTCTCACCAAGATTCTCATAAATCATAAGAGACAACTCATCCATTGTGTAAACACTAGAAGTGGCGTATCCACAACTAGTTTATACAATAGTTACATCATCTTTGATGTCACGGACCAATCAACTATTTAACATTGGTTGGTCTCGTTAAACAAGATAACTTATTATTAGTGTTTTAATTCACAAAAATTGTTCTCCTGCGAATTGTATATCTTCATTTACGGACATTAGAATCCGATTTTCACCATCAAGAATGTTATTCTATGAGTTTAAAACATGCTCACAAAATTTGAGCTTGATCCAACGATTAACAGAGTGGGAAATGAATTTTTTCCATAGCTGGTTATTGCAAAACCTTGATGGAATTTTTTTTCTTTTCCTCTATTTCCCATCTCTTTTAATCCCTCTGCCATAGCAACCACGCCACGAGTTTTCCTCAATCTGCAATCCTTTCTCAATAGAGAGTTAGTCTTAAGATTGTTGGACAAAATCTTAAATAATTAGCACAATATGAAAGGATTACAATAAAATTTGTATACAATTTACAATACAAAATAGAAAATGAAACGAGAAAACCGTATGTAATTCATCTTGATTCACTTGTGTCCGAGCCGTGTTATACACTTTTCCTAAGAATAATTCGTCCCCCTCTCCAAGAGTGCTCGAGGCTTCCACGGGCGTTAGTCTCCCAGGATAGAACGGACGAACCTGGTGCAATTCCGCACTTAAGCCTCCCAGCAAATTGAACGTATGCTTGAATTAAACCACCAACTAGAACAAAGAGACCAAAAGAAAATTTTAGACAAAAGAATCATATGCTCTAGAATTACAACATGAGACCCTTATATCGTATTTCTATCTTCTCTATATTCTCTATCTTCCAACTTCTTCTTCCTAGCCAAGAAAAGAGACAACTCAATATATTAAGAATATGTAGGGAACTTAGTATTAATTGACATTAATAGTTTATAATTAACCTCAACATTATGATTTGTGTTGTTACATATTCTCTAACTTAATTAGAGAAATCAATCCATGAATAAAATAGCAATTATGAGAAATAACTCATATTTGTTCTGGTAACAACCCAAACATAAAAGTCTTATAATTTCTTTTAAAAGAATTCAATTTTTGGTTAATTATCCACAAACTCAAATGTCATACCTTGAAATCCACTTTAACTAGAGAAAATCAATTTTCCATTAACATTAATTCACAATTTTTCCAGCACCTGAATTTTTTAATGCATAGAAAAAATTAAACTAGTAGTACAACTGAATTTTATACTTTCTCACTTTTACTGTTAAAAGTTATATTCACCCCAAACTTCTCCATTTAGTCAAGAAAAAAAAGCATTACATTCTATTTTGTCCCGTTTAAATTATATATATATATATATATATATATCATAAAGTGACTAATATAAAAATAATTTTCCCATTTCATTTAAAAATCATGGCTATGCCATTGGACAGTATAATAAGCAGTGTTCTAAAAGACCCCGCCTAAGGGCGTCTAGGTCCCGCCTAGGCGCTAGGCCCCTCTCAAACGCCTAGTTCTAAATCCCGCCTAAGTCCCGACTAATTCCGACTAGTCCCTGCCTAGGACTAGATCCGGCTCCGCCGCCTAGCATCCGCCTAGCACTTTTTAGAATCTTGAGAATAAGTAGTCAGAACTTATTAACACACGAGCCTCATTTAACACCAGCATTGTCACGGGTTACCACTACCTCTAACAATAAAAACACTAGCATTGTCATTCAACAAACACTTTCACGAGCACTCAAAGCAATATCGCTTCAACTAAAAATATACAAGCACCGACACTATCAACATGAGTGATAAAGTGTATTAGTGCATTTGTTTTTTTAGTGTCTATACATGTATTTAAGGAGTACTAGTGGTATGTGTTATATGAACTACAACCCTACTCTAAAAGTTCATAATAATGTAGCAAAATTTACTTTCCAATGCTTGCTTCAAATGTAGGATTATTTTAAAGCAACCTACATATTGCTTCAAATTTGTGCAAGCTTCAAAAGCTGCACTATTTTGAAAAATCTCACATTTTGCTTTAAACTTGTCAATAGATTTTAATAATTTTGAAAAATCTCAAAATTTGCTTTAAACTTGTCAATAGTTTTTAATAATGTACTTTGTTATCTTATACATTGCTTGTACAATGATAAATATATATCTATCATCATCATTTTTAATTTTCAATTTTAAATATATCTTGAAGTATTGCATTTTCATTATTTATTTTAGTTATATATTAATTTTTCACTTCAAATAATTAGTGTTTTGTTTTATATAGTCTAATATAATGTAGTGATTTATGCATAATAAATTTTAGAATTGTGTTATTATGATAATACATTAATTAATAGAAAACATATTAAATGAAATGAAATACTCACTCCATCTCATTTATATTAACCATATTTGACTATTTTGATCAACAACACAAGTGAATTTAGTGATTTATGTATAATAAATTTTAGAATTTTATTAGAATAATTAGATTGAAATTAATAATAGATAAAAGTTTACTTGTATTGTATTGTCAAAAATGTTCAAATATGCCCCATATAAAGAGAATAAGAGAGTAATAAGGCATATTTTATGAATATGCTTTTTTGATCCAAATTTTTAAGCATAATGGTCGGAGATGGTAATAAATATTTGGTGCAAAACTTGCACATTTTGAAAGATGTTCTTAAAGAAGGGTCGTGTTAATGTTAAAAAAGTGTCAATGCATATGTGTACAGAATGTCAATATACTCCCCCGTCACATAATAATAGTTACAAAAATATAATGCGCGAGTAAGAAAAAGTAAGCGTTAGTGAGTTTGAAAAGTAAAATATGTGAGAGAAAATCGGGTATAGAAATTTTTGTTGTAAGTGTAGCAATCGGGTTTTATTGATATTTTGGCAAGTAAAATTTGCTAAGCAACGCACAAAGAGGAAGTTCATAACCATTATTATTATGGGATGAAGGAATTGTGAGAGTGCATGTGTTAATATTAAAAGAGTGAATTTGATAATATTAAAAGTATCAATGAGTGTTAGAGAGTAACATTAGTAGCATTAATTGAGTGTTAAATAGTGTCATAAGATGTGTAAATAAAAAAAAGCTATATTAACCTGAACGAAATAAAAGTGACGGGTCAGACACAACGAATAAATCCCAACATTTTAGAAGTCACCAAGATACTACTATTGAATGGGCCGCCCTAGTTTCCACAAAGCCCACGGCCCAAAGGCAAATCATTGTCCGACCATCATCTTCGTCCGACATACGATCGTCAACTTGTATAAATTTCTATCAAGCCAAGGCACAAAGTCAGGTCGACTTCGAATACTCAAGCGACCTCGACCTACTAACACGTACGTCCGTTTACGTCATTATTCGTAACCGTCTCCTACATTCACAGATACAGTTACGCCCACGACATCTCCTTGATTCTAGGGATTCACAACGATCCCATAACACCACTATATATACCAAACAACATGCAATGTTAAAAGGTAATGTCATCTTAGCTATTTGAGATTACGTCGTTTCCATACAGTTTCTTACAAACTTATAACACGTTATCTCATCATCACGCCGGAGGGGTCTTAGCCGGAGACCAACGCGACTAGTCGTTTGTTCGTGGTTTCAGGTCAAATCTGCTGGGGATCAACCTATTGCTGGACTAAGGCTGATCTGGATCATTTCCTGCGTCATCAGTTTGGTTCCATTGCAGGGAAACGATCAACGCTAGACCTTGAAACTTTACTCAAACCACAAACATGGTGTCCGATGGTCATACTCAACTTCCTCCGGTGAGCCAAGGCTCGAAAATGCGGGGAGGAACACAGATGCAGGTGTTGGAAATCGCACTGCAAACTTACCCCCTCCTCCGCTGGAGCATCCCACTAGAAGGGCCACCTGCTCCAATAATGTGGTCGATGGTGCGGGCCTGCAAGATGGAAGAAGGCAGAAGAGGCACATGCCCAATCAAGGGGTATGCCAAAAACCTAAGAGAGTTCAAATAGGTTGAACAGTTGCAGGTGACATGGCAGGTCCCTCAACTACTCACCTTAGGAGGAAGGATATTTTGTTAGAGCGAGCTAGAATATTGCAGAGCTTGCTCGAGGTACAAGATGAGTTGCTCGAGATGCCTGAGTCTCCTAACAAGGATGATAGAAGATCACAAAGGGTAGCTCCGTCTCTCACATCTCATAGGCGGGCTAACGGAGGTCTTAGACCGTCTGGGGAAGAAAAGAGGAGTGAAAGGCCTCCCCCTCTCACATATCCATGGATCCAACTGGCGACCTAAGGGATAGGCTCAACCTGCAGAGGGAACAAGAGGCCGACTCAGTTTTGAGAAGGCAGGTCCAAGCTGACAGAGCTTAGCGTAGGTAGCCACAAAGGGTAGAGAGGTCGTTTCCCCATCGAGAAAGGAGTGAAGAAACTCCCCTTAGGAATGAAAGAGAGAGGACTCTCTCAAGAAGAGAGCCCCACCATGAGGAGAGACAAAAGTCTAACTCTGTCTCCCACCAAAGAAGCGACCTGGATTTTAGGGAGCTTCTTAACTTGAAACGGAGATTAGATAACATGGAGGCAGATCGGGAAGCAACCAATGGGAAATTCAAACAAAATGACTGTACTCTTCGATCCTTGGCCAAGGATATACTCGACAAGGGGCTTCCTGCTGGGTTCAAGCTACCCACGTTAGACAAGTATTCACGCACGACCAGTGCCTTAAATCATATGCAACATTTTGAGGCCACTACGTGTTTGGTCTCTTCTAAGGATGACGTGCTATGCAAGGAATTAACCAGAACCTTCACAGGTACAGCACTGACTTGGTTCCGTGGTCTGACCACTGATTGCATCACCTCATGGAGTTATATGAGGAAGAAGTTCCTCGACAGGTTCAACAGCTGGGGCTCGTAAGAAAACAATCACTGATTTGAACAATATGATTCAGGGTAAGACGAAGAGTACTATGAGCTACTTTACCAGGTTTAAAGAGTCGGTCGACCAAATTGAGGAAGACCTCACGGATAGAGAAGTCATCAACTGCTTTAGAAATGAAGTGTCCTCTCTCGATCTGGACTAAGAGCTACACGTTAGGAGAGCGACGACGAGGAAAGAGCTGTTTAAGAGGGTCTATGATATGGCCGTGGCTGAGGAACGGAAGGAGAGAAAGAAGGACAAGGGATCTAAACATACTGAAGCTGGTCAGTCGACAAAGGGGGGACAGGTAAAAAACAACGACAACAAGGGGGAAAAACAGAACTAGGGCGACGGAAAGAGTCCCTAAAAGCTTCACCCCACTCACAGTTAGTCGGACTGAGATCATGAATATACTCGACCTAGGTCCTCCTGCCCCAGTGAATGCTCAAAATAAATTCAGAAGGGACAACTGTAGGTACTATGAGTATAACAAGGACACCGGGCACACGACGGAGAAATGTATGAGTTTGAAGAGGATCATCCAAAAATGGGTGAATAAAGGAAGGTTGGATAGGTTCATGAAGGGAGATCATCCTGCAGGAGGAGATCGGCCTACAAGAGGTGTGCCTGAGCCAAGGCAACCAAGATTGACGTTGGGGGTGATAGCTGAGGAGACGAGCAACATTGCGCTCAAGCACAAGATCTTCCAGTTAAACAAAGCTCCCTACGTACCCCCAGAAGCTTTATACAAGAGGAAGTGATCAATTTTTATCCTTACGAGCTGGCTACGAGCATGGCTGCAAGGAAGAAAATTTTAGTAATTCCAGGGGTCATTGATGATTGCACATCAATTAGAATCTTGGTCGACACGGGGCCTGCAAGGATATCTCTACTACAAAACCTTCCTCGATATGGGATTGACGGATGCAAGGTTGTCACCTTACTCAGGTTGACTAGAAGGCTTCACTAATCATAGGGTTGACGCCAAGGGGCAGATATAGTTGGTGGTCGACATCGGACTACATCCTTTGAGAACAACAGCTAAGGTAACATTTATAGTCATTGACGTTATAAGTGATTACCATGCTATATTGGGTATACTTGGACAGGTCACTCTAGGAATGGTACCATCAATCCCCCATTAAAGGGTCAAGTTCCCCACCATGTTTGGAGTTGGGTGCATCCTAAGCACAACTAGAGAATACCTGGATCACGTGCTCCGGTCCAAAAAGAAGAGGAAGTTGGAGATTGATACTCCAGAGGCGAGCTGAAAGTTCTCAAAGTCTGTCACCACTACTTCCACATTATCTACGATTAAGTGTATAGAAGAGGCGACCTATCCCTTTCATGACCAAGTCATGACTGAGCCGACACGTCCCTCTAAAAACACTTGGGTCGCGACAGATATAGTTTTGGTCGACCAGATTATCATAGGTGACCTGCGCCTCCAAGTCAACCAAAACTCAGGGGCCTCCAGCGGGGAAATAGCTGCTAATCTAGATGACATGATTGAAGAAGAAGCTCCACACTTGGGAGCTGAGGAAATAAAAAGGGTCAGAGAGATCATCATCGAAACTTTGCAGTTTAGGGACGGCCCAGAACTGGAACCGGTTGACGAACTAGAAGATGTAGAAGTCAACCCTCACTACAAAAAAAAGGGATTTTTACCAATAAGACCTTCAAATATGGGGGAATTTATCAATAAAAACATTACATTTTGAATTTTACCTTGGGATCCAAGAGTGGAAATCAAAACTACCGTAGAGTCCCTCACCCTATTTATAATAATTTAAATTGCCAAAACTGCCCCGCTCACTCGTCCTCTCTTAGTAATTCGTTTCTCTCTCTTTCCGCAATCCGTTTCTCTCTCTATCCATCCGCAATCTATCCCTCTCTCTATCCGCAATCTATCCGCAACGCAACGGCGACGACTTCCACCGACGAGTTCCAAGGTGCGATTAAAATTACTACAAGATGTTCGGTTGTTTCAACCGCAAGTTCAAGAGCAGGGAGAACGGTCCACCGCCGGACGTGATCGACGCCTTCACCCTCTGTTCCAAGCGGGATTCGCATTTGACCGCCATCAGTTTCTCCGGTTCCTGATCGAGTTTCAAGGGGAGTCGTGGCGGACGATTTCCGATGCCGAGCGGATCATGGAACGGGTTCTCAATCATCGACATCACTTGACGACCTTCGTTCGACATTTGTTTACTCTTGACGATTTCTATCATTTTCTCTTCCATTACGAGGATATCAATGGCCCAATCGATGCTCACGTACCTTTTCTATCTCTTCCCGTTTTCAATTGTGAATTTTAGGGCTCAAAACGAATGTATAATTATATCTGTGTTTAATTTTACTAATTGAGCTTATGCAAGCAGAATTAGCTGGATCATTTGTTTATGGAGCCCGAAATCGTGCATTGGCCAGCCTTAATCACTTAGTTAATTAAGCTATTCAAGGGCTTAGCTCCGGTCAACAAGCTTAATTTGAAGTTTGGAGTCTATATTGTTGGAGGAGAGTTTATAATTATATACACCCTCCATAACATCACAAGTGTAGCCCTTCAGACATGGTTATAATTGGATTTCAGGTCCTTACATACAAGTGAGATAAAATTTATTGTTCCAAAATTATCCGTTATTTATCAGTTGTTGATTGTTTGTGCACAACTGTGAGGTCAATTTCTCAGTTATTATGATTGTTTGTGCACAACAGTGAGGTCTATTTCACAGTTGTTGGTTGAGATGTGAATAATCATGAAATATTTTTCACACTTCTAAAGCGTGAGGTCAGTTTCACAGTTATTTATGAATGTGAAATGGTATACCCGTTATTTATCAGTTGTTGATGATTGTTTTTGCACAACTGTGAGGTCAATTTCTCAGTTATGATTGTTGAGGTCACTTTCTTAATTATTGTGTATAACAGTGAGGTCTATTTCACAGTTATTATGATTGTTTGTGCACAATAGTGAGGTCTATTTCACAGTTATTATGATTGTTTGGGCACAACAGCGAGGTCTATTTCACGGTTGTTAGGTTTGATGTAAATAAGCGTGTAATGATTTTCACAGCTTATTGTGCATAAGCGTGTAATGATTTGCACATTTCCAAGCCGAGAATTATGTTTGTGCACAAGCCGTGAGGTCAATTTCTCGAGTTATAGTTATGAGTGTTATTTTTGTCATTCCTTTAGGACAAGCGTAGAACAAGTTTCACAGTTGTTGGGTTTGATGTAAATAATTGTGTAATGATTTTCACAGTTATTATGCATAATTGTGAATTCCATTTCACAGTTATTTTGCTACTAAAACTGTAGTTTCACAGTTATTTATGAATGTGAAATGGTTTGGTTTTTGACCTTTATAAACTGAGAACTGTGAGGTCAATTTCATAGTTATTTTGCTACTTAGTATCTGTGGTTTACCCATTATTTATCAGTTGTTGATGATTGTTTGTGCACAACTGTGAGGTCAATTTCTCAGTTATGATTGTTGAGGTTAATTTCACATTTATTTATACAGTTATTTTCATCAAAACTGTGAAATAGACTTCTTAGTTTATAAATGTGAAAATCATTGTACAGTTATACTCATGTGTGAACAAATGATAAATGATTTTTTCAGATTTTTACAAGTGAAAAATAATTATTTTATTTATAAATTTTGAAATATATGATGAGTAAACTTGTTTGATTCGTCTTGGCGATGTGATTAAAACAGTGGTTTCGAATTATTTTTTCGACTTTTAGATTTTGGGATATTGCATTTTAAAAATTTAAGAGGAAAAAAAAAGGAAGAGAGAGAGAAAAGTAAAGTAAAAAAAAAAAAAAAAAAAGGAAAGAGAAAAAAAAAATAAGAAGAAAACGTAAAAAAAAAAAGAAAAGAAGAGAGAGAGAGAGAAAGGAACGATCCGTCCATGCGTGAGAGAGAGAGAGAGGGGTTTGAGGGGCAATTTGGTCTAGAAAAAATTGAGGGACTTTTTGGCTGTTTTAATAATGTTAGTCCTTAAAGGTAGTTTTTATTTGGGTAAGGGACTAATTGGTCAAAGCCTCAAAAAAAAAAGAGATTTTGCTACGAAAAAATTTGTAGCAAAATGTTAATATTTCGTAGCTAAAGAGTATTGGCGACGAACCTGTTTTCGTAGCAATTTCGTTGCCTATGTGACGTCGCTAAAGGGTATTGGCGACGAAATAATATTCGTAGTCGTAGGTACATTTTTTATCTACGAAAAATAAATTTCGTCGCCAAATAGTTTCTGCGACAAAATATAAAATTGTCGCTAAAGGGTATTTTTCGTTGCCAAATGAATTCTTTTAGCGACGAATTAATTCGTTCCAAATTATCCGGTCTTGTACTACAAAATATTTTCGTCGCCGAATGTTACTATCTCGCTATGAAACATTTTCATAGCTATAAATACATTCTTCTACTACAAAATATTTTCGTCGCCAAATGTTACTGTCTTGCTATAAAACATTTTCATAGCGTAACCATCTTTTTTTACTACGAAATATTGTGTTGCAAATGTGATTTTAATCTAATTGCTGCTCCAAGAAAAAACAATATATATATGAAAATATTTATCAAAATACTACATATTATCAAAATATAATTAATTATCATTAAAATTGTCGATACATCCCCAAATAACAAGGCAAAAAAAAAACATGTCCCTAATATCTCAGTTGAAGCGACAGAAACATATCTTCACTATCTCAATATAGTTGAAGCAACAAAAACATATATTCACTATCTCAAATCATCACTATCTCAACGTCCAACTATATAAACTTTCTTTCCATAAGTAATTATGTAGTAGCTCTAGCCAAATGACTGTACAGAATAATAATGATAAGCTGCAATATCAAAAAATAGATAATAAGTTATTAAAATTTCATGGAGGTGATCATAATGAGTAATAACATTCATGCTATAACATATAAAACTTACAATATTTTGCTGCATTGACTTCGTTCAATGTACCAACTAAGATTCACCTGCACCTATATAATACACAAAAAGAGAAAAAATTGAGTATATAGCTTTTCATATGTTTTTTCCACAAATCCAAACAATAAACTTTAAATAATAAAAGATATACAGTGAACTCCAAAATGAGAGATAAGAAACCAAAAAAGAAATGTGCAATCCTGCTTTCATGATTGGAGTTAAAAGAAGGCAACCATTGAATCAAATGCTAAGGTTTACAATTTAAGGATGCTCCCTCAATGTCAGTACTATCCAGTCACATACAAACTACCTTCCACTCATGAACACTCAGCAGGTTTCACATTTCTATTTTACTTTTGGTTTCTTTCTTCTCATTTCTGTGAAGTTCCTTTTCTTTTATTTTCATAATAGTGATTAATAATACTCCTCCGTTCCAAAATAAATGTCTATCATTGACTTTATGGAAATTTAAGAAAGTTGATATCTACCCATTTTTGTAGCATATTCATAATTACCCTTAACGGTCTCACCATATAGCATAATGAGTATAAATGTAAACTAGAACATGATAAATGCAAAAGAGGATCAAGTAACTTCACCGAAAATGGACATTCATTTAGGGACGGAGGGACATTAATAAATAGATTGTTGGAAATGAGGGCAGCCACTTATTAGTTAATTGCCGTGGTATTCAAACATCTCATGGACCTCTTAATACTACACTTACGGGAAAGCATTAACCACCTGCGTGCCCCGTCCACACACACCCCACCACCAACACCATCAGCACACGGGCACACACAAAAGATACAGTACTTAAATAACCACAGCTATTGTAATAGTACTTAAGAGATTGTGAGATCCTACAAAGAGCCTGAGATGCTTTAAATGAAATTGTATGTTCATAAGTTCCAAGTTGACCACAGCTTACAGTAACATCAAATAAAAGAGACTAAAAGATAACAAAGTAGGTTGCATGTTATCTGTAAAAATGCATAGAATGCTTTTTTATCAATAGAAAGAAAAAAACAGATCAGGAAGGAAGGAACTAAAAATATATATTCCCGCCTTACCGAAAGAAATGTCCTAAATCATTGAGCATGCTGATTAAGATAATAATTTCCTCCAAAAATTTTCATCTTATCAACAAAAAAAAGTTCTATCATACTTTTCAAAGTTATGTACATATTAGTACCCAGCATTCATTTAAGAACTTTTGACGTTGTTAGAGCCGTGAAACATGTCCAAACTAGCATTCACGTGTTTTGGCCCAATTTACGCTTGGCCAAGTATAATTGTGATTCAAACCATGATTAAATTATAGCTATGAAGCATGCAGATGGCAAAGATTCAAGAATACGGGATAATAAACTCACCATTAAACATCAACTCCACGACAAGAAGTTCATCTCCCGTGTCGATCAGACAGGCTGCCCTCCCCTTCACTTGAACAACGCCATCAGCATCAATATGGCCAAGCTTCTTCAAAACCTTGATCTATTCTTAAGTTCGTCACAGAATTTTTGAAGCTGCAGAGGACAAGGTGCATTACATTCTGAAGCAAGAAATTGAAGAGCATAATGCACTTGTACATATATGCTAAATCTGCAATATTTCAGATATTTGGCCCAAAGTGTTCACTAATTAGATAAAGCAACACACACACATAGTATATTAGCCTTTAATTTCTCATAATGATGTTGATGATGACAATAATTAACAAGAAGAAAAAGGGAGGTGAATGACATATACCCGTAAATATGAATTTAAAGAATAGACAAAAACTTATGCTGCTTAGAGAATTAAAGATTTACAACCATAAGAAATGTGTAAATGTGATCTCTTTTCTACTGTGATCATTATGTTTATGATTTTAACCAAACAGTAGCAAATATCATTTGCTGCTAAACAAGAGACATTTTCCATAAGAAGGAATTAGTACCTGGGAATCACGCATTTTCGATTTCAGCTGTTGAATTTCATGACTTGCTTCTGCTTTTCTTTGGAAAGACTGAATCTGGCGCTCATCTTGAGACTAGGATATTCAAGTTTAAGTTAGAAACAAAACTAACAAGTGAAAAGCTCGGAATACTAACTGTAAATCTAAGAAAAGCGTGCGGTCATTACTTTCAGCAGTTTGAATACAATTCATGAAATGTCTTTACCATACCTTGTGCAGAGTGTGAGAAAGAAATTTATGTTCAAGTTTCTCAATTTGATTGACCAACTAGATTAAAGAAGTTTTGCACATTCCTCATATGATTTATCATGGGTCTACAATGAGTTGTAATTCAGGTATAAAAGGCTCACACAGGCATCTATAACCGAAAATGCAAATGGTTCGACTGAACAAATAGGAAAATTGAATATACCTTCACAGGGTTGAGCTTTGGAATGCCCTGAGGATATCGCTTTCCAAGTTCCTGTACTACTAGCAGTATACTTTGCCTTGCTTCCACTGGTCCCAAATCAGATGGAACAGATATTCTGAGCTTGCTCAATGAAGAAATTAGAGGCAACGGAACAGGAACCTATAGAGGGTATAAGTTTATATCAAAATCTCATCTATGTATATTCAAGAATTCATTACCACGCCAAAATATTATGGTAGATAAAGGATAATGGGATGTTTGCAACGTCCAACTATTTAGCTGTAAGAACCACCTACTCACAGATTAAAGTCATGAATTATGAGAAACTCCTAGTAGGACTATCATGGCATAAGCATAAATAACTGAATATTACAAGAATGGTTTCATGTAGGAGTATCAACTCACCACATGCATTTCGCCCTTCTCTCCCGGCCGGGGTGGACACGGTTTTGGACGAGAACCATTTTCACTCGAACCAGCATAACAACAAAGCAAAGTGTCCACTATATAGCTAGTAAACCGTGAAGCAGGCAATGCAGGGGGCAAACTGCTGTTAGCTGCTGGATAATAGCAGTAGGTTTTTTTTACTACATTGATTACCACCCCCCAACCCCAATCTGTTCCAGCTTCATGAATCCTAACCTGCAATACAAGTAGGCCTTTGAAGGGAATAATACTTTTCAAAAATGGTTAATAGTTCATCAACTGGAATAATAAATCTTGCAACACACCAGTCTACCAAGTAGAAGGAAATAAAGAACCCTCTCCGGTCTAATTATTTCTGACATCATTTTCTTCTCAAGTTGGGAAATTTAAAGCTTTAGCTTATGATATTCAGCTACTTCAGCCTGAGAAAAAAAAGATAAGAGAAAGCAGATAATTTTCCAATTACCTTTGTTTTTTTCTTCTTTTTATGGGGGTTGGGGTGGGGGTATAGAAAATAGTTACCTCTCCTGAGGCATCAAGCATAGCCACGTCCTCTTCTAGCTTTGAAACTTTCTTCCCTATATCAGGTAAGGTCTACAAAAGGGGAACCGGGTAGTTTATTAGTCTATATACATTCTAAATGAATAACAAAATCAGATGGCAATCTACTAATCATGACATACCTTTTCATAATGAGACACATCTCCTCCCCAATAGCACAAGACAAAAAACAATCATACATGTGAAAGCCATAGAAGATGCATTCAAATGTTAAAACCCTAGAAGATACTTCATTTACATTCATGAAATAATTTTATGTGCATTTAAACCAAACCAGTGAAATATATACAATTAGTTTCTAAAGTTGCCAGTAATGTATATCCTTAATTGAATAAGGTGGGGCTATTTTGTGGCTAAGTGGCCCGAAGAATGGGACTCAATGGATAATACATGAGTGGGAATTTATATTCTGGTCAAGCTGCTTTTACAAAGAAGCACCGATGGATGTTCTCGAATTCTCATGTCAGAGGACAGAAACAGAATCCCTTAGGTTCAAGCACACAAATACAGCAATTATTACCCTCCAGGACGCGCAATCGAAGTTGATTCATACAAGAAAATAGCAAAAACAAACAAAAAATTTGAAATTGAAGATAGAATTGAGATTTATCATAATACCCGTTGAATCGATTGAGAGCGTACCTGGGAATAAGGTTGCCGCCGATTGTTGCTGTTGCTGATGTGGGTTACGGCCGATTGAGATCGTACGTCTTTGTCTACTCTCAAGCCGTCCGGATCATCTCTCTCAATCGCCTCGCCTCAATCGCCGTTGTTACCTCTTAGCTGTTGGCCGCAGTTAATAAAAGGGGTGAGCGATGAGAATCAGGGAAGGAAAATGAATCAGAGGGAAGGAAAGGAATAGGTTTTAAATTGAGGGAGGTTAATGGCACATTCTAAATTTGATAAGCTAACTTCACTTATTCATTAAATAGATTGTTATACATGCATTATGGAATTATGGAATGTACTTAAATTTTAGGGGGGTGATTTTAACATAATGTTATGGGTGATTTTAAGGGTGGTTTTGGCTATGAAATAATTTCATAGCAAATGATTTATATTTTTGTAGCCAAATCTTATTTACATTTTGACTCAAGCGGGAAATTTAGTGCGCCAAAAAATTTGCCTGGAACCAAAATTTTAGCAATTCATTCAATGACAAATTTTTTTATTTTGTTTTCTTAGTCTAGCATTTGGCTACAAAACTAATATCGGCGCAAAAACAAAGAGAATTGCATACGAATAAATAATTCATCGCTAATGTAAATCTTTTAACTACAAAATATTTTTGTAGCTAAAAAATTTGTAGTTAAATCCTCATTTTTCTTGTAGTGCCTTCTTACCCTGAACAAAAAATCAGAATAGGGAGACAGCTGTCAGCAGAAGAAAGGGTGGAAATAATCGACCTATTGAAGGAAAGTACTGATGTCTTTGCTTGGAGAGTAGAGGACATGAGGGGTATCAAAGAGGAGGTCGATGTTCATCGCTTGGAGGTCAACCCCACCATGAAGTTCAAAAGCCAAAGGCTAAGGGTATTTGCTGCAGACAAAGAAATGGCCATCAAACAATAGGTAAATAAACTCCTTAGTACAGGTATAATCAGGGAGGCGTCCTACACTACTTGGATGGAAAATGTAGTGATGTTTAAGAATTCCAATGGAAAGTGGAGAATGTGTGTCGACTTCACTGATCTAAACGTAGCATGCCCAAAAGACAGCTACCCACTTTCAAGGATAGACAAGTTTGTCGACTCAATTGTTGGGCACGCCACCCTCAGTTTCCTCGACGCTTATTCGGGATACCATCAGATCACAATGCACAAGGACGACATTGAAAATACTGCCTTCCAATTTGCTGGAGGTATATATTGCTACACCAAGATGCCATTCGGGCTGAAAAATGTTGTAGCTACCTATCAGAGGATAGTGAATAGAGTATTTGCTAGTCAGATTGGCCGAAACATGGAGGCCTACATCGACGACATGGTCATCAAAACTAAGACTGGTCGTTATGTGGTCGACCTAAGGGAAACATTTTCAATCTACGAGCAAACGACATGAAGCTGAATCCGAGCAAGTGTGTATTTGGGGTAGCTACATGCAAGTTTCTGGGGTTCATGGTATCACAAAGGGGCATTAAAGCTAATCCAAAAAAAAATAAAGGCCTTGGTAGAGATGCAAGAGCCTACGTGCATCAAGGAGGTTCAACGGTTGAATGGTAGGGTCGCAGCTTTGGGTCGTTTCATAGCCAAATCAGCGGAAATATCTCTCCCCTTCTTCAAAACTTTGAGGGGGATGAAAAACTTTGAATGGACGACCGAGTGTTCCTCGTCATTCCAACAGCTCAAGGAATATATTTCCTCTCCACCATTGCTGAGTAGCCCGATTCAAGGAGAGGATTTGTACGTCTACCTTTTAGTTGGAGATCAAGCAGTGACTACGGTTCTGGTCAAAAAGGATAACGGACTCCAAAAGCTAGTTTATTACATGAGAAAGGCATTGTCCGACGTAGAAGGGATGTACTTCAACGCTGAAAAGGTAGCCTATGCCTTGGTAGTTGTAGCCAGAAAGCTACGAGCATACTTCTCTGCCCATTCCATTGTCGTGCTGACCAATGCTCCTTTAAGGAAAAGGCCTTTTTTACTCCTCCTTTTCCTTACCTGAATTGGAAAGGCCGGGGGATACAAACGTTCTTTATGTCAGTTATTGCTGCACCACGTTTCCCAAAAACAATTGTCCAATCGCCAGAACCGTACCATCATTACGGAAATTACGGTGCATTAAATGACGTGTCCAACCGTCAAAAGTCAATAGTCGAGATCGACCTACATCTATTTAGTCGACCATCCAACAGCGAGCTGTGCAAGCTTATGCGAAATATTTTATAACTTCCTAGTCGACGAAGTCAACACAGAAAGTTGGGGGCCACTGAACGGAATAAAAGTGACGTGTCATGCCCAACGAATGAAGCCCAACATTTCAGACATCACCAAGACACTACTATTGAATGAGCCAACCCAGTTTCGACAATGCCTACGGCCCAACGACAAAGATCAGTCGACCTAGGCCATTGTCCGACCATCATTGGTCTCGATCTAGCTTCGTCCGACATACGATCGTCAACTTGTATAAATTTCTATCAAGCTAAGGCACAAAGTCAGGTCGACTTCGAATACTCAAGCGACCTCGACCTACTAACACGTACGTCCGTTTACGTCATTATTCGTAACCGCCTCCTACATTCAGAGAGATAGTTACGCCCACGACAACTCCTTGATTCTAGGGATTCACAACGATCCCCTAACACCACTATATATACTAGATAACATGCTACGTTAAAATGTAATGTTATCTTAGCTATTTGAGATTACGTCGTTTACATACAATTTTTTACAAACTTATAACACGGTATTAGCCGGAGACCAACCCGGCTAGTTGTTTATTCGTGGTGTCAGGTTATCCGTTGGAGATCAACCTATTGATATAATAAAACTGTTTTGGATCGTTTCCTGCGTCATTATAACCATTGCGGGGTCTTTGGATCTAATGAAAAATTGTAAATCTATGTCTAGCTTGAGACGAACAGTGAGTCATCCATTGTATTCAATTTATTTTGCTTACCTCTATTTAATTGTATACTCCATCCGACCCATAATACCTTATCTGATTAATACGAACTCAGTTCAACCAAGTTTAACTTTGATCAAACTTTAATATCAATTTACTTATCATAATAAAAATTTAAAAATTGTTATCAATAAAATAATCAAATGATTTATCAATAGCAATTATTAAAATTTCATTAGAATAAATAAATTGATATTAAAATTTGGTCAAAGTTGAACTCGATTGACTTGCTATCGTACATACTGGGGAACTGGGGAATGTACTATGGGACGGAGGGAGTATGCAATAAAATTCTTATTTCTCCCTATTTGCAAAGCGTGACAACTTAACATAAAAAGGACACATTTTCTTTTAAAAAAAACATAAACACACACGCAAAAAGTAAACATTTACAAAGAGTATCGACATAATCTCAAAAAATGAAAAAATAAATGACATTAAAGAGTCAATTGAAAGTTTGTAATTTTCTTTGTTATTCAAAGGGTAAATCTAAATCATTCAGGAAAAGTAAAGTGGCTGAATCTTTGAATATTTTTATACAACAAAAAACCATTACCATAATCGTTTATTATAAAATGGATGAATTAAAAAAATGGAAGGAGGCTCAGATCTGTTTATGATCGGACGATGGGATAAAACCGCCATGGCTGCAATCCACTCCGGTTGCAATTTGTGGTGAGGGAAAGACATGCTCAGCCTTCTCCACCCGCCTTCCGGTGATTACCCCGCCAAGATACGGCCAATCTCACTCGCCCGATTCAACTCAGAACCCTTCTTATCATCACCGCCTCAACAATTTGTTACTTTCTCATGATTTCTTTAGAGTGATGGTACTTCAAAAAAAAATAAAATAAAAAAAAAAACATGAGTAAGGACATTGGAAATTGGTAGATATTTCAGTGACCAAAATATGGTTTTGCCTTTTCAAGCTTCTTTCCGTCTGTCTCTCTCTCTGTAATTATACACAGAAAAGGGCGGTTGATCCTTCAGGTGAAAAAACGGAGAAATCACCGGCGGCAGAGAGGGGCAACCACCCTTACACAAACATCCCTTCTCTCGGCCGCCTCATTCTTGAGTTGATTAAACAGGTGTTTTGCCCTATTTTTTTACTCCAATGTCCCCCATGACTTTTATAAGGACCACATATCAATTTACTTTACTTTACTTTTAAGACCCCACCTCGTGTTTCACCACTTTAAATTGATAGGGTAGAGTGCAAGTTTATTCCAAGGGGTAGTTTGGTCATTGAAGTAAAAGACAATTCAACAACAAAAGAATGAAAGATCAGTAGAATAAAAAGATACTCCCTCCGTCCCAGACCAAGAGTCCTATTTTTCTTTTTAGTCCGTTCCAGATCAAGAGTCCCTTTCCTTAAATGGAAAGTTTTTCATATATTTATACCCTTATCATCTCCATATATTTACAAAAAAACCATTACTATTCCTCCCACTCATTCTCTCTCCTATTAAATATTTTTAACTTTTACATTCTCTCTCCTATTCCCTACCACACATTTAACTTTTACATTCTCTCTCCTATTCCCTACCACACATTTAACTTTTATATTCTCTCTCCTAAAATTTTCTACCCACTTTAAAAAATTTCTTAAGAAGCGTGAAATTCCCCCCGAGGACCCTTGGTCTGGGACGGAGGGAGTACTTCCTTCCTATGTCCCATTTGAAATATTTGAAATCACAAAAAAAAATTATTTTTAGAGTTGATCTTATGAAAAACGCGTTTTTTTCGTCACTTAGAAAAAACGTGTTTTGGGTTTTCCCGTTTATGCCAGTGTCTGTTTAACAAACTGCCAGTGTGATAAAGTGCCAGTGCATGTGTCACAAAATGCCAGTGAAAAAAGTGCCAGTACCGATTTAACAAAGTGCCAGTGTAACTGGCACTGGCACTTTGTTAAACTGGCACTGACACTTTTATACGGGCACTTTTATATACATGAACTGACACTCTTCACACTGGCACTCTGTTACACTGACACTGGCACTTTGTTACACTAATATTTTTGCTGGCTCTCAAAAACACAAGCGCTGGCATTCAAAAAAACATGGACTGGCATTCAAAATCACGTAAACTGGCACTCAAATACACACACACTGGCACTTAAAAAACACTGGTAATCATTTTTGCTGACATTCAAAAAAACATGGACTGGCATTCCAAAAAACATGTACTGACATTCAAAATTACGTACACTGGCATTTTGAAATTCACAAAACGCAAAAAGCACTGATTTATTCTGCACCACAGATTATACTGGCATTTCACAATACATAAACTGGCATTTGAAAACTAGAGTACTGGCATTCAAAAACCAGAGCACTGGCGCTCGAATTAAATTTCTCAACTACCACATTTACAGGTTGGTTTCACTCAAACACTCTCACAACAAACTTGGAACCACCACCTGTTCTTATCAAAGGTACTTTTACCCGTTCCTGTGGATTTCGTAAATTACCTTTATGCTATAGAACCATCTTCAGATTGATCAGATTATTTGATTGTTTCATGTATTCTCTGACTGCCAAGTATGTACTGTAGATATCTAACATTCATAAATAAAGGGATGAGTTTTACGTTAATCTGGGCTTAGCTGTGCGCACCCTCCGAGAAGACCTTCCCCTACTTTTCAATTTCAATTTCGTCGATTTCACGATTGAGACGAGACAAAGAAGAATCGAGGAAGAAATTGGAATTGAAGGAAACTTGGGTCGCCGGTGAATGGGTAGAGAGAAGACGGTTTGGTGAAGAAGAAGACGGGCTTTAACGTAATTTTAAAACACGTTTTTTTGTAAGCTTATGAAAAAACGCGTTTTTTACAAGTTTTTGGCTTATTTTTATTTAAAATTACAAAATTTTAAAATGGAATTTTTTAAATATTTTTAAATAATGAGATTCACTTATTATACTCACAACAGTCATCTACTCCCTCCGTCTCACGATAATATGCAAAAAGACCCCTTTTGAACGTCCCACAATAATCTGCACTTTCCTAAAATGGAAATGGGACTCACTTCTCTCTACTCACAACACTTTTCAAATTTATAATTTTTTCCACTCATTCTCTCTCCTATTTTACTTTTACACTCACAACACTTCACATTTATCACCTTTTACCTTAATTTCTGCACCGACACAAAAAATGCATACATTTGTGGGACGGAGGGAGCATTTATTATTCTTTTCCTCTCTTTCTCTCTCATATCACATTATCTAGGGGTGGACATGGTTTGGTTCAAACCGCGGTTTGAGACCGAACCGAACCAAACCACGCAGTTTGGTTTGGTTTTTTTCTATAAATGGTTTAGCTTGGTTTGAAAATTTAATAAACCGTGTGGTTCGGTTCAGCTCGCAGTCTGGAACCTCAAAACCGAACCAAACCGATTCAGACCGAACCGCGGTTTGGAACCGTGAAACCGAACCACGGAACCGAACCACAGTTTGAACCGATCTGGATGGGAACTCAGGCTTTCTGGAGTATGTTTTGGTTCGAACTGATCTGGATACATTGGTATGCAACAGCGGTTTTAGTTTAGTGTCATATTGTTAAGGTTAAGTTTACTAGTATATATCAGAACATTACCCGCACCCAATTCACTGTGTATGCATTAGTATAGATTACTGTCTATTAACCTTGCCTAGGCACCCTGCACTGCTGATCTTGAACATAAATTACTGAGTTTATTTTTAATATGTACTGTAAGCAATGCTATGATGACATATTCTCTTGAAGATTAATTTTGCTGCAAACTAGAATCATCAACCATGAGCTCATCTAAACATTTCCCTTTATCTGTTTGGGCACATGATTATCATTAAGTTGTGCATCTGCTTAAGTATACATTCGAGATTATTTCACACAAGTTTTGCTAACTGGTTTTGCCCTGAAAATATACAGTTGATGCCTTTGCTGGAAACATTATATGATGCTGGTAGGAGGACCCCCAATCAAATTTATATGGTGTTGATTATCCTGCTTATACTAAGTCAGGATTCTTCTTTCACGGAAACATACTCCAGAAAACCTGTCCACGGAACCGTGAAACTAAAACTGTTGTTGCATAAAAAAAAATATGTAAAGAGCAACGCTTTTAGTTGGACAGGTTTGTAGTTCGGATAGCGGTCTAGACCGCAGTTCGAACCACAGTTTGAACCGTTTATGAAATCGTGGTTTTAGATCGAACCGAACCAAACCGAGGTGGTTTGGTTTGGTTTGGTTTGAAATTTTCTATGGTTCGGTTTGGTTTGGGATTTTCCCAAACCGAGTACTAGCGGTTTGGTCTCCAAATTCCTTCCAAACCGAACCAAACCGAACCATGTCCACCCCTAACATTATCCACCCTACAACACCTTAATACTCCCTTCGTCCCACGTGATTGCAAACTAACTTTTTGGGTGTGAAAATTAAGGAAAAGTGATGTAAGAAAGAGAAAAGGTTAAATGTTGTGAGTATGAAAAATTAAATAGGAGAGATAATGAGTGAGAGGAATAGTGAGGAGAGAGAATGTTGTGAGTGTAAAAGTGAAGTAGGAGAGAGAATGAGTGGGTGGAATAGTGAATATTCTTTATCATTTTGAAAAGTTTGCATTTATGTGGGACGAACCAAAATAGAAATAAGTTTGCATTCACACGTTGAACGGAGGAAGTATTATTTACTCCTTAATTTTAATTTGCGTGTATGACTGATTTCTTGAAATTTCAAATGGGATGAAACTTGAAAGCAGTATAAAACTAGTTTAGGAATAATAAAGATAAATTATAATGTAATTACTTTATGTGGTCCACAAATTTTAAAAATTTTAAGAAAAACAATTACTCATAGTTAGCGGTACATTTTACTCTCTCTCTCCGGCCCAAAATAATCATCGCTTTTGATATTTTCACTAGTTTTAAGACAAGAGTAATCTAATGGCACACAAAATATTCACAAAAATTTGCTTACAAAATATTAAAAACAATAATTTCTTTGGTGTTTTAAGTTAGAGTGTATCGGTCTCAGCATCGATTCAACCAGTAAAATATTGTCTGCTCATTTTATGAGCGAGATTTGTCACTTTATTTTCTGCTATTAGCATTGTTAAAAAAGAAAATCAATTATTACTACACATTAATGAATTAACTATCAAATTTATCCTTATTTAATTTTTCTTTCCATGGTGTTGAAAAGTATAATATCATTGGCTGCATCAAATAAGATTGCTTAAAGGCAAAATTTGAGTCTTGATAAACAGTTTGCATATGTTAATGCTAATTTTATTGCCTTACAATACTCGTGTGAGCCCAGATCACATCTTTTTTTTTCCATCTCCCAAGTATACTTTTATTAACTTTCAATGCTTGACTAAGATTTCTAATTGTTCTACTCTTATGGAACTCAATTAGTGCATCACCCGTGTGATGCACGACAAGATATAAAATTTTCTATTTACAAAAAGTAAAAAATGATAATTAAACACAAAAAGAACATTACAAATTAATATGCTTCATATACATCCGTAAATAAAACATATAAAATTTAATAATATTGATCTTCATGAAGACAACACATACAATTACACATTCATATATATATATTAAGAAAACAATTATTAGTTTAGTAAATAGGGATAAGAGATATGTATTACACATTTTGAAAAATCTCCAGAAACACAACCTTCATAGCATATTTGTCAGATGAACTATTTGCTGAAGAATTGAATTTTCAAATATGAAGAGCAACATGAAGGATGCTTCTAGAGAAAGCAACATAAAGTTGATTACAACCGAAAACATGTTTCCTTAAAAGAATTTCAATTGTATATAGAGATTGCCAATGATTTTTGTTTATAGACATGACATAAGAATCAATCAAAGAAAATTGACGACGTTCAAACTTATTCGAGGATTAAGTTCTTTCCACCAATAAATGAGCTTCATAAAGATCGTCATTGACTCTTGTTAAGTCATACTCCCTCCGTCTCGCCCGAAAGGGCACAACCCAAAAATGAAAAAAAATTTATTACTTCTTTATTTGTGGGACCCACTTGTCATACTCTCACAATAAATATCCACTAACTATTTCCTATTCCACTTTCTCTTTCCTACATCACCTTTCATTCATAACATTTATTTCACTATACATTTTTTCTCTTTTCTACATCACTTTTCTTAATTTTCGTGCAAGAATACAAAAATATCCTTTCGAACGGGACGGAGGGAGTATTTATTATTGGGACATACTACTCCATCTCAATTGTTTTCTTCCCTTATTACTATGTTCACTACTCTACATACTCCACCATTAATATTAGATTGTTATATTAGTTTTAAATTTTCATGCCTTATGTGAATAAATAAATTGTTTATCTCATTTAAAACTATATTATTATTAAAAATCGTCTCATTTAAAACTACACACTACTATTAGAATGACTTTCTAAACATTCATTTTCATTGAAGGTTAGCCTCCACTTATAGACAATTCAGCCAGAAGAAGCGACATGTAAATTTATCAGTTGGGAGCCAAAAACGTTTATTGCACTCAAGATTCTTTAAACAATGAAGCAATTGTCAAAAAGAAAAAAAATTACCACTAAGTAACCTGTAAATTAAGTTCATTAAAGAAGAGAAAAGTAAATTTTGTTAGTTGTATTAATGACCATTTTCAAGTTGTCAATAATATAATCTCAAAAAAATATTGTCAAATTTTATTGAATTATTTATTTGACAAACATGTCAAAATTTTATTGTATTTTTTTGGAGATAAAACTTGTTTATTTTTTTTATTTAGCAAAACAGAAGATTTTGCTTTTGACATTTAAACGTTGTCAACTTTTCATATCATGGACATTGTATACTCCTTTTTTGTATTTCCAAAAAACTAAAATAAAAATACCTATATTTATTTTTTTACTCATACATTATTATTTATTTGTTCTTCATAAAGTACACTTAAAATAAAATCTTCATTAAATTCTCCATTTTAAGCTTGTTTTGAATACTGATATCAAAATCAAAGAAAGTAAGGAACGATTTCATACTCATCTATGTTAAACTTTGTCACCATTTCGTTCTCGATGTGCATTACAACACTAGTATGAGCCCAGATCACACAATTTTTTCCCATCTCCCAAGTGTACTTTTATTAACTTTCAATGCTTGACTAAGGTTTTTAATTGTTCCTCTCTTATGGAAATCAATTGCTTTAATTTTCTCTTCATCTAATTTCATTTTGTTATTTCTTAATACTCCTACTTTCTTTGAATTTAAATTGACAAGTTTATCTTCATCCGTTGATCCACAACCTTCTTTCAATATTTGAAGATAATTCTTCTTGTATGTGCCGATCCTATAAAATTCAGGGCCAAAACTAATATTTTTGGTGAGGCCCCTGTCAAGTGAGTGATTTTAAACAAAAAATTAAGAAGGTCTTGTGAAAAACTAGTTTTCTCAAAATATGATGAAAAAACTAGTTTTCAAGATTTTGACAAAAATTATATATATATATATATATATATATATATATATATATATATATATATATATATATATATATATATATATATATATATATATGCTTCTTCTAGCCGATTTAAAAGCAAAATCATAAATTATAGTTGAATAATCAACTTTATCAACCATTTTCTTATTGATGGATATTATAGCTAGTCAATTTGTTTTTGAGACATCTTGCTTTTGAGTTAACTTCGAAAAACTTCTTTCCCCAGATGCAACAATGACCGGGATAGTCAATAAAATTCAAGAAACAACTTCCGTGTTAGGAAAATAACGATGAATGAACGGTATAAACCGAGTACGACCATTAGCCATATAATGGGCTAGGCTTGACGGGTTGAGCCCAATACAAAATAAACATAACTACCAACTACGATATAGGGAGTGGGATTTCCTACCACTCCCTATACCGGTCAATGGCGTCCGCCTCCCTGGAGGGGATACTTGCCTCCAACTGCTTAAGCCGGGCATCAGTATCCTCGGCTTTCTTCAGCAACTCCCCCCTCTCGGCTCTTAGCCTCTCCACCTCCTCTTGCCCGGCCTTAACTGCCTCTTAGGCCTTGACCATCTCTTCTTTGGGTGTCTTCTCAGCTTGCACGACCTCGGTCTTAGCCCGTTTCTGCTCCACCACTTCCCCCCGTAGAGACTTGAGGAGCTCCACGGCCCTGGCTAGGTCGGCTTTGTCTTTCTCGGCCTGCCTCTTCATTTTCTGCTCCAGCTCATCGGTAGCCTTACTCCTGATGGCCATAAAGCAGGAGACCATGACAAGCTATATAGAAAACAATAGATTATCAGTGTCATGCCCGTCATGGTCTTCCTCAGTTGGTTCATTGACACCACCAGTCGGCTTGAGGGGCAATGCCCCAGCCTCCTTGGTTGAGAAGATGGCTTGACGGATAGCCTCATCAGCGCGACACTTACTCCTCCCCGAGGACTTAGAGGCCCTCCTCTTCAACTTCATAAGTTCTTGGGGGTCAAGAATCTCCTTTTTCATTTTCTTTATTTGCTCGGGTGAGATCTACAAGAAATGAAACAACAAAGTCGTTATAACGAGCAAGAAGAATATTACATAAAAGTTTTAACATAAGAGCAAGAAAATTACAACCATTGACATCCTCCTCGGCTAAACACTTGTCTTTGTATAAGTGACATATGTCGCATTGAGAGTGGAAGATTAGACCGGGAAGCATTCTCCAGCCAGGATATCGGTTCCCCCTTGCAACGAGGACCATAGGCACAAGTCCATCAAGTAAGGTCGGGCATGATGCCCACCTGGACATAGTAACGCTGGCCGGCTTCCAAGCTTGACCAACAGAGGGTCCCCACCTCGGCAAACCTCTCCAACCTCTCCACCAACCGGTCACTCCATTCCGATCTCCACACCTCCTCCGACACAGATGGAAACCTAGCAGGGGCATCCCATCCTTGCCTCCTCTCAACCCTTATCACATGGTTGTTCTAGCCAGATACCTTGCTCGACACAAGATAGATAAGATTGGGTCGGTTAAGGTCACTCCCCACCACTATCACGCGGGCATCATCCTTATAACTAACTTGAAAAAATTTGTGGAAGGCCGACTGGCATGGCTCGAAACCCAGACTACTGCACAGGACTATGAAGCTAGTCAAATACCTCACGTCATTGGCTGCAATCATGGCTATGCACAGGCTGGACGAGTCCAAAAAGCCTGCTGGCTTGGCCCGTGGATTAAATGCATGATCTGGTCTGCCTTTTCTACATGAGGTGGGCTTGACGGGCTGGGCGTGGGGCAAGCGAACAAGCCGACACACGAATTCGAGTTCGAAATAGTCATCACCACTCCCGAGTAAGGAAGGAAAGGAAAGAAAAATTAGAGAATGACATTTGTACCCTTAATCTAAGAAAAAAAGAATACTCCATCCGTCCCAATAAAAGCTTTACCAATTTCCTAAAAGGGCATCCCGTTAGAAGCTTCACATTTCCTAAAATGGCAAAATATCTTTACTATTCCACCCACTCATTCTATCTCCTATTTTACTATTACACTCACAACATTTTCTCCGCTTACCAATTTTCTTAATTTGCGTGCCTTGCAAAAATGGTGAAGCAATTATCGGGACGGAAGAAGTATACTCCCTCCGTCCAAGTTAATACTTCACAGTTACTGTTCACGCGTGGATTAAGAAAAAAAATAATGATATAATGTTGTGAGTGTAAAAGTAAAATAGGAAAGAGAATGAGTGGAGGGAATAGTAAATTATAATGGTGTTGTGAGTATTAAAATAATGTAGGAGACAAAGTGTGAAGTATGTAATTGGACGCCCAAAATAGAAAGTGTGAAGTATGTAACTGGACGGAGGGAGTATATTTGAGGGATAAAATAAATTTATCAAAAAAATTTCTTTTATAAGATTTAATTTTCTTTCAATTTTGGGAGAACTGTATAGAAAAAAAAAGCTCAAAAAAATTCTTTCCTTTCCCTTTATTTTCTTCTTAAAAAATCTCTATAGCAAGGTTAATAAAAGAATTGTTTTAAATTTTGACCCTTTTTTTATTTTTATAACTCGAAAGCATACCCTAGATTGAGGTTGACCGAGTCAAAGTAATGCTAAAATCTCAATCTTTTAAGAAAAAATAAAGCAGATATAAAATCTCAATCTTTATTTTTATATCTCGAGAGCACATCGTTTCTCATAAATTGGATGAATAATGAAAAAGACTTAAAAAAAAGGAAAAAAAGAAAAACGAAAAGCAATATCAAAGAATAAAAACTAAAAATAAGAAATGGACGGAGGCTCAGATCTGTTTACGATCGGACAAGGGGATAAAACCGCCATGGCTGCAATCCACTCCGGTTGCGATTTGTGGGGAGGGAAAGAGACATTCTCAGCCTCCTCCACCCATTCACATCAAGCCTCCGGCGATTGCCCTGCCAAGATACGGCCAATCTCACTCGGCCGACTCAACTCAGAACCCAAACTATCATCACCGCCTCAACAATATAATCACATACTCCTCCAATCCAATAACCAGTACCAGTTTCGCATTAATTCTGCTTGCTGTTTATAACAAGCAAACTTACTAAAGTTCCCATTCTGGCTCTGTATACACAGAAAAAGGCTGTTGATCTTTGAGGGGGCAAATCGGAGAAATCATCGACGGCGACGGGGGCAACCACCTTTACACAAACATCCCTTCCCTCTGCCGCCTCATTCTTGAGTTGATTAAACAGGTGTTTTTTGCCCTAATTTTTGAATCCTATGTCCCCATGGATTTTATAATGACCCTCATATCAATTTACTTTCCCTTTTTAACCCCATGTCACTTGCCAGCACTATATTGACAGGGCAGCAGTACGAATTTTATTAAGGGGTAGTTTGGTCATCAAGATTTATTACTTTAGGTGGGGGAAGGTGCGCTTTGTTTTTTTCTTTTCATGCTTCTTTTATTAACGGACAAATTGCACTTTTTTTACTATTAAATTTACATACTCCCTCCGTCCCGCTAATATTAGCACAAACACTGTTTGTGCGGGAATTAAGAAATATGATATTTTAATAAAATGTTGTGAGTGTAAAAGAATGAGTGGAGAGAGAATGAGTGGAGGGTGTAATAAATTATAATGGTGTTGTGAGTATTAAAATAATGTAGGAGAGAGAATGAGTGGGGTTGGGTGAATATTTTATTAATATAAAGTTTTCTTTTTGGGAGTGTGCGGATATTAGCGGGACGCCCAAAAAGGAAAGTGTGCTAATATTAGCGGGACGGAGGGAGTATACAGTTACTAGAGTAGAGCCGTCAAGTTGGGACGGTCCCGTTGGGACATTTCGTCCCGCCATACAAATGGGATGGAATGGGACGGAATATTTTAGTCCCGTCCCGTTTTCGTCCCGTCCCGTATCGTCCCGTTTTCGTCACGGGACAACTTATTTTTATCTCGTCTCGTCCCGTTTTCCCGTATTGACCCGTACAAGTATTAGGTCTCACTTGCGAAGATCTGTAATTGGTCTTGCTCAGAACATCTTCCTTCTTTTTTAACAAAAAATATTGTTATCATACTGGACAAACCTGCAATGACATAATCTTGGAACCGAAAAATCCAAATATCCTCGTTTGAACAGAGTTGTTATCAAGACATGCTTTCATTATTGCCACTTAATGTTCATGATACACATTAAACTGTTAATGTCATGTTGAATGTCCATTATTAACATAGCTACTCACGTAATTCACCAGCCATACGGTATGTGTTGCGGCCACTTCTTAATCGCCAAAGACTTCACAATCTCAACTGTCAAAGAGAGTTCCTGTGCGTAGAATAAACTTGTTCTTTTTCTTCTTAGGGAGAAAGATAAACTTAATTGATGACGAAGTATTTTCGTCCCGTTTGGGTCCCGCGGGATCCCGCGTCCCGCAAATGGGACGGGATGGGATGGAGTATTTTCGTCCCGTCCCGTTTTGTCCCGTCCCGTTTCGTCCCGTTCCCGTCATGGGACAACGTAATTTCGTCCCGTCCCGTCCCGTCCCGTATTCCCGTATTGACGGCTCTAACAGTTACAAATATGATGGCAAATACTAAATGCAGAAACTCAATTCCCAGAAAAGTAAGTAAATTATCAAAATAGTCTTTTATATACCTAATTTTTTTTTATTCACTCATTCAATTTTCCCTCTTTCCAGTCTCTCTCTTACGACGATTGACGACGACGACAACGAAAATGGCTAGAGTGAAAATTCCGAAGGTCCCTGCCGGAGCTAGCGCCGCCGCAACCGCCACTGCCATCGCCGTCGGAGCTTCTTCTAGCACCGTGTCTGTAAAGAAGGTAATTTAAACCTAATTTTAACATATCGTATGAACTGGGTTTAGAGACAGAAAGCATCTCGTACGAACTCATACGAGACACATCTCGTGTGAACTCATACGAGACTCATCTCGTATAAACTCACACGAGATGTGTCTCGTATGAGTTCATACGAGATGAGTCTCATATGAGTTCACACGAGATGTGTCTCATGTGAGTTCATATGAGATTTCCAGTGTCCACTATTTTTCTTTACATTGTTCATATTTGCCAGATGCTAAATAGCTAATTTATTGTCTCTTATTTGTTTTTTGTAGGCATGTGAGCGTATGACCGCGTCCAATAGAAAGAGGAAGGCTGAAAAGCATCCGGAGAGAAAAGAAAAGCGGAGCAAGTCTAAGAATGACAAAGAAAGCCACAGATGAGGAGGAGCAGGAGGAGAGAGAGGAGGAGGCGGTAGCATCTGATGACGTTCAGGAGGAGGAGGAGGAGGAGGAGGGGGATAGTGAGGAGGAGGAGGGGGATAGTGAGGATGGGGAGGAGGAGGAGGAGGAAGAGGAGGAGGAGGAGGAGGAGGAAGAGGAGGAGATAGATGTTAGACCATTGAGGCATGGGAGGAGGCGGGGTCAGATTGTGGTTAGAGGGCAGGGACGGAGGAGGAGACAGGATGCGGGTGAGGAGGAGGCACCATTATGGCAGATTCAGAGTGACCCAGGTGGCGGTCCAGAGGTTGTTTCACTTATATACGGGTTTGGTGATCACAGAGCCCGGGAGATTTGGAGGGACACCACTAGTGAGTGTGGTGACTTTCCATACGAGACTGCTGCATCTGCACAAGTAAGATAATCATTAATGTGAAACTATTAAAATCTTGAAGTTATTTGGCACACACTCTAAATATTCCATTAATTATCATCCCATGCTTTTCTCGATCTCGAGTATTGATTATATTTTTTGTTTGGAATAAACAGGTTCAAGCGTGATGAACTGGAGGCTACTGATAGAGCCTGGCTGACCCTTGTTGATGCATCGGGCATCCAGCAGTTGTACGATGCCACCATTCAGAGGCCTAACCATGCGCTGCTAACTGTATATAATTTTCTCTGTATATAACCATATCCAATATGATATACTCCCTTCGTCCGAATAAAAGCTTCACCAATTTTCTAAAAGGGCGTCCCGTTAGAAGCTTCATCTTTCCTAAAATGGTAAAGAATCTTTACTATTGCACCCACTCATTTTCTCTCATATTTCACTTTTATATTCACAACACTTTTCAAATTTACTATTTCCTCCACTCATTCTCTCTCCTATTTTACTATTACACTCACAACATTTTCTTCAATTACCAATTTTCTTAATTTGCGTGCCCACCCAAAAGGGTGAAGTTATTATTGAGACGGAGGGAGTATAATTTATCAAAAGTTCTAATTTAGGTATTCATATTCACAGAAAAGTGTAATTCTAGGCAAAATTGGATGTCTTTCTTGCACATAATGGGAGTAAAGTATATTTTTAGTCCTCAAACTTTTTAAATTTTTACCTTTTCGTCCATAGACTATATTTTTTACCTTTTCATTCTTAAACTTGCCTATTTTAGGATTAATTCGTTATTCTGTTAGATAACCGTTATATTTTCGTTAAACCCGCTAATGTGGCATAATGATGTGGTTGTTTTTTTTTTTTTGCATGTGTGAAATTACCCAATCCTGCGCGCGAATGGCATCTCGCGTTGGGAGGTCGTGCTGTTTTTGTAGAGTCGCCACGCCGTTTTGATTATGCCTAAAACATTGAGAAAAGACTATTTTTTTTGTTGTATGATGAGATTTTGAGTTCGGAGGTCAGATTACGCCTCGGGAAGAGATTTTTTAGTGCTTACCCGAGTCGCCTCGTATACACGAGTCTTTCTGTACCCTTTTCTTTAAATGTTGTGTGTCTGTGTGTGTGCTTTTAAATAACATTTGAAAGTAAATAATGAAAAGACAGTGCATGGAATATATTAACAAACTGCTATCACCGTCAGACCTCCATAGTGCAATGGAAGGTCTTGTGGAGTCGTTTGGACGGTTTGGGTCTGCGTAAATAGTAAATAATGACTACATTGTAAGCAGTATATTTAAAGCGGCAATGTATTTAAAGACTGAAATTTAAAATAGTATTTAAATGCGCGGAAGGAGAACTCACCAATGTTGGTTATGTTCTATCTTCCTAGGGTTTGTAGGAGGAATGTGTTTGGTTGAGGGTGTTTAAAGAGGAAAGGGGTTTTGCCCTCACTAATGGCAAAATCTTCCCTAATTAACTCTCGGTATCACACTCGGGGGATCTAAAGATGAGAGAAATTCTGCACTCACTCGGGCAGAACCTTCCCTAATTAGCACTCGTTCACACTCGTTTGGACTTGCGGGTTAGGACCGATTTGAGTCGTTTGGGTGTTTGGAGTTTGGTTGGGGATGAATAGGGTTTGTGGGATGTCGGGAGGTCGATCGAGATGGACCGGGATCACCTCGGGAGGGCTCGAAGCGCCTCGGGATGGCTCGGGAGGCCTCGGGAAGAATCGAAATGGGACGAAATGGCTTAGAATGCTGTCAGAAGGCTGCAGGGATGTTGGGAGAAGTGAAGGTGTGATTGAAATGAGATGGGGAGGCTAGTATTTATTGGACCAAAAAAACTTGCAAACATGTCCGTACGGACACTTCTTCAATCAGAATTTTTTTGGTTTTCCTGGATTTGAGAGAATATTGGGGACTTTGGGAAGATTTTGGGAGGTCCGTACGGACACATCATGCTTTTACACATGTGTCCGTACGGACATGGTTGCAAGCTGACATATTTTTTGCATTTTTATCATTTCCTACAATATCCTTGGATGCCCTTTTATGCCTGAAAGGTCCTCCTTTAGTTTGGTTGGTCAGTTTGGACCATTTAGATATTTACGGGTCTTCAAGATCACGAATGCGTGAATCCTCAGTGTTTCCCGTATGATCGGATGGAGAGCGGTCCGGATTGGGGTACTTACAAAAGCCCCTCGACGACGTCACTTATGAAGGAAGTGGGGTCATCGATAAAAATAAGAATCCCGATCTGGATCGCTTGTCGGGAGAATGAAAACGACAGTGTCGGTCGGATAGCTGGACCCTTTGGTAGAATTCCTACGTATCCCGAGTGGGAATCAAGCCTAATCGTAGTTTGCGTGGGATGACCGTGTCATTCGGATGGCTGGACCCTGTGGTAGGATTCCTACGTATCCCGAATGGGAATCAAGTCTGATCGTAGTTCGTGTGTGAGGGCAATTCGTTGGGCCTCGACCTGTGGGGAATGATTCGAAGGTATTCGTCTTGAGTGAGACTTTTTGAAGGCATCTATACCTAAGTGAGACTGTTTGAAGGCATCTGGACCAAAGTGTGACTTAGTTCAGGAGTATGAACCTAAATTGAGACTTAGTCCAGGAGTATGAACCTAACTTGAGGCATAGTTCACTAGTATGAACCTAAATTGAGACTTAGTTTAGGAGTATGAACCTAAATTGAGACTTAGTTCAGGAGTATGAACCTAAGTTAAGACTTAGCTCAGGAGTATGAACCTAAGTTGAGACTTAGTTCAGGAGTATGAACCTAAATTGAGACTTAGTTCAGGAGTATGAACCTAAGTTGAGGCTTAGTTCAGGAGTATGTACCTAAATTGAGACTTAGTTAAGGAGTATGAACCTAAGTTTGAGGCTTAGATCAGGAGTATGAACCTAAGTTGATACTTAGTTCAGGAGTATGAACCTAAGTCGAGACTAGTTGATGAAATTGCTTGAGTTTCTGAAATACTTGAGAACGTGGTGGCGCCTCTGGCTGAAATGATGAGGACGTGGTGGCGCCTCTGGCTGAGATGATGAGGATGTGATGACGCCTCTGGCTGAGATGATGAGGACATGGTGGCACCTCTGGCTGAGATAGTGAGGACGTGGTGGCGCCTCTGGCTGAGATGATGAGGACGTGGTGGCTGAGATGATGAGGACGTGGTGGTGCCTCTGCTGAAATGATGAGGACGTGGTGGCGCCTCTGGCTGAAATGATGAGAACGTGGTGGCACCTCTGCTGGAATGATGAGGGTGTGGTGGTGCCTCTGCTAAAATGATGAGAACGTGGTGGCGCCTCTGGCTGAGATAATGAGGACGTGGTGGTGCCTCTGGCTGAAATGATGAGGACGTGGTGGTGCCTCTGGCTGAAATGATGAGGATGTGGTGGCGCCTCTACTGAAATGATGAGGACGTGGTGGCGCCTCTGCTGACATGATGAGGACGTGGTGGCCCCTCTGCTGAAATGATGAGGACTTGGTGGCACCTGTGCTGAAATGATGAGGACGTGGTGGCACCTCTAGCTGAGATAATGAGGACGTGGTGGCGCCTCTGGCTGAGATAGTGAGGACATGGTAGCGCCTCTGGCTGAGATAGTGAGGATGTGGTGGCGCCTCTGGCTGAAATGATGTGGATGTGGTGGCGCCTCAGCGAAAATGATGAGGATATGGTGGCGCCTATACTGTGTTTACCTGTAGGAGGAGGGAGTTGAGGATGCTGCAGGTGCTGGCCAAGGAGAGGAGGGATGGCTCGTCTTCTTTTTTCCTTCTTCGTTCTTACTTCTGCAGACTTCTCAGAGTATCCGGTCGAGGAAGGTGCTGAGTTCACTGAGGATGATGAGGTGGCTGGTGGAGGCACCGAGATGTGGGGGTCTTTACCAGGTGGTGCTGCCGAGACTCGGAGTAGGACTTTTTTTTTCTTTTCTGTGCATGTTAGTGAGGAGAGCAACACAATATTTGTATTTATATGCACAATATATTCATATGTAATGAACTCTTTTATTTGCACTTTATTGGTGATAACTTAGGAGTTATTTCTACTTCTCCTTTTTTATGTTTTGTGCATGTCGCATGAGCTTGAAATGTTTGTGGTATATGGAGGCTGAGGCAGCTTTGGCAGGTTCATGAGCGACGGCGGGAGTGACGTTCTCATGGGGTGTGTTTGCTTTGTGCGTGATAGCCATTTTTTATGGTTAGCTCCCTCAGGATATGTCAGAGCATTTTGTTGGATGTGGTAGGCCACTGCCGAGCGGGCGAGGATATCGTTCCTTTGGTTCTGGGGGAAACCATCCATGGTGTAGACCGTCTGGCGATAGGGGACCGATTCATGTGCGGAGGAAGCCCCACTTTGCTTGCTTTATGGTTGCGAGAGAGACTTCAAGCTATCCTTGTGCTTATGACCTCTTTTAGTTCGTGGACATTTGCTCAGCGACCTTTAGTCTTGGAGACGGGTCAATCTGAATGGGAAAAGTGGATGGCCAGGCTCGGCACGCATCACATTCGTTGGTGGGTTCCTCAATGGAAGATTGAGACTAGGAGGGCTCTTCAGGGTGGTTCCTATGTTGTCAGGGTTCCTGGGCTATCCAAGTCTTCTTTCTACATTTCATCGCTTGTTTCTAGGCAGTTCGGGATGAGGCAGGAGCCTTTGCTGGGCTGGAGTGACATTGCCACCATGGAGGTAGCTTCTTTCTCTATGACAGACCCAGATGCTTTCCTTTTCTTTCTGAGGATATGGAAGTATTCTGCTCTTCCTCCTGTGGTATTCCTCAGACGCCGGGAGAGTGTTGTTCTGACCACTTGTAAGTACCCAAATCTGGATCGTCAAAATCCGTTAGAAAGTTAACCGAAATCCGTTAACTGGCCCGCTCCAGGTTAACCGGAACTCGTTAAACTCCCCGTTGCCATGCCAACGAGACGTCCCGGGACTGCCCCGAGCATCCCAACGTCGAAGCATACTTGACACACATCATCGCATGTAAAAGTACGACTTTCCCTGAAAAACGCACTTTTCGGCACTTTCCGGGGGCATTTCGGACATTTTCTGGACTGTTATTTAAAAAACGGACAAAATCGGGACCCGGGAATGAACTCCCACACATTTTGGTGACTCATGGGACGCGTGGCAAGCATGCCACCTCCCTCTAGTCACCTTTCAATCAAAAATCAAGGCCAAAAGACTAAAATACCCCTGGTATACAGTCTCAGTCCGGCCGGACTTCCTTTGCAGATTTCAGAAATTGCCAGCAAGTCCCTCAAATTTACAAAGCACGACAAAACCCCCTGGATTTCAGTCTAAGTCCGGCCGGACTCCTACTGAAATTTCACCTATAAATAGAGAGGCTGTCAAAGCCATTTGTAAGAACAAAAAAATAACTCCCCTCCACCAAAACCTCACGGCCTAAACTGATCCTCACCCCTCCCGAGCCTCGGTTTTACCTCGTTTTGCCTGAAAAATCCGTATTTCGATCAAATACGCCCCTCTCTACTCCGAAACACCGTTCCAAACTACTTTCCGTATCCCGTATATACCCCTCGAGCCAAAGGAGTCGACCCTAACCATAGGTATAACTCCCTCTCTCTAAATCTTTCGTTTCGTCTCGGTTTACGTGCCAGTCGCTACAACCGTTTCGAACAACGTTATTGAAATGTAGACGCCTCCGTCTAACGGGGTCCGATAAGTTTTAACCCCTCGATCCTCTTCTCTTCCCATAAGATAAGTAATCACGGGTTAAAACGGCGTTCCGACCACCTCGTTCCGTTTACTTTTTGTCATTTACAACTCCGGATCGATCGATTCGTCGATCATCATTTACTTTTCTGTCATTTACAATTCCGGACCGTTTGATCCGTTGAACGTCCTTTACATTTCATGCAACTTTACCACTCCGAGCCGTTTTGGCTCGTCGATCGTCATTTACAATTTCGAGTCGTTTGGCTCGTCAATCGTCATTTATGATTCCGGATCGTTCGATTCCGTTGATACCGCATTTAAATACTGTCATTTACAAGTCCGACCCATTTGGATCGTGATAGTATTTACTTTTCAAAGTCCGAGTGGCAACCCGATTCGTCGATTGCATGTCATTTAATACGCTTTTTCCCGTAAAAATCGTTAACAATGTAACGCCCGGTTCAAAACCGGAGTTCGTCCTTCGAACTCTCTTTCAAAATGCGCGAAATGACGTTTGGCATCCAAACGCTCATCTTCAAACTAAAAGCCGACTTTTGACATTCAAAATCATTTAATACGCTTTTTCCCGTAAAAATCGTTAACAATGACTCGCCCGGTTCAAAACCGGAGTTCGACCTTCGAACTCCTTTTCAAAAGCTCAAAATCGACGTTTGCCACGCAAACGCTCATTTTCGTCTCAAAATCGACGTTTGTCATTCAAACGCTCGTCTTTTCAAACAAAGTCACCTAATCAACGTTTGACATTCAAACCAAGATTAAGCTTGTCATTCAAGCCCCCATTTCAAAACACACACACACACACACGATTTCGAGAAAGGTAGAAAGACTCGTCATACGAGGCATTTCGGGTGATCTCGTAATACTCTTCCCGAAACGTAACGTGACCTCCGAACCTAACAATCTCTGGTACTCAAAAGAGCTTTTTACTCGTTTTTGCTACCAATAAAAATGATCTCCTGTTTTCAAAGCCTTTTCCTAAGTTTTTGCTACCAATAAAAACGACACCATTTTCACTAAAGCCGTTTCTCAACGTTTGGGCTCAAAATACAAAACTGCGTGGCGACTCCTCATTTCCTTCCCATGAAGCGAGGTCTCAGACACCAACCATCCGCGAAAGACAATCGCGTTTCGCGTCCGCGCGAAATCCCGGGTAATTTCAGTTGGCGACTCCGCTGGGGACTTGGATACTTTTTTCAAAACTGCCATTGTTTTCTAAAAAGCCTTCAGTGGGTCAAACTTTCGTTTACCCTTCCTCGTTTTCGTGTGCGTGTGTTACTTTAAACCTCGAAAGGTTTTTTCAAGGGCATTACTTTGTCATCTTTTCAAAATCATACCATGTTTGTGCATCCCCATTCATGTTTGATTTTCATTGCTGTGTTTTGAACTGCGCATCATAATGCTTTAAGACACATTCTGAAAAATCTCAGTTTTACTCAGAAAAAGAATTTTAGTGACCGCACACTACTCGCACTTGCTGCCTCGGTACACCGCTCTTCACGTGCACTTGCTGCCTCGGTACACTGCACACTACTGTAAGTACCCAAATCTGGCTCATGCCTTTCGGTTAATTTTCCCGGCAATTTCGGTAATTTTTCCGGTAATTCCCCAGATTTTCCTAAAGTTCCGGAACAATTCCGGAACTGCTCCAAGCCTTTTAAGGGCTGAAGGGAATGCTTGGTGATTAAGAAACACGTTTTTCTTAAATCCCAAAACCCTTCTAGAAGGCTGCCACCTTGCACGTTTCTAGAAGAAGCGTATCTCGGCTACTTATGTCGTGCGACATAATCGCCAGAGAAACCTTCTAGAAACCTCGCCACCTCGCATGTTTCTAGAAGAATCTGCAAGTGGCTACTTATGTCGTGCGACATAACCAAATAGAAAAAGTTCTAGAACCATGCCACCTTGCATGTTTCTAGAAGGAATACATGGCTTGTTATGTCGTGCGACATAACAAGCCCATGCAAAGCCGCCTATAAATAGAGGCCTTCACCTCTCATTTTACACACACCTCTTCCACCCCTCGCCCCCTCTATAGGGAATACGCTCCGTGCCTCCTCTCCTCACATACCCCTCAAATCAACCTAATCCTCCCAAATCCATCCCACACACACTTCCCACACACACACTTCCCACATACATCAAGAAATCAAGGAGTTCCCAAGGATCCAAGGCTCGAACTCGCCTCCTGAGGAGGACGCTAGAAGGCTCCTATATCTAACTTGATATAGGAGTTGTGGATCTTCAAGGGTAACGAGTTTCTACCCCTTTTCCACTCTCTATTTTCCTTTGAATATAAAATCTATGTGTTACATGCATTGATAATATAGTATTCTGATTAAAGTTGCATGCTTTAGCTTCATATTACCTAGATCCACATTTTATTTCATTACATTTCATATAAAATCTTCGTTTTGACTTGGTTTTTGCATGAACACTCAAGATGAGTGTGGATCCCTCATATCCACACCCTCTTGAAGTGTTCATTATTGTTAAACATGCTCCCGAGATTTGTTTGTGAAGTAACTTGACCATTTTGGTGCCTTGTTACCTCTCGCAAATCTCGCTTGTAAAGCCTTCGCAAAATGGCTAGTTATGTCACGCGACATAGGCAGCCTATGTCACGCGACATAAGTAGCCGCTTGCGTGCTTCACAGCTTTCAAGCCGTAATCCGATGTTAAACCCCTTTAAGCTATAACCTGATGTCTATCTGCAATTTAGATAGTATCTATGTACATACTATGTCATCTTTTCATTAAAATATCATTCTCATACATAAAGGTGCATCCTTTACACCTAAATCCCATTTTTCATGCATTAAAATCATTCCTTTTCCATTTTAAATCCCTTTTCACATTAAGGATGCATCTTTTGCATTTAAAACTCATTTTCATACTCAAAATGCATACTTTGCATTAAAAAATCATTCTTTGCCATTTTCATGCATCATTTGTGCATTAAATGCTATTTTCCAACATAAAAATACATTCTTTACATAAAAATCTTTTCTTTGCACAAAAGGGCATCCCTTGCAACCAAAAGACATTCTTTACACTCTAAAAATGCCATCTTTTCACTAAAGTATCATTTTTACATGCATTTCCCCTTTTCCCCAACCTTGGAACGGACCGGTGTAAAAGTTCTCATCTTTGCATCGTTCCTTCCATCAAAGGTTCATGATTTCTTTAGGAAAAGGATAACCTTGAACCCTATATCTCCGATTATCGCTTAAGAATGAGTATGAAGCCTCTATACGAGCTCGACCGTCTTAAAGCGTAGGATTGATGGGCTAAGGACATTCCTTCCTAAGGAACCTCATATTTGACCAAAAGAGAGTCATTCTCTCGATCACGCAAGTCCCGAGGGTCCCGAGGTTAAAATGCGATGATCACAAGTCATAAGATGAGGACGGGATCATAATCCCAAATACATAAATTCCAAGGAATCCCGAGCGACAACCAACAAATGGTTTGTACGTCCGGAAGATAACTTGGGACATTCCCCCCCCTTATTTTCAAACACATGCACACAAAGAAAGCACGCAAGCAAACACGATTAATGAAATCTAGGGAGACTTGCTCCGGCAAGGCACTTTGGGTGAACGCCAAACGTTCTTCCCAAGGGGTAACTTAACCTCCGAACCCATAAAACCTTTTTTTCAAAGTTTTGAGGTAATCAAAATGGCGTGGCGACTCCGTTTTTCAAATAACTCGGATGTCTTCAAACTCGCGTAAATTCCAATAAACAAAAATTTTGGGGCACATATTCACAGTTTGGCGACTCCGCTGGGGATCATCCCAAAGGAGAAAAGCTTTATTTTCAAAACAAAAGTCGATACTTGGTATATAGGTGGACCCCACTTACCCTTCCTGTATCGCTCCCTAACCGGGGGCTTGGGATAACAAGGTGGTTTAACAATCCCACGTACCAGTATCCCTTTTTTCGAAAAAAATAATTTTGAAAAAAAAATACAAAAAGCTTTTCCCTTTGAGCGGGTTAGACTCCCATCGCCAATTTCATTAATCGTGTTTTCTTTCTTTTACCATGCATTGCATCATTTGCATCTTGGAATCTGTGCATACTTTGAAACGGGAAATAACCCGAAAAATAGCAAAAGGAGTGGAACCTGGAAAATTGATCCATGCAGTCGTACGGCTCAATCCTCATAGGATTCTCGACCATACGACCTCGTGGCAATTCCACCAGAAAAATCATGGTTAACTGGGCAAATTCTAGCAGCTTGGGGCTATTCACCTCCATGACCGATCGAGGCTCCTTAAAATTTACGTGCTTATGTGTTGCATTTTCCCCGTCCCGAAAATCATTCCTTTAAAACACATTTATGAAAATCTCGTTTTAACTCAAAAAGGAACATTTTTAGGAGACCGCACACTACGCGCACCCGATATATCCTCGTACACTTTTGCACGCACGTCCTTCAAACCCGAGGGTGGTTCCACTGCTAGCCACGGACAGCCTTACGATGCTCCCGGCGCGCACGGAATCATCCCAACCTCCCCATGGCAAACAAAGTGTCGACCAATGCACACCGTGTCACACGTTTCAAAAATCCGTGACTTTTGGTTGGTTTTTGGTCTAATCCGTGTCATATAGCCCAGCTTGCATACCCACGTAAAGGTCAAGCCTTAGCTCATAACGGAAACCAAGATTTTCGCTCAAGCGAAATTCTGCCGAAATTCCGACAAGGAAAAATCGGTGGGATCTTGACTCCGACATTGACTATTGACCTTGACCCGCACGGAATGCGTAAGAGTCAAGACCAAGTCTTTGCCAAAATAAAAGATCTTTCGCTCAAGCGAAGCTCGCCAAAATTCCGACAAGGAAAAATTGGCAAGATCTTGACCTGCATTGACTTCGATTCTCGACTCACGCACCGCGTATGCAACGAAGTTCAATGTGACACCGTGTCATCCGGCTTTGCCGCCCGACCCATGCCTATTATATTCTCGGACATTACCGAAAGTCAAAAACGTCATTCGCTCAAGCGAAACTCGTCAAAGATCCGTCAAGGCAGAGAGACGAGACTTTCCCGTATTGCCTTGACTATAATCCGCATCGCTAGTGCGTTGAACGGTCCTATAACCCGCTAGACCCGTTAGGAGCGTTCTTTACTCTCGGTTGGTGGGATCCGCGTGCCCTATAGGACCCTCGCCCGGGCCGTCCACCCCGGGAGGTCGAAATACGTGGAATACGAGGGGCTTATAGACGTAGTGACGGAACCCACTCGATCCAGATCTAGAGTAGTTGCGAAAAAGAAGGGCAAACCCCTTTTCCAACCAAATAGAAATAAATAAAAGACATTGTTTTAAGTAAACTTGAACAATTAGTGTAATCATAATTGCATGTTCCTATCTCTCGAAATCCCTAATCGAGACCTTTTCGGTCCGATCTCCGTTTTCCTCATCCCGACCTTTCCTGGTCAAATCCCTAATCGAGATCTTTTCGGTCCGATCTCCGTTTCCTCATCCCGACCTTTCATGGTCAAATCCCTAATCGAGATCTTTTCGGTCCGATTTTTGATTTTCTTATCCCGACCTTTCATGGTCAATCTCTAATCGAGACCTCCTCGGTCCAATTTTCGATTTCCCGACTCGACCTTTCATGGTCAAATCCTTAATCGTGACCCCCTTCGGTCCGATCTCTACTTCCAATCTTGAGCTTTCAAGGTCTCATCTTTTCCGATCAATTAGGATTAGGAGAAAATGCGTTTCGAGCAAAAGTTAAAGCGATAAGGGCATGTTACTTGAGCCTTCACCTAAACACTTACCTTCGAGTCTAAACCTTACCTATCCCCGAGTCTAAACCTTACCTATCCCCGAGTCTAAACCTTGCCTATACCTTTCCCGCAGCCTAAAAGAAGTGAACGAGAATACCGGGTCGCCGGCTTTTCGTAAAACCTTAGGTTCGCATGCTTCATCACTCGCCGAATGGCGACTGATGAAAAACAATGAGGGTGTAGGAAATCGATGATTAGGAAGGAAGAGTTAGTCCCGGCTTTGGAAAATGCCCGTAAGGTTCATGGAGAACAATTGTCATTGCTTATCGGTGCTCTTCACCGCAATGGAGTCCAAGTAACAATTGAGTCCAATCTGCTTCTCTCGGTAGTGGTCGAAGATGAGACTCGGAGTAGCCATCTCAGCCCCAACCTATAACCAATACCTTCCTCCATCCACATATGATCCCTTGCCAAGGACCACTTCTCCTCGCCCTTTCCAACATCCCACTCATCGTGGCCCCATCGCCCTCGCCTCCTCGTAACGGATTGAACTTCACCCCACTTATCCCTCGCCTCGCAATACCGCCAGCTTATGCTCCAACCTCACATAATCAGCTTGAGATATGTGGCTATGTTCAAGCCCCTATACCCGCCCGAATGTGATCATGAGTTACCAAAAGATGAACCGAGTTTTCACCGTTACCTACCGGACTTAATGAATTCAGCCGTCGCTCGCTACTACAAGTCCTCGTTGCCGCTCCGGTAGCCCAAGAGTCCCCGTTGACCCCTATGTGGCAATGTTGATAGAGCAAGTGAAACAGATGCAAGAGAAGCTTGACCTCATGATGAGTATCAATACTCCCTCGACCCAAGATGTCGGACTGTGCAAGGAAATGACTCCACCGAGCATAACCCAATACCAAGCAAAGAATCGTATCCGGCTCAAAGACCGCACTCACAAAGGAAAGAATGTCACAGCCTTCCTTCACCAAATCCAACAAAGGGAACCAATTGGACAATGGGAATCTCGAGTCTTGAGAATAACAAGGTCCCCCGAAAACCTCGCTCCTTTCACTTTAACAATACAGAGATGCCTTTAAGCAAGATTCTCGAAGAGCTAGTGAAAGAAAAACTGATAAAGCCACCGGAGAATTGGAAGCCCAGAACCCCAAGATCGTAATGGACGAGACCAAACACTGCCGCTTCCATCAATACCATGGGCACAACACCGACAATTGCACCGCTTTGAGGCATGAGATCCAAAAGTTGATAGAAGATGGGAAGCTTGAGAACCTCCATGGGCCAAAGACAGAAAGTTATGACAAGAGGTCAATTCAAGAAGTGCAAGGTCGAAACGTCGCCCGATGATTTTGGGATGCCCATGAGCAAAGTTTTCAACGATTTGGTGAAACGAGGCCTTCTCACACCTCTCGAGAATCATAAGCCAAGAAACCCAAGTAGAGTTGACAGGCCAAGTTCGTGAGTACCACAAGCATTATGGTCATGTGACGTAGACAAGTGTGTGGAGTCGAAGAAAGAAATTCAAATGCCGATCTACGAAGGAAAGCTCAAGCTCCCCGGGCACCCAACCCGCGAAGAGTAACTAGACTAGGGTTTACCTATCCTTAAAAAAAAAAAAAAGGAAGAAAAAGAAAATAGTCTCTCGCCAACCTTCGTAGGTCCTAGTATTTTTTCCTTTCAAATTAAGTCCTCTACGGACATTGTATTGAATCTTCAATTTTCTATAAAAGAGTCTTCTTCTTTTCTTGCTAGACTTAAGACATTATTTGCACACCTACATTACATTTAATGATATGGTTTTATTTTATATGATCACTTGCATTGCTCAACGAACAATCTCTCGAAATAATTAACGTTCGATTAATCGGTGTGAGAAAGTCAACTAATGCCATCAAGCCATACACTTTCCTTACCCCACAAAAGGCCTTCATCAAAGCCATACACTTTCCCAAACCATGTCCACCTTCATCTTGACCAAGTCAACGACGGCGACAACATCAAGGAACGACAAAAAAGGCCACTCGCCTTCGAAAGATTGACCCCGTGTCGACAACAACCTAGGGGCTTGGCTTAGACTTCAAGGGTATCAAGAATGTTCAAGCAGGCTCGCCTTGGTCCTCTGGTGCTCTAGAAAATAAAAAAAAAAGAAGAGAAAAAGAAAAAATGTGTGTAGTGCAAAAAGAGTAATACCCAGCCTAGACCGAAAATCCCAAAAAAGGGCGCCTAGGCAAAAACAAATGGTTGCACATAAAAAAAAAAAGAAAAAATCTTAGTGCAAAAGAGTAATGCCCAAATAGGCCGAAAATCCCAAAAAAGGGCGGTCTAGGCAAAAACAGTGGTTGCACATAAAAATAAAAGAAAAAGAAAATGAGGCCAAGGACCCAAAGACCGCCCATCAAAAGCTTGACGGATGTGCAAAATCAAAGCTCAAAGAATGAAAGTTGTCGATAACAATGGGGCGGTCGCAGCAAAAGCGTAAGCATTTCATGAGCCTTTAGGCATATGCAAGTCCTTTCTCCCCCAATGAAAGACGAGAATCAGAAAGCAATTGAAGCAGCCGTCCAAGAATGACTTGGTCAAGGAATCATCCCGAGGCCCATGCCTCATCATCCAGTCTTCTCATCCTAGCCTTTTCACTAAAGGAACCACAAATCCCATTTCCCAAAACAGCCCGGCCAAGGCCGAACTACGGCGACCCGAGCTCCTCACAATGAGGGGAACGTAGGCAACCAAGAATGGTCCGGTCATAAGCATATCCAAATTACCGAAAACCCGGTCTCATCAAATGACCTCTCCCATGGACACAAAAATCCCGTAAAACCCGGTCTCATCAATGACCTCCTTATACACAAGCCTTTCTTTCACACCCAGCCAACCTTGATCCGCGACATTGGTTGACTTTCTCCTCATGATTAATAAGAATGTTTGTTCATATCGAAATTAGCGGTTGAATAACCCGAACATCAATAAAGGGTTTTAAGCAATCTTGTAATCATTGTAAATAAAACAAGTTTTCAGATGTCTTGACAAGTCTTCTCTTTCTACATTTTAGGAAAGATAGAGCTAAACACTAATTTTCTATCGCCAGGGGCTTCCATACACTTTTACCAACCTTTCTACGCTTATGCTCTCTCAAAAGAGTCAAACCTAAAAGCGAGTTTTGTGCCTACATCGAATAAGGCCATCAAAATAACACAAAATCGGGATTATTCCCACCTTTTGAAAAATATGCCCCCGCATGTACATATCTTCCTAAAATTCTTCTCTTTGTCTCGCGTCTCCTTAAGGTTGACTGTTGACTAAAAAAATAGAAATAAAAAAAAAAGAAAAAGGATAGGTTTTCCCTCTTCGCTACAATTCGCATTAGGATCGCCTCGAAACTCTTCCCGCCTGGGGCTTTGCCAAATCATTCCTTTAAACCGGGGCTTCTTTAGCCATGTTTAGGGTTCATATCGGGTTCTTCACTAGGTCCCTAGATGGATTCGCCTTGGCCAAGATCAATTTCGTAATCACGTTCGCAATACCAATCGATTGGGATTTTTGTTAGGTCACTGCACCGAGGCTTCGCCAAGTCACTTCGCTTGCTCACTCATTCAACCGGGCTTTGCCAAATGAAAGGATCTTTCCGGCTTTAGTAAGACATGGGGTTTTGCGTAAAGTTTTTCCTCCGACCGGAGCTCCGATAAGTCATATCCCTCCCTAGAAGAAAGGTTTGGTCACTCCAACATCTCGCTTGGTTGTAAAAGCCTGTCAAAGACGCCTTCAAGCGCCAGTAGTTTAAGAAAAGGACCTTAGTCAAGACCCGAGGTTTAAACCCGCCTCAGCCCAAGAAGGAATTCTCGCCCACGTTGACAACAAAGAACAGCTCACCCGCACCCAAGGGATACAACCCCACCTGTTTGAAACCCGTCTCAAACAATTCCCAAATACATTCCATATGTATATCCAAACCCAGTCCCTACCATGTTTCCAGAAAAAAATCACCCCTAGGCTCAAGTAACGTGCCAATTGCTAATGATAACATTTTCTCCCAAAAGTGCCTTCGAGATAACTCTAGGCGACAGTTTCCTAATTGTCAAAACGTCGAAAATCCTAGACATCATTCCTAACCTGTCTAGGTAAAGTTTGAACTACGATCAAGGCTTGATTCCTCCGGGATACGTAGGTAGCCTTTCATAAAGGTCCAGCCATCTGACCACTTTGGTCACCTTTTTCTTCCTCCACTCTCCAATGGTGCGTAAGCTTTTCATAAAAGTCCAATTTTATGACCATATTGGTCACCCTTTTTTGATTTGGAACATTTCTATGAAGGATTGGTTGCTTGACCTCCTAGGTCACCCCATTTCCATCCTTAAGGGGCCAATATCTCTTTGCCATTGTCCTAAGGAGACTGTGTTTGTGACCTATTTGGTCACCCAATTCCAACCTCGTGTCGGCAATTCCAGCTCAAGGTCAAAAGGTAAGAGAAGTGCAGCTTGGCTACTTATGTCACGCGACAAAATCAAGCTGGGCTTGGCTACTTATGTCGTGCGACATAACTAGCCACATCGTACATCGACATCGCCAGCCTTCCTGCTTTCCCCTGTGGCACTCCCGACTTGTCAAAAGCTGCAAATACCATTCATTCACCTCTCAAATGCATATGGAATGGTTCATTTACCCCGTATACACTCATGCATTCATTTACAAGCTAAAAATTCATCCAAGTCATCCATTCAAACCATTTGTACATACAAAGTAGATCAAGTCCAAAAGTTGTGCATAAAAAAAAATAATAACATGTGTTTTCCCCAAAGGGGGTACAATAGCCAAAAAGTCATAAATGTCTAAGGGGAAAGGGGGCTACTCTGAATCCTCTCCATCACCCTCTTCATCATCCTCTCCCTCATCTCCATCCTCGCCGTCATCCTCACCTCCTCTCGACTCATCGTCGTGGATCGTCCGAAGGTGCCTCGTAGGCTATGGTCTCCGTGCGGTAATAGTCATCGAGCTCGGTGATAACAGAGTCAAGCTCGTAGTCCGTAGCCGCCTCTCACCATCCACCATCCTCATCCTCATCATCATCGTCAATCTCAATGGGTCTCAGAAGAGGCACATTTGCAGCCTTTGTCCGAGGCGTCGGTCCTCTAGTGCTCCCACGGGTGCCCACGTCATCGTAGCGGCTCTTCTTCCTTCTCGGTTGGCCGTGTGGAGAGATATCAATCGAACCCCGTGACCGGCACCGATTCTTCCGTAAACTCATGCCTTTCTCGGAGCTTGCCAATCATGCCCACAGCCGGTATATGCCCCGGTCAAATGTCTCGTAAGCTCGAGCAGAACTCGTTATGCGTACATAAAAAGCGTCGAATGCAGCTTCTTGATAACAAAAAGAGATGCAAGCAATCCAAAGAGGCGTAAGGAACAAGATTTACAGATCTAGAACCTCGCGGGAGCACCGATGAGGATGAGTTCTGGGACATATCAATGTGAGCTCGCCTCATGCGACCGCCACCCCGATAATCAATGAAAGTCGGGGCAAAGGAGGTCTAGCTACGTAGCCGGGCCGAAGGCCCCGCGCTATGAGCACCATAACCAACCCCGGTCTCGTGGAGACCGAAGATGCATGGCCACGTACATAGTATAGTCCCCTCCCGTGTGTAAAGATGTGCCGCCATGCCTACGATCAAAGCATCTACATTCGCCAACCGGCGAGGCAAACACATCCTAGCCGGGATCATCGTGGATCCGAGCGTGCTTATTCGGCCCATGCCGTCTATACACCCTCTCTCCCAAGTACAAGGCGTCTCCTGACAAGCCCACCAAGAGCTTGCGACACTCGTGAAGTGCGCAGCGTGATCTAAATCCGTAGCGGCATAACGACCACCCAGGGGAACAAGCTCATCCTCTCGTGGAACCCCTCTCGTGCATGTCAACGTATCATGATAAGAAGCGCATCCCGCACCTCGAGCCCTCCGGCTGCCTCTCGGGTTCTGCTTCTCGGCATCCTTCGTCCACCGACGAAGAGCAGGAAAAGTGGTGGCAGGAAACTCATCCTTGATCTCGCCACTCATAATGTACCTAAAATACTCGTATGCCCAAGCCTCGAAAAGGAGAAGAAGAAGTCAAAACAGTGGAAAACAAGGGATATAATGAAATGCGCTAAGGAAAAGAGATCAAGGTGAGAGAATACCTCGAAAGCCGATGAAAGCAGTGTGAAGTACTTCGCCTTCCTCGACCGACGTCATCTAGGGCCAAATACATCTCGCCTAAGGCCGCTCCCCAGACGTATTCCCGACAGCATCCCAGCTCTCAAAAGCTCCAACAGTGAAATCAAAGCAGAGATGCGCTGTTGATGAACAAAGATGTCGGAAAAGCCTACCCATACAAAAGCTCTAGCCAATCTCTCGGCTCTCACCGGCTCTCAACAGATCATCTACCACAGTGTAGTCCCCGCTTCCGCCCTCAATCGTGCCATGTAGCACCCCAACTCATATCCATTCCCCTTCTTGATCCGGGGAACGAAACCAAGTAAGCCCATAAAATCATCATCAGCAATAGGTCGGGCTCAACTCCCGTACAGCTCCTCTATGTAGAGCGGCTCATCCGTAAAAGGCGCCCCGCGATGACCGCAAAGTCCAGCCGGAGTGACCGTCGTCTCACCCCAAGAGAAGTGAAATGAGTGAGTGGTCTCCCACCGTAACTCTCGAATGCCCTCACTAGATCCACACTCCTCGAGTGCCCCCGACGGCCTTCGCCATCTCAAAAATTGCCCTAGCCCAAGAGCGTAAATCGTGCCCTTAGGCGAGTCCACTTGCTCCTGGCTACCCTAAGCAAGCTATCCCATAGCCTCGCCAATCACCTCGGGAGCCACGGTGCGCAATCCCCGCAAGAAAACATGGCACAAGTATCAATATTTCGTGCTATTTCTTGAAATCATCTCAAGCAAAAAGTAGGTCAAAATGGATCAATGTATGGCATGCATTTACGCATTACATTTCCTAGATTCATTCATGTTCACAGCCAATCCATATGAAGTTCAAATGCACCAAGAGAAACTCAGCTCAAATCAAATTCGCACAAATTGAAAAATTTTCAAGAAACCCTAGGTTTCTTACCTCTTCCTTCTTCGTGACATCCGAAGTATGCTCATCGAGCCGTGGGTAGAAATCTCCTTGGTGCTTCCTAAGAAACGGCCGTTGATTCCTTTGCACCCCTTTCTTCGAGTAGCTAGGTTGGCATGTTGAGAAGCCCTCTTGGTCGGATAGAGCCTAGGAGGCATTCTTCAATTGAATCGGACTAAGAAGTGTGGGATTTCTCTCGATTTCCTTCGAATCTCCCTCTCTGATGTCGCTCTCTTTTCTCTCACTGTCGCCCCCCTCTCAATTTCAAGTTCAATTAATTTTCAAAATGACGACTGTGCGAATTTTTAAAGAAACTGCTCACTGCCTATTATGTCGTGCGACATAATAAGCCTCTCGTGGCTTGTTTTTACAATTTTGCCCCCGAAGGCTCCATTTTACAAATTTTGTCCCCCGTAGGCCTGTTTTGTCCTTTGTGCCACCGGCATTTTCAATCAAATTTTCCTCCAATGCCCCCGAGGCTTATTTTACAAGTTTACCCCCTCGTGGCTCATTTTATTTGCCTTTAGCATTTTTAATTCACTTCTTTTACAAAAATTATCAGGATACATCCGACTTTCATTACAAAAAATCATCAAGTTTTTTTTAATCTCTGAAATAACGTCAATTAGGTGACAGCCTCCAGTAATTGTCAAAACTAGGTGACAACCTCCGAATTGTCAGAACTCTAAACTTGTGCTACCACTATCCGCGAATAGTGACGAATGCCCAAGTCATTTCAAATTGTGCTACCACTATCCGCGAATAGTGACGAATGCCCAAGTCATTTCAAATTGTGCTACCACTATCCGCGAATAGTGACGAATGCCCAAGTCATTTCAAATTGTGCTATCACTATCCGCGAATAGTGACGCATGCCTAAATCATTTCAACTTGTGCTACCACTATCCGCGAATAGTGACGAATGCCCAAGTCATTTCAACTTGTGCTACCACTATCCGCGAATAGTGACGAATGCCCAAGTCATTTCAAATTGTGCTATCACTATCCGCGAATAGTGACGCATGCCTAAATCATTTCAACTTGTGCTACCACTATCCGCGAATAGTGACGCATGCCTAAATCATTTCAACTTGTGCTACCACTATCCGCGAATAGTGACGAATGCCCAAGTCATTTCAAATTGTGCTATCACTATCCGCGAATAGTGACGCATGCCTAAATCATTTCAACTTGTGCTACCACTATCCGCGAATAGTGACGCATGCCTAAATCATTTCAACTTGTGCTACCACTATCCGCGAATAGTGACGAATGCCCAAGTCATTTCAAATTGTGCTATCACTATCCGCGAATAGTGACGCATGCCTAAATCATTTCAACTTGTGCTACCACTATCCGCGAATAGTGACGAATGCCCAAGTCATTTCAACTTGTTCTACCACTATCCGCGAATAGTGACGAATGCCCAAGTCATTTCAACTTGTGCTACCACTATCCGCGAATAGTGACGAATGCCCAAGTCATTTCAACTTGTGCTACCACTATCCGCGAATAGTGACGAATGCCCAAGTCATTTCAAATTGTGCTATCACTATCCGCGAATAGTGACGCATGCCTAAATCATTTCAACTTGTGCTACCACTATCCGCGAATAGTGACGAATGCCCAAGTCATTTCAAATTGTGCTATCACTATCCGCGAATAGTGACGCATGCCTAAGTCATTCCAACTTGTGCTACCACTATCCGCGAATAGTGACGTACGCTCAAGTTTCCCAACTTAAGTTACCTCTATCTCCGTCATAAAGAGATAGCGCCATAAGCTCTAGCTTCTTTAGGTGACAGCCTCCGAATTGTCAAAATCCCAAGGATCCTAGACATCGTTCCTAACTATATAGTGATGCGTGAAATACGGCCGGGCTTGATTCCTCCGGGAGACGTAGGTAGCCTTTCATGAAAGGTCCACCACTCGACCACCTTGGTCACCCAATCCATCTCGACATTCGCCGATTGGATCCTTTTCTATCGACAACCCCACTCGCCCGCAAGTGACGTTGCCGAGGGGCTTCGTAAGTACCCAAATCGGCTCATGCCTTTCGGTTAATTTTCCCGGCAATTTCGGTAATTTTTCCGGTAATTCCCGTATTTTCCTAAAGTTCCTAACAATTCCGGAACTGCTCCAAGCCTTTTAAGGGCTGAAGGGAATGCTTGGTGATTAAGAAACACGTTTTTCTTAAATCCCAAAACCCTTCTAGAAGGCCGCCACCTTGCACGTTTCTAGAAGAAGCGTATTCGGCTACTTATGTCGTGCGACATAATCGCCAGAGAAACCTTCTAGAAACCTGCCACCTTGCATGTTTCTAGAAGAATCTGTAAGTGGCTACTTATGTCGTGCGACATAACCAAATAGAAAAGTTCTAGAACCATGCCACCTTGCATGTTTCTAGAAGGAATATACATGGCTTGTTATGTCGTGCGACATAACAAGCCCATGCAGCCGCTCTATAAATAGAGGCCTTCACCTCTCATTTTACACACACCTCTTCCACCCCTCGCCCCCTCTATAGGGAATACGCTCCGTAAGCCTCCTCTCTCCTCACATACCCCTCAAATCAACCTAATCCTCCCAAATCCATCCCACACACACTTCCCACACACACGCTTCCCACATACATCAAGAAATCAAGGAGTTCCCAAGGATCCAAGGCTCGAACTCGCCTCCTGAGGAGGACGCTAGAAGGCTCCTATATCTAACTTGATATAGGAGTTGTGGATCTTCAAGGGTAACGAGTTTCTACCCCTTTTCCACTCTCTATTTTCCTTTGAATATAAAATCTATGTGTTACATGCATTGATAATATAGTATTCGATTAAAGTTGCATGCTTTAGCTTCATATTACCTAGATCCACATTTTATTTCATTACATTTCATATAAAATCTTCGTTTTGACTTGGTTTTTGCATGAACACTCAAGATGAGTGTGGATCCCTCATATCCACACCCTCTTGAAGTGTTCATTATTGTTAAACATGCTCCCTGAGATTTGTTTGTGAAGTAACTTGACCATTTTGGTGCCTTGTTACCTCTGCAAATCTCGCTTGTAAAGCCTTCGCAAAATGGCTAGTTATGTCACGCGACATAGGCAGCCTATGTCACGCGACATAAGTAGCCGCTTGCGTAAGCTTCACAGTTTCAAGCTGTAATCTGATGTTAAACCCCTTTAAGCTATAACCTGATGTCTATCTGCAATTTAGATAGTATCTATGTACATACTATGTCATCTTTTCATTAAAATATCATTCTCATACATAAAGGTGCATCCTTTACACCTAAATCCCATTTTTCATGCATTAAAATCATTCCTTTTCCATTTTAAATCCCTTTTCACATTAAGGATGCATCTTTTGCATTTAAAACTCATTTTCATACTCAAAATGCATACTTTGCATTAAAAAATCATTCTTTGCCATTTTCATGCATCATTTGTGCATTAAATGCTATTTTCCAACATAAATATACATTCTTTACATAAAAATCTTTTCTTTGCACAAAAGGGCATCCCTTGCAACCAAAAGACATTCTTTACACTCCAAAAATGCCATCTTTTCACTAAAGTATCATTTTTACATGCATTTCCCCTTTTCCCCAACCTTGGAACGGACCGGTGTAAAAGTTCTCATCTTTGCATCGTTCCTTCCATCAAAGGTTCATGATTTCTTTAGGAAAAGGATAACCTTGAACCCTATATCTCCGATTATCGCTTAAGAATGAGTATGAAGCCTCTATACGAGCTCGACCGTCTTAAAGCGTAGGATTGATGGGCTAAGGACATTCCTTCCTAAGGAACCTCATATTTGACCAAAAGAGAGTCATTCTCTCGATCACGCAAGTCCCGAGGGTCCCGAGGTTAAAATGCGATGATCACAAGTCATAAGATGAGGACGGGATCATAATCCCAAATACATAAATTCCAAGGAATCCCGAGCGACAACCAACAAATGGTTTGTACGTCCGGAAGATAACTTGGGACATTCCCCCCCCCTTATTTTCAAACACATGCACACAAAGAAAGCACGCAAGCAAACACGATTAATGAAATCTAGGGAGACTTGCTCCGGCAAGGCACTTTGGGTGAACGCCAAACGTTCTTCCCAAGGGGTAACTTAACCTCCGAACCCATAAAACCTTTTTTTCAAAGTTTTGAGGTAATCAAAATGGCGTGGCGACTCCGTTTTTCAAATAACTCGGATGTCTTCAAACTCGCGTGAATTCCAATAAACAAAAATTTTGGGGCACACATTCACAACTACGACCCGTAACCCGGGATGGCCTTATCAGTTGCACCTCGGTTGGTCTGCCAGACACCTTTCGAGGGCGCACGGGGTCGTCCCAAACAGCCCATCCTAGCCCGTGTAAGCCATGCACTCTTTGTGTCACACTTTGTCCAAGACCCCGGTTGGTTTTTGGCTTAGTTCGTGTCATAAAGCCTAAGTGTATGTTTTTTACGCCGGGTTCCGCCCCGAGTCAAGCTCGAGAAGTTGAGACCGAAGGTCGTTCCCGACCCGAAGTCTTGAGCTTTTCAGCCTTGACTTTGACGCGGAGCTCTGCCGAAAAATATACCCGAAGGTTCAATGTGACGCCGTGTCACCAAACCTCACCGTATGTACCGTGCCAGCCACAACTTGGCCAACGCCAAAAGCTAAGGTCCCTCGCGCAAGCGAGTCAGGAGAGGTCATGCCAAATTTTGGCACGATCCCCGCCTTAACTTAAGGACGTTGACTTCGACTGTGGCCCGTGCGTCACATACGTTGGAAGTTTGCGTGATCAACTAGCCTTAAGTTCACTTTTTCCTTTGTCGGTAGAACTCGCTTGCCTTATAGGACCTCGCTCGGGATAGTCCGTCCAGAGAAAGATGATCTACAAATGGAAACGAGGGGCTTATAAGCGTAGTGACGAGATCCACTGATTAGAGCTCTAGGATTAGTTGCGAAAAAGAAGACTTGCTCTTTTCCAACCAATTAGGACTCTAAGAAAACGCGCTTTAAGTAAACATTAATCGGTAACTGCACATTGCACAAGCCCGAAACCTTGATCCAAATCCCCCTTTTCCGAAGCCTAAACCCGCCTTTCGTTCCTGCGGCGAGCGAAAGTGGTTCAGATTTTCTGGCCGCCTTGCTGAATCACCGTTACGGCGTCGGGCTTCTTCGGTTCCCTCGGTTCCCTCAAAATTTCCGACATGTCTAGCTCACCGAGAAATCGTGACGGGAAGGACCCCGCCAACTGCAGAATGTATATGACATTGGAAGAAGCCATCCGGGCTTGTGAGGTTCACAAGAGGCGTAAAGAAGATCGCGGAATTTCGTGGTACAGCTTCCGAATGAGCGAGGTATAGCAGCCTATCCCCGCCGACGGTACTTTTGTCATGGTCAAGGATGACGATTCCCCGAAACCAGTTCCTCAAACCTTCAACCAGGTTCCTCTCCCGCCAACTTACGGGATTCCTTCGAATCAAGGAAACAAATGACCTAGGCTTCACGTTGCCACCTCCCGGGGCAACCCTGTCATATTTGGCCGTGCCAATACTACTCCCATCACTCAATACCACCGCCGCACCGCTGGACCATCTCGCATGATGTTAATATCCTTCAATACCCTCCCGGGTTCATCCCATTGCCTATACACGAATCCCAAAAACCGTGGACAAACCCCGATACAGCCTCAAAAGGCCCCCATATATCCACATATATCAAGCCTTCCACCTCCAATCACTACCGCTCACGTGGTAGCACCTGGCGCCGAGCCTCACAGTCCACCACTGGACCCAACCTTAGCCTGGATGGTCGAACAGATGAAGGACCTGAAAGCCACCATGAGCAGCTGAAAGCAGGAGACGCTCAAATCCACAGATCCGGGAATGGTCACGCCTCTCCCTGCCAAGTTTCGAATGCCGGAGATGGACCGATTCGACGGAACCGAATGTCCTCAAACGCACGTCGACACCTACGTTCTCGGCATGAGAGCAAAAGGAGCAACCCTCCAGCAAATGGCCGACCACTTCCAGCATACGCCCAAAAGTTCAGCGTTATGATGGTTTCTGAGGGTCAAGCCTGCGGATCGCCACACCTGAGATCAGATCAGTAACATCTTCCTGGAACGGTACCGATCCAACTTAGAGTGGGAAACGAGTCGCGAGGACTTAATCACCACTGAGCAGAAAGCGAATGAAAGCGTCGGAGAATTCTACAAGAGGTGGAGTTGGAAACTCTCCGAGATCATGGAGCCACTCTCCAAGGATGAACAAGTGCGGATCTTCAAGTCCTGCTTAAGACCGTCCATCAGAACTCTCATCAGTCATCATTTCTTCCCAGATCTGCGGGGCATGGTCAATGCCGGCTCACAGTTCGAGAAGGATCTCAAGGAAAAGTTGGCTACTGCACAGCCATACAAATATCGATCGGCAGTTGTTTTCAATCCCGCACCGGCCCCCGGCAAAGGGAAAGATACGTCTGTCAACTACATCCATCAGGGACAACAGTCGGGCAACAGAAACCCAGTCCCGCCAAGCAACAATTCTACTCAGAAGCAGCCTGCCGTACACTTCGACAAGTTGGACATGCCACTGAGCAAGATGTTGGAAGGGTTAATCAAGGAAGGTCTCCTTAAACCCGTTGCAAATTACAAACCCAAGAATCCCGTAGTCAACGCTGACAAGAGCAAGTACTGCGCCTTCCATCGCATCACGGCCATACCACCGACAACCGCGTGGGGTTACGATACGAAATCCGTAACTTTATAGAGGAAGGAAAGTTGGAGCGCCCCCGTGGGCCCAATACAGTCGGAAACCCTTTTCCGAACAACAACAACAGTGTGAATTCCATTGAGTGGGTGCCCAAGAAGATTGCCGCAGAGCCAGTCCCTCCGCCTCTTCCAGCCGGGTCCTCATCAAGTGTCCACATCAGCTATGATGTTTGTGACTGCTCCGCCTGCCTGGAGTACGAGTCCCAAGACGTGGTCCGGAGCAATCCTCCGAGAAAATAGAAAAGGAAGTCCTCTCAACAACAACTGAGAGAAAGATATGAAGCTAGAGACACCAGTGTGGGTACACTCGGAGAGCCATCCGGGAAGTTTGAATACTACGTACTCTACTCCAGTCAGTCCTCTCTTCCTCCAGGCCATGCAACTTTAGAGCAGACAGGGGTGGGAAAGTCGAAAAGTCCCGCTGACACCAGAGTTCAGACCTTGGGACACCGGAATGCCTCAGATCTTGGTAATCTTACCGCGCCGAAGCCTAACCCCGCGGGATCGCCTAAGATTCAATTTGTCCACTTTCCGAGCACGGACCAAGAAGGAAGATCAAAGTCAGCTTGGCACTCGCACTCGATCAACGTGCTAACCAAGGGCGGCAACCACCGCAAACGGCCTCAACACAATCCCGAGGCTCCAGCAAAGGCTTTACCTCGCAAGAGGAAGACAGGAAACGGATGGCTGGATGACTCTCCTTCTCCGGATAGAGATAAGATCTACGATTCCCGACTGTATGGCAGTATGATCACGTTCTGTGACGAAGACCTACCGAGAGATGCCTCGGGGCACAATGAAGCTCTTTACATCACTCTCAAGCTCAACACCATAACACTCCCCGGAGTATTGGTAGACAACGGGTCTGCCGTTAACGTTCTCCCTCTCAGCATGATGCGAGCCCTCCGTATCAACGAAAGCCATCTGATTCCGTCTACTCGGACTATCAAGGCCTACGACAGCACGTCTCGTCCCATCCTGGGGACGGTGACTCTGGAGCTCTGGTTCGAAACCCAAATGGTGCCAGCAAAATTCCACGTGATGGACATTCCATCCGAATTCACGGCTCTGTTGGGACGCCCTTGGCTGCATCACATGAAAGCCATAGCTTCCACTCTCCATCAGTGCGTTAAGTTCATTAACCGGCAGGGAGATCTTGAAGTCATCAGAGGGGACAGTTTCCTCATAGGAAACAAAGCCGAGACAGTAGCCAAGCATGCCCGCAGTCAGGCACCGGGGCTACCTCCTTCAAATAAACCAAGGGACTACCGGGGCAAATCTCATCAAAATCCCTCAGAGTCCGGAGATGCTAACTATGTAAACGTACTCGAGAAATCAGATACATCAAGTTCAACTGTCGTTTCCAACATTTGGAGGCAGACTGGAAAGAAACACTGAGCATCGCCATGATGCGGGCACGTAAACCCCCTGTCTCCAGTCGGAGATTCGTCAGCATTCTTCAAACCAACTCTCTGGCCCCGCCAGGCGAAGAGATTTTCGTGATAAAAGTCAACAAGCACCGTCACACTCGTGATGAATGCATGGAAGTCGTATGGGACGTCCTCCATGAGGAACTACCCGCTGCACCCCTCTTCTCTAGTAAAGGGCATGATGTTTTTCTAGCAGCTCCAGCAACGCACCTGAATGCAATACGTCCCTACGTTTGGGTTGAGCCATCAGACGACGACGAATCAGGACTCTCCGGAGTCGAGGACGCGGCAGACCCGCGGGCAGACCTTTGCATTCACATGCTCAGTTTCGAGGACGGCACCCGTTCCGATCAGGTCACCTATGACCAAGGCTCCAACACTATGGAGATTGTCAAGCTCAACGTCCAGTACAGGCGGCTATCCGACAATTGGAAGCTACCGGTTGACACGACGAAGAATCCTCTCGATCAAGTGATCGACGACGACTTCGTCAACATCATCTATTCCGTATATCCCGATGATACCAAGGATCCGGTCCTTATCGTCGATTCTCGCAATGCCAAAGTTACCCTCGACGATCGCTCGCTCATGGTAAACAAGGCCCCGCTAACCGAGCTCGAGCTCATCATCACTTCCGAGTACCGGCCCGGTGGCAACCGGCCCGTGCCGTCGGCCAAGCTTAAAGCCACAAGCGCCGTCAAGGCCAAGGGCAACAGCCGAGGAGACCAAGCCCTCACCCCGTCACAAGTCGGATCAACCTCGGGAACGCTTCGGCAGCCACCCCGAAAACATCTCAGTAAAGGTCTTCCCCACAAGACAGAGCCGGCTTCCAACACGGGAAATGACCACCTCAAAGCATCAACATGCTCCAGCTTTGACTCTGTTCCCGCCGTCACGGCCGCGGATTCGGTACATCCCGCCAGCCAGATCGCTAGCTCGATAGACTTCGCGATCGAGCGAGATCACGAGATCGACAACATTGCGATTCAACACTCCCGTGTGTTCAATCAAGAAGATATGGGCAAATTTCTTGGTAACCGAGATCGAGGAAGGCCGCATGGAATGTCCCAGTCCGACTTCCTTCGTCAACATCATTCAAGTGTTTCTGCCATTTGTAGATTTGGATGTGATCACAGTTCTGGACACTAGCCAGACGGTGCGTACCTACGGAGACTGTTTAGCCCTCACAAGGAAAGCCCTCATGGAACTAGCCGCTCAAGAAAACCGTCTCTGGGACGAAAACCAAGCTCAAAAGACCGACAGGGACCGAGCCCTTAAAGTGTCACAAGCAGCTTCAGACAGAAAGCTAGAGGCCACTCTAGACCAGTTCGACCTCAGGGGTTTTGCTCACGACAACTTCATCGACTACCGTCTGTTCTCATCCAACCCCCTCTGCCAGGCGAGGGTGGTCAACGGTCCCGATGACCTAGGAGATGGAATGGCACGGCAGAACAAATCTCAGCGCTTACCTCCCCGAGGAAAGCAAGTTCTCTGTGAAAGCGACGACGAAGACGATGAAACCATTCTCTTCCAAGCCGGGCATGAGGTCAACAAAACCGGACTCCCAAGGGTCCTGGGAGGATGGAGACGGATCATTTCCGCACTCAAACTTAAAGGCCAACTTAGGGAGGAAGGTCTATTCAAAAACAAGAGGAAGCTGGAAATTTGTCTCGAGCAACTACTCAGGGAAATTCCACAGACTGCGGCATTCGTTTACAGAAACGATCAACTGGGGCAGCAACCAGTCACATGGGCAGATGTTCGGGAAGCCGTGTACTCACCTTCCGACATACCCGCCACTCAGATAAAATAGAAGGGAAAACTCTCCCCGATGGAGGTTTACCTAGACTGCCGCACGCAGTTCAAAGAAGCACAGGCCATTCTCACATGGGAAGAAACGCAGGCACTAACTCTCGACGCAGGCTCTGCTGCAAGAAAGTTGATCTGGGCCAAGAGCGGAGGAAAATTAGCAAACCATGAATATCGCCAGACACAACTCCAGAATGCCCTGAGTATGCTCAGCAAGAAGGAAAGGAACGCGATATACCGTGAAGAGATCAAGGAGACCGTTCGCTTGAGCCAGGAACTCTCCAAACTCCCGGAGGGTCGCAACGCACGCTTCGATTCAGCAACCAGCATTGTGCACCGACGTTCGAGCAGCTGCGGCAATCCGTAAACTACCTCCCCGCGGAGGCACCCGAAGCCCGGTATCACGGGATAGAATCCGTCAAGTGCCGAAGCTCCGGGAATACGTCTACGGTCAATGAGTTGAGGGAAGACATTTGGCCCTATGCTACGAGGAATCCTCCTCTAACTATGGCTCAACTCGTAGCGGCACATTCGTAAGGAACCAAACCCGATGTCGGCGTTCTAACCCGATCGGGTCAAATCCATGCACTACCACCTAAGGCCACTAAAAAGCCTCGTGGAGCCGGAACCGCAACCCGCTCGCCCGAAGACACAAGTTCCGTGAAAGAGGACCCGATCCTCACTCGGCTCAAGCGGACCCGGGCGAACATTTCCCTTTGGTCCCTGCTCACATCCTCTTATCCTCACAAGCTCAAGCTAGAGGAAAGCCTGGCCCGTACCATGGTCCCCGTGGGCGCATGACCCCAGATGAAGTCATTCGGATGATCGGCAATATCCACTATGGCAACATTATCGCCTTCACGTATTTGGACCTTCCAAAATTTGGGGCCGATCACAATGAGCCACTCTACATCACAAATCCGGTGGACGAGCGTCGCATTCCGCGTGTTGGTAGACGGAGGTTCTGGAATGAATGTCTTGCCCGCCAAGATGATGGACACCTTGACGTCAAGCCTACGGATCTGAAGCCTTCACCCACACCGTCAAGGCCTATGACTCTACTTCCCGTACAGTTCTCGGGGTTGCTACTTTTAATATCTGCTTCGGCACGCGGATGATCCCCAACGAATTCCAAGTGTTGGACATTCCAATCACCTTCACAGCCCATCCTGGGCGTCCCCTGGCTGCATCAAATCAATGGCGTGGCATCCACCCTTCATCGGTGCCTCAAGTTCATGCAAGGCAACGAGCTAACCACGGTCTACGGCGACGGCGTCACCACCTAGGGGACCAAAGACCAACGACATTCCAGTGTTAGAAATCAAGCATAATGACGACATGGCATTAACTGGATTCACTCTGGAGACCTCCAAGATCCAAATATGCAACGTGGACCTTCCACTGTCTCACGAAAAGATCCCTCCTGCCATGAAGATGATGAAACTCATGAACTTCATCCCAGGACTGGGGCTCGGCAAAAGGTTACATGGCCAACACCAAGTCATCGAAGTCAAGGACCACACCACGGTCCAAGGGCTTGGCTATGTGCCAACACTAGCTGACATCAAGGAAAACAAAAGGCTCGCTCGCACCAAGGCAGCAGCCCGCAAAAGGGGAACCTCCGACGGCACACCCAACCTCCGACCTTACAGTTTCAACCTCGCTCATTACTTCACCAAAGGAACCAACAGCAGAACTGAGGGGACCGACAGGGGAACCGACAGCAGAACTGAGGGGACCGACAGGGGAATCGACAGCAGAACTGAAGGGACCGACAGCGGAACGGACAGCAGAACTGAGGGGACCGACAGTGGAACTGATGAAGATGAGAAAGAAGCAGGGATAGTTAGCATCGAGACTACAGAAAGGATGGAACAGCTAGCACGGGACCTCAAGCACTTTAGAGGACTCAAAGCTAACCAGATAAGAGGAGCGTTCCTCGACATCACAGCTCTACCTGGACCAACTGCCACCACAGTCCAGCATGAGTACACATTCAAGGGAATCCCAAACTTGGAGGAGCAGCTCAGGGTACTCTCCATGGGAAACTGATTGTTCGGATCAGCCGCCGAGGCCACATTCGAGACAGTAACTCCAAAGCAGAAGGAACCAGAATTCATAGAAGACGCTCTCAGTGGACCAGCTCTACAGAGTCTTTTTGAAGAAGTCATGGAGGTGCCGAACCTGATTGACCTGGGCTCCGAACACAGCATGATCGCCATGATTGGGACAGCAGAAGCCAAGCCTCTCGATCCCCGCACCCTCATCAAGCATCCAGCAATGCCACTGAAGAATTGGGTAACTTTCACCGGACCAAGGGCAAGCCAAGCAGAACTGGAAGAGAAGATGGGCCCGCACCCACATCTCCCTAAAACCGGTCTCAAACCCTCTGAGTCAGTCCTTGTCAGAGTCCAGTCCTCTGAGTCATCCAATGGCCTTACGCCGGAGGACTATGATAATGTAGCCAACCATGTATTTCCGTTCTTGTTCAATGAAAAGTCTGACCTTTCGGAGTATCCTCTCATTGCCACTTTAACAACTGATAAGTTAACAAACAACTTAAAAGACGTTAATAACTCAATTGATAAAGAAGCAGACACATTAAACGAACAATACATTAGAGAAGTTCTCGAGCGTGTAGTTGACCAAGAGGACAACCGGGCCCAAGCTGCCGAAGAGGTTATGACCAAAGTGAACTGGGGTCAGTGCAAGAGCCTAAAGAGATACAGGTGGGAAGCTTCTTCGCCGATGCAGAAAAAGAAGCCACTGATAGACCTCCTCCGGAGTATTTGACGTGTTCGCCTCGGTCATACCGGGACATGCCAGACTCGATCCCTCGATCGTGGAGCACAGAATTCCCCTGGATCCCGAATCCAAGCCTGTCAAACAGAAGCTGTGCAAGATCAAGCCAGAGTGGTCCTTGCAAGTTAAAGAAGAGATTGAGAAAATGCTCCGAGTTGGTTTCATCAGAGTGATTGAGTACCCGACTTGGCTCTCCAACATCGTGACGGTCACCAAGGCCAATGGAAAGGTCGAATCTTTGTGTGGATTTCCGGGATCTTAACAAGGCCAGCCCTAAAGATGATTTCCCGCTGCCTAACATCGACATGCTGGTCGACACCACGGCAAATTTCGAAGTAAAGTCCTTCGTGGACGGGTTCGCTGGATACAACCAGATCAAAATGTCCGAGGAGGATCAAGCCAAGACTGCCTTCACCACTCCGTGGGGGACATACTGCTACACGGTCATGCCATTCGGTCAGAAGAACGCCTGGGGCTACTTACCGGCGGGCTGCAATGACCCTCTTCCATGACATGATTCACAAGGAAATGGAAGTATATGTCGACGACATGATCATCGACTCCGTGAGGATCGGACATGCAGCACATGATAGATACGAGAAAGTTCTTCAACAGACTCGAAAACACTCCATGAGATTGAACCTCGCGAAGTGCACCTTCGGCGTCAAGCGTGGCAAGGTACTGGGGTACATGGTTACAGAAAGGGGTATCGAAGCCGATCCCAAGAAAATCAAGGCCATCATCGACATGAAGCCGCCTCAAACTTTGACAGAAGTAAAGAGCTTTATGGGAAGACTTCAGTACATCAGTCGCTTCATCAACCAGTTGACATCTCTCTGCGAGCCCATGTTCAAACTGATGAAGAAGAATGCCGACATCAACTGGGACGCCGAGTGCCAGACAACTTTCGAGAAAATCAAGACCTACTTGGTGAATCCAGTAATTCTGTGCCTGCCACATGAAGACAAGCCACTACTCCTATATCTGACAGTAACAGACACGTCAATTGGAGCAATGCTGGCACAAGAACAGAAAGATTCCAAGGTTGAGCATGCAATCTACTTTGTAAGCCGGAAGCTTCAAGGAAGTGAACTCAGCTACTCAGCATTAGAGAAAACTTGTACCGCCTTGGTATGGGTAGTCGGGAAACTGAAACACTACATGCAGTCACATTCAGTGCTCCTGGTCTCCAAAATGGACCCCGTTCGATATCTTTTTGACAAGCCATCCCTGTCAATGCGACTAGCCAAGTGGTCATTCTTCCTTGCTGAGTTCGACATCAAGTACATGGTCAGAAAATCAACAAAGGACAGTCATGGCGGATCAGTGCGTACTTCCCGAGCGGTGAACCTAAGGGTCCCGATCCGCAATTTCCGGACGACGTAATCTTTTCACTCGACAAGCGCAAACCGCCAACTCTTCTTTGATAGGGCAGCCAACAAGAAGGGGAATAGTATTGGAATGCTCCTTATCGATCCCAAGGACGAGCACACTCCCATAGCTATCAAGTTGAATTTTGAAACAACCAACAATGCGGCGAATACGAAGCTCGTGCAGCCGATCTCGGAAGCCGCCCTCGAGCGCAACATCTCGTAAGCTGGATGTATATGGAGACTTAGCATTGATCATCAATCAAGTGTCCAACAAATGGAATACGGTAGATTACGGCCTCCGGAAGTACCACACGTACATGGAGGAGCTCATTGCTCGGTTCAAGGACATCTCTTTTCATTATTTGCCAAGAGACAGGAACCGCTCGCAGACGCCCGGCAACCTCGCCTCTCTTATCGAAATTCCCGATGGAAAAGCGGTAAAACCCCTCGAGAATAGGCGGACAGAAACACCCGCCTATTCTTTGTGAGATCGAAACAAAAAGAAACGATCGACGAACCCACAGTACAATCAAATTTACCGGTACCTCCAAAACGGAGAAGCTTCCTTCACAAATGAGGATGGAAAATACAAAGAAGGGATCAAAGCCAAAAACATGATGGCATTAAAACGCCTGGCATCCCATTTTGTCATTCTGGGGGGTATGTTGTACAAGAAGCGCCACCAAGGACCACTCCTTCGGTGTGTAAACAAAGAAAAAGCCGGCGAGCCGATGAACGAAGTTCACAACGGAACTGCGGTCCGCACATGAACGCCCGAGAATTGACACGAGATCATTCTCCGTATGGGATACTATTGGATATCAATGGAAACAGCGCATCCAGTTCGTCCGAAGCTGCGACAAATGTCAACGGTTCTCCAACCTCAATCACATCCCTCCTCACGAACTCTATTGCATGACTACGCCATGGTCTTTCGCCACATGGGGAATCGACGTCATCGGCAAGATCACTCCACCAGGGAGTAATGGTCACAAGTTCATTTTAGTCGCAGTCGACTACTTCACCAAATGGGTAGAAGCCAGATCGTACAAGGTACTGAATTCTAAGAAGGTGGCCAAGTTCATCCGAGAGAACATCATGTGCCGATACGGAGTGCCCAACGAGATCATATCCGACAATGGGACCCACTTCGAAGGAGATTGTGACCAACTTCTGACCGAATTCAGAGTCACGCGTCACAAATCTTCTCCTTACAGACCACAAACCAATGGTGCAGTAGAGGCAGCCAACAAGACTCTCGCCATGATAATCAGGAAGATGACCACCAAAGGTCGGGAGGCGCCCGAAAAGCTACATCTAGCCCTCTGGGGATACCGAACATCAGTCAGAACCGCCACAGGAGATTCGCACTTACCTACGGAATGGAAGCAATGTTGCCCGTGGAATTGGAAATTCCATCCCTCCGAGTCCTCTTGGAAAACGAGATCAATGAAGTCGAATGGCTACAGAGCCGTCACGACGAACTTGCTCTACTCGACGAGCGCAGATTGAAAGCCATGGAATACTCGAGCCTACCAGAGCAGGATGGCCCGAGCATTCGACAAGAAAGTCAAGATCCGAGACATCAGAGAAAGCGACTTGGTGCTAAAGGAAAAGCCTCCTACGCAGACCAATCCCCTCGGAAAGTGGGAGCCTACCTGGATAGGACCGTTCGTGGTACAAAGAATCTTCTCCGGAGGAGCCATGAAGTTAGCAGACTTGGACGGGAACCCTTTCGTTAACCCCGTGAACGGAAGCAAGCTCCGCAGATACTTTGTTTGAGGAAGAGCACGAGTCAACTATCCTTCCCCATACACCACCCCTCAGTAAAATTAAAGTGCTAAAAGAGTAATACCCAACTGGATACATTCCCGCTAATGATCCAGGTAAAAGACAGGGTCGCACTTCTATTGCCTTCGTTTTTCTAATATTCACCTAAAAGTGTTGAACTACGGTGACCTGAGCCCCTTAGTCCAATTGTAAAAGGGGAACGTAGGCAGCCATCAATTGCTTGTGTTTCGAAAAACTCTTTTCAATTAACCTACAAATTCATTACGGTTAAAACAATCTTTGATGAGTTCAAGCACGATCAACTCTTGACTCGCTACACGCTAGCAAAACTACAATAAAACATTAATCAGTTAATGTGTCTGCAAGGACAATGGGGGGATACTCTGGACAGCAAGGTCAACCTAGTTTCCCGAACTTGGTCCTTCATCCTTCTTCCCCTTCCCTTTCCCACGGCGAGTGTTCTTCACCTTCACAGGGAATATTCCGGTAGTCCTTCTACCTGGCTCAGGGACCCTTCCCGACTCCTCCGTCAAACCTGTAGCTGTCAACGCAGCCCTCTCCCTAGCTCTGTCTCGAGCTGCCTCGCTTCGAGCATTCATGACCATGCTTTGATTGGCCTCTCGATCAGCATTGGCCTCATAGTCAGCCATTTCGTTCCCAGTACGATTCCTAGGGTTAGCTCCCGCTTCAGTCCTCCTCAAGGTCGAGCTGTCAAGGTGGCCAGCACCCAACAGCTCATCTCGTCTCCACAAAATAGCCATCTGTGTCTCCCTTATACACTCTTCGTACCAGTTCAGATACTGCATCGACAGAACAGTGCCCCCTCTCCGATGAAAGAGAACCCTGGCAGGAAAGGACGTGTATTCGAAGGATCTTCCATCAGCAGAGATCCCACCTCGAAGGTAGCAGCATGAACTAAACCCGTCAATGGCACCTCGCTCCACCACTGCATCGTCGCAAAGACCAACGATGGAATATAGAAAGACGTCTGAGACAGCCCCGGCACTCTGACAACCAAGTGACCCTCCTGAACGGTCCGACAAGTCTGTAACTTCCAGTGGGGAACCCACCATCGCAAGTGATGCGTGCGGAGTCTGGCCATCCAGAGCTCTAGCTCAGCCTGATTGCCCCCAATCACCAGAGGACGTCGAGAGAAGGACCAAGTGTCACAAGATATTGCCACATCAGGCATCATCTGCAGCCTCTCCCTTAACCACATGGTAATCATAGCGGGACTCCCTCCCCACATGTATCGGCTACCGGTCGCCATCCGACCTATGCCTAGCAACGTCTCGCCCAAGACCAATGGCACGATGTCTCCCCCGCTCCGGCACTGCCTCACCAGGTCCAGTACACTATGATGGCACACACCCAGGGACATGAACGTGAACAGGGTAGCGATCGCGCACAGAGCAAACGCGTCCCACGCGAAGACGCTCCCCTCAGGTCCGGCAAATCTATCAAGCAGCCCCGAAATGTCAACATGATCAATATTCACTATCAGCATCCCGGATGCTTCTCCAGCCGAGATACCAAGCAAAGACACTAGCTTCTCAACAGTGGCCATGCCACCAGCATATGGAAGAACTAGCCGTTTCTGCCTCGTGTCCTCCTGCACGGCCCGAAAATCTTCAAACGTAGGAGTGATTTCGTTGTACGAAAAGTTGTACACATTCCTCCGTACATCCCAGAAATGAGCCGCTGCTCTCAAAAGATCCCAATCTGGCATGAGCTCCTTCAAAGCCCAAACAGATTTCATTCCGTAACAGCCTTCGAAAAACCCTTTTTTCTGCCTCGTGTGGTTTCGTACCCACGACTAAAAAATTTCCAGGTATCGCTCTTGCATCCGAGACAATAGCTTAGGAAAGGGAGCCATGACAAAAAATGAAGAAAACCTTAAGAAGTGAAAGGAAATTCAGCTAACTGATCAGAGGTGAACGCGCAGTTCTTAACAAATTGCAAAGCTGAAACTGCAATTTAAAAGACTCTGGAAATTCACTCTCAGTCCGGTCGGACTCCCCTTGCAGTTGACTTGGTCAACTCTGCAGCCAGCTGCTCCTAAATTGGAAGCAATTCCAAACAACACCCTGTTCATGCCTTATGAATCTGCGTGCTGCCCCTAGTTTCATTCAACCAAAGCCAACACCTCTTCCGCCCTGGGCTCGTGCAACAGTGCAATTAATTAAATATCAGTGCATATAGGCTTAAATTTTGACCCGTTCAATTTTTTATGCATGTTTCATATTATTTATTTTTGATTAACCTACTTCCTTATTTGCCGAAAATAACAGAAGGTGATCACAGAATAAATGTGCGAAGAACAGGTTCCGACCCACGGGCGCCTTTTCAAGTACAGTTCAAGTCAGATCGTTCCCGACGATACATACATTTTGTCTAAAAAAAAAAAAGAAAGCAGTAAAGGAGGACTACTCCGAGTCCTGGTCGTCATCCGAGCACTCGATGCACTGCTCCGCAGCTACCGGATCCGTCTCAAACAGATAATCCCCAAATTCCTCCAGGCAGGAATATGCAAAAGGCCTCCTTGGCGTATGTGAACTCGAGGACTCTCCCCTCTCGTGCCTGTGAATGTGTGCCCCAAATTTTGTGTATTGGAAATTCACGCGAGTTTGAAGACATCCGAGTTATTTGAAAAACGGAGTCGCCACGCCATTTTGATTACCTCAAAACTTTGAAAAAAAGGTTTTTACTTGGGTTCGGAGGTTAAGTTACCCCTTGGGAAGAACGTTTGGCGTTCACCCAAAGTGCCTTGCCGGAGCAAGTCTCCCAAGATTTCAGTAATCGTGCTTGCTTGCGTGCTTTCTTGTGTGCATGTGTTTGAGAAAAAGGGGGGGGGGAATGTCCCAAGTTGTCTTCCGGACGTACAAACCATTTGTTGGTTGTCGCTCGGGATTCCTTGGAATTTTATGTATTTGGGATTATGATCCCGTCCTCATCTTATGACTTGTGATCATCGCATTTTAACCTCGGGACCCTCGGGACTTGCGTGATCGAGAGAATGACTCTCTTTTGGTCAGAGATGAGGTTCTTTAGAAAAGGAGGGTCCTTAGCCCATCAATCCTACGCTTTAAGACGGTCGAGCTCGTATAGAGGCTTCATACTCTTTCTTAAGCGATAATCGGAGATATAGGGTTCAAGGTTATCCCTTTCCAAAGAAATTGTGAACCTTTAATGGAAGGAACGATGTAAAGATAGGATCTTTTACACCGGTCCGTTCCAAGGTTGGGGGAAAGGGGAAATGCATGATGAAAAATGACTCTTTAATGAAAAGATGACATTTTTGGTTTTAGCAAATGATGCTTTTTGATTGAAAGAAATGATCTTTATGCAAGTGATGCGTAAAGATAGGATTTTTATGCAAATGATGCATTGGAAAAGGTTTTTGAATGCAAAGGATGCATTTTTATTGAAAAGATTGGATTTTTATGTGCAAATGATGCATAAAAATGACATTTTTATTTGAAAATGGGGGTTTTAGGTGCAAAGGATGCACCTTTATGAAAAAGACTACATTTTTATGACAAATGAGGTCTTAATGCATGCAAAAGAGAAAGGGGGTGATAAAGATGTGATCTTTATGAATAAATGCCAAGTCCCAAGCAAGATATATGAATGCAATGAGCAAGTATATCAATTAAAAGCAAGGTTAGGGCGTGCGAGGTTACCAATTGCTTCCTTTGCTTATTCGAACGGAGCTAGGAGGAGAGGTTGGTCTTGGGTCTTCAAGGAGGAGGGAGGTAGCTTCTTGGCCTTCCTTCTTCACCTTCTTGAGCTTGCACCAATATTCTTCACATCTTGGGAGTGTTTATAAGTGTATTGTGTATTTTGTGCCTCTATTGTGTGTGTTGAAATGGGTAGAGGAGGCCTCTATTTATAGGTAATCTGGATAAGGTGAATGAAGCCGTGCGGCTAAGAGCAACAGCTAATGCAAACCGTGCGGGCTTATCCCGAATGACTCAAAGCATTCTAGAACCATGCAAGGTGGCAAATTCTAGAATCCTCCTTCCTAATTAAGAAAACGTGTTTCTTAATTAGGAAGGATCCTCTTCAGCCCTTATTTAATAAAAAACAGCTCCTAATGTTTCCTAACGCCGGAAGGTCTGGGAATTACCGGAAAACTTACCGAAATTGTCGGGAAAATTAACCTAAGGCATGAGCGATTTGGATACTTACGAAGCCCCTCGGCAACGTCACTTGCAAGGCAAGTGGGGTTGTCGATAGAAAAGGATCCGATCTCGGCGAATGCCGAGACGGATTAGATGACCGAGACGGCCGAGTGGCCGAACCTTTTGGAAGGCTACCTACGTATCCCTGAGGAATCAAGCCAGCCGTAGTTCGGAATAAGATCCGCCGAGGAAGGGAGAAGAGAAAACTAGTCTCTTGTCCGGGGAAAATAGAAAATGACCTAGGAGGTCAAGCAATTGATCCTACTGGGATATGCTAGAAGTGACCAAGGTGGTCTCTATGAGGGATTACTTCATCACCGAGGAGCGACGAAGGAACAGGGTGACCGAAGTGGTCGGATGGCCGGACCTTTTATAAAAGGCTACCTACGTATCCCTGAGGAATCAAGCCTTGATCGTAGTTCAAGCATCACTAGATAGTTAGGAACGATGTCTAGGATTCTTGAGATTTTGACAATTAATGGAGGCCGTCACACCGATTGACAATTACCGGAGGATGTCACCTAATTGAAACTAGAGCTTACGTCACTATCGAGTGGATAGAGGTAGCTAGAGTTTGGTGAACTTGAGCATACGTCTCAATCCCTTTCGAATCGTAGATATGGGTTGCTAAAGTTTGAAAAACTTGAGCATACGTCTCAATCTCTTTCGAATCGTAGATATGGGTTGCCAAAGCTAGAATGATTTAAGCATACGTCTCAATCTCTTTCGAATCGTAGATATGGGTTGCCAATGACTTGAGCATACGTCTCAATCTCTTTCAAATCGTAGATATGGGTTGCCAAAGTTTGAATGACTTAAGCATACGTCACTATTCATGACAGAGGTAGCTTAAGTTAAGAAGAACTCGACACTGAGGTTGTCACCTAACGTTATCCCGTTATAACGAAATTAACTGAGGTGACTCGGGAATAGAGCTTGATTGCTTAGGAGATAAGGGATATCTTCGAAGAGGGTGTTATCTCGCTAGAGGATAACGAGGATTGGAGGCCCAAGTGGAAAGTCCAAGGGAAAAATCGTAATTTTTGCTCGTAGCGAAAGAGGCCGCCCGGCATGAGAGGAAGGAAAAGAAGCCGTACTACTGAAACCTGATTTTTACAAATTATTTAAAACAGATTTGAACGGGCTAGTGGGCATTGTTGCCGCCCATTCAGCCGAGAGAGAGAGAAGAGAGAAGAAAGAATTTCGAAATTCTTTGAATTCCCTTGCTTCCCTTGATTTGAGATGGATCCGGCACCAAGACAAGCAAGGAGGAATGTTTCCGCCGCCGCTAGATGGAGGAGGAAGGAGCTTGTCCTGACGAATAGGAGGTATGACTTTCTCACTCCTCCATCGGAGCTCTATCCGGGAAGGAGGGATCACAAATCGACGAACCCGCGATCGGTTGGGGTAAGCGTTCTTATTTGGCTCAAATCCGATGATTTTGCTTGATTTTTGAATAATTTAGGGCTTAACCCGAACTTAGGAATTTTCTAGGATTTTCTTAGGATTTTTGAATGATTTTGAGATGCATGAACAACCTATGAGGCTAAGAATATGCATGTGCAATTTATTTGATGAAAATTATGAGAATGACTCACTTTTTTCTCGCAAATGAAGTAAGAATGAGAATTGTCTAAATATGAGACGGAGTTCTTGCCTTGTGCTAGAACTAGGTCAAAATTCTGATTTTCAATGAGAAAACATGATTTTGGAAGATGAAAATGATTCATGCATGCCATTTTATTTGAAAAATAATGCTTATGTGCAAAGAATTGTGAAAATTATGATTTTGTGCCTTAGGAAAGCAACGTGCTTAAAATGACGTGTTTCAAATGATGAAAGTCACGTTTTTGATGCAAAAGATGCTAAAAAGACTTGTATGAATGCTTTTCTTTTGAAAAATATGTGCACTTTTGTGACTATATGCATGCTTTTGAAATGAGATGAAGGACTCGACACTTCTTTTGATGTGCTTGTCTACAGGAGAACAAGTCTAGGGGACCATCCGAGATAGCAGTGAATCTTTGGCGAGGATGCCGGATTTTGAGAAGAATGGGGTGAACCCTAAAGAGTTGGTGAGGGCTACCGGTCCGGACGCTGCTTTTGTGGAGGCCATCGGCACGGGATTCACATCACCTCAAAGAGCAAGGGCCTCGGTTCGTGCTCTTTCGAGTTTTCGTGGGACTCTACTCATAGTTTCCACTCGAGCCGGGGAGAGCTTACCGTGACTCCCGCCGATTTTACAATGACATCGGCTCGCAGCTTCACCGGGAGGCCCGTGACTTGAGAGACCACATTACACTCGAGGAGTTCCGAGCTTTGGTTGATTTGAGCCGATTCCCAAGGGATTGGGTATGGAGACGAGGAATGTCGAGGTGGCAGCCCGTAACCGCATGCGGGACTTTGCCGGTAGTGACGTGATCGCCCACCACCGGTTAGAGCTTTCGTGTGGTTGATGCCGTCGCCACTATCTTTGCTAATTCTCGGGACGCTAGCCATGACTTGCCTCCTTGACTCTTTGGTTGATGTGGATGGGATAGGGACGGCCCTTGGGGAGAGGCCGGATTGGCCGAGTTATACTTCTCTCTCGGACATGTACAAATAAACAAAGCCGCTTCTATGGATCGCTTTCTCATTTGCCCTCGAGGTAGCCTCTCTTTCTCTTCTCTTTTCTTTCTCGTCTTGAGACTTCTTATGAGAAAAATGACCTTTTTGATGTTTTTGAACATGCAGCCTCGGTTTTGCGAGGTGATCGGGTTCTTTCCTTGGAACCAGCAGAGTGATATCACCATTTTCCCCGCGATGGTTCGCCGGAGGGGAGATGTGAGGGATAGGTTCACTGGGAAGACCCGGATCACTTTCGACTACAAGATGGTGAAGCCTCGTGCTCAATAAGGATGGACCGGATGGAGTGGACTTCTACCCCGGGGCGTATCCTGAGATTTTGCCGGGAGATGCTATTGAGGTGACAAGGCAGGAGGTGGCTCACTGGCCGACTTGCGACATCATATATCCTGGGGACCGCTTTCGAGGCAAAGCATGGTCATGTCCCTCCATCGACGCCATTACTCCACACGATCCTCCAAAGACGGATGCCGCAGCCTGTGGACCGGGCAAAGCGGATGAGATTGAGAGGTACTGTGGAGGTATAGCTGCATGAGGAGTATTTTGACATGGGTACCCCTACGCCGTGTTTGTGGAGCAACCGCCCGAGGACGCCACGTAAGCCGACGAAGCCGGCGGTCACTGTGGATACGGGGAGGATGAGCCTATCGACCCGCCTATCCCTCCCGCACACCTCTCATACGTCGTACACCTGAGTACCGAGGAGGATGAGGATTCCCGTCCCCGACACGAGGGAGCCCCGATACCCCGCCACCTCGATAGCACCGTGAGTATACTCTAGGTCTTATTCCCCTTTTAGCTTTTCGATTTTCTCGTTTTTTTTGCAATTTCTCCGAGATTTTTCTCGAGATTTTCTCGAGATTTTCTTTTCTTTTTCTCAGTTCCAGCTCGCACCTATGACAAAGTTGGTCGTGCAATGTGGCCGGAAAGACGTGTGCCGATCCTTGGTCAAGAAGCCGGCTCGCGCTACTAAAGCGTCAACAAGCGTGCAGAGCCTCGTGCGCAAAAGGAGGCATGTCTGGGGCGCAAAGATCCTCTTCCTCGGCCGAGTACTCATCCAAAGGCCGTGCCTCGTGGGCGAGGTCCTAATGCCGATATCTTGAGCAAATGGGCGGAGTACGAGCACGACAACATCCCTCTTTCCGACGCGAGCGACCAGAGGACGTGATGAGAGAGCCTAGCGTCTATGAGCCGAGCAAAGGATGAGGAAGAAGAAGAATCTCGAGGCCTAGGGGGTCTCTAGAGTAGATTTGGAACAAAACAAACAATGAACACTTTTTTATGCACAACTTGTTTATTTTTGCTTTATTTTGACGCCGGTGGGGCGAAGACATTGTATTTACGCTTTATTTACTTTTCTAATTTATGCTTTTTCAATTTGCATATTATCCGAGCCTCTGGGGCGACTTTTTTGCTTGGAATTGGGGCCGAAACCGGGCCAAAATAATATATAATGATATAAAACCGCTTGGGTGGCTTCTCGGACATGTTTTTGTACATGTTTTGGTTGAGAAAGTGGGGTGAAAATCTCTTTGGGCAGCAACTTTGGTTGCCGCAGATTTGCAATTTACATCGTGCAAATGAAGCCGTGCGCATGGCCTCGAGGGCAAAAGAGGCCGTGCGGCTCACGCCTGTCCTGGATCGGTCATTTTTTGAATAAAACCAAAGCTTGGCCATTTCATTTTATTTTCAACCCAAACTTGTTTCAACTGCTCCTGTGGCATATTTTGGACCTAAAGACACCACCTTTGATCACTTTTGCGATGGAGAGGCCCGTTAGACTACAAAGGGGGAAGAGAGACCATTTTCTCGTCCTGTCTTCAATCTTGGGCGAGACATAACTTCCAAAATCACAAGGGGCCGCTTGATTCTTCCTTCAAGATCAAGTCTTTATGGCATTTGAGGGATCTCCCGCCCGATTGGGACCCGTTGAGAGCCGCAAAGAAAGTTCTCGGGACGTCCGAGACATGTTTATCGCTTTTCTTACAACGAAATCGTCCCAACGCACGAAGACTTCAGAGCCTTGATTGGGGTCCCGAGACCGAGGCTATATCTATTCCGCTGACGGAGACGTGCCGATGGCGGTAAAGCTTGCATCTTTTCTCGCAGATTCCTCCGGGAGAGGCCGAGGAGATGATGGTAGCCTCTGACAGATTGACCTTTCCGAGATCCCGGCAAGTGCCTGGATCTCCGCCTATGGCCGCTACCATGGTGGCTATGGACGCATTTATCCTTTGCGTCTTTTCGTTCTCGTTTACCGCCGAGTCCGTGGGGATTTGTCACGGTGGTCTCCGGGACATGGTCGAGACCGCAGTGGCCGGGAAGGATATCGTCCCACCGGTTTTGGGGGAGACTTTGCATGGGATCGACAGGATGGCTCTGGGAGACCATTTCATGAGGTCCGGAGTCCGCCGTGTTGACTTTGTGGCCGCAGGAGAGGCTCGGGGCTTTGCCTGGGCTTTGCCGACTCTGCCCTCGGGTGATTTCTCGGAGAGGTGCACCTAGGCAAGCAGACCAGTGGTAGCCGGGAGCCGATGATGGCTAGGCTATCCACTTCGGACATCCGTTGGTGGATACCACACCGGAGGTTGCGCACAGAGGATATTTCAGAGTCTTATGCCGCGAGGGTTCCGTGGATTCTCGCCGGTCATCCTTCTACATACCCCGCTTGGTATCCAGTGCTTTGGGGCTTTACAGAGCCTTTGAGTGACTCGGGAGGACATCCGGACCATGGAGGTGATGTCTCTAGACATGAGGGACCCACAGCCTTCACTTTTTTCTCGAGGGCTTGGACATACACCGCTTTCCCACCTGTGGCTATCTTTAGGAGCAGAAGAGCACGATCTTGACCACCGTCTACTGACCGGTACGAGAGGGAGATGGGAGCGACTCAAAGTTATCTTGGAGGATAGACGCCGAGTTTTATTGGGCCGACCACGACTCGAGTAGGACTCGAGGGAGACCGAGGCTAAGGCGAGTTGCCATAACCAATCGTGTGACTTGGTCGTGACATGGAGGCTCTGCACAAGAGGTTGTCCGAGGTTGCTCATTCGACCGAGTCTCGTAGGGAGGAGATACGGACTCGTGCTCGTATAGAGAGAGCGCTTATTGACACGGGGTTGGTAGAGGCTCCAAAGTGAGGATACCGCAGGTCGGGATGAGGGATACCGACATTATTGAGAAGAAAAGGAAGAAGACTCGACGAGGCCGAGGAAAAGGGAAGAAGACTCGAAGAAGACTCGCCGAATGACGACCGACAAGTCTTTTCTCAAGATCCTCTTATTGCCATTTGCAAACACATTAGTTTATTTAGGCATTTTATTGTATTTTAGATCTTTTTTAGCAAAGTTAGCAGAGTCAAGAGGTAGACCGTGCTTGAACTCATCAAGAAATTTTTGACTTGTAATGAACAAGAAATATTATTTTAGAAATTAATCAAGACATGTTTCATGGAAATTCAAATGTCTTATTACTTGGGACCCGTTTATGAAAACCGAAATACCCTTTTATTTATTGCTAAGGACGCACTTTATGGAAGCTTTATTGCCCTTTTTTATTGTTTAGACCGAACCATATATGGCCGCTCACGTTCCCTTTTACAAGAAAGGCTAAGGGGCTCAGTGCCTTCGTAGTTCATTCCGTGAACTAACAAAACTAAGTCTTTTTTTTTTTTTTTTTTTTTTTTTTCCGTGCAACCCCGTTTTTTGCCTAGACCGCCTCTTTTTGGGGTTTTTCAAATAGCCGGGTATTACTCTTTTTGCACTAAGATTTTTTCTTTTTTTTTTTTTTTTTTTTTTTTTTTTTTTTATTATTAGACATAGTATCTTCTGAGTTTATCACCGTTGACCGGGTGGACAAAGGGATTGCCGTCCAAGTCTCGCAAGCTTCATTGCTCCTCCCGACGCATCTTCGCACTACATAAGGGCCGATCCAAACGGGTTCCCATTTTCCCTGTGGGTTGTCTCTCGGTAGGGGGCTTTACTTTCAAAGCACTAAGTCACCCTCTTTGATGTTTCCGGCTTTGACTTTCTTATCAAACGCTCCGGCCATTCGCCTCCGGTAGGCTCGGGTGTGCTCCATGGCTTTGAGCCTTCTCTCATCGAGCAAGGCCAATTCATCATGCCGGCCAGAGCCATTCTACTTCGTTGACACCGTTTTCCAGAGGACCCTTAATGACGGGATTTCCAACTCCACCGGTAACACCGCTTCCATCCCGTAAGTTAGGCAAAAGGAGTTTCTCCCGTGGCCGTTCCGACAGACGTTCGTAGCCCTGCAGTGCTAGGTGCAGCTTTTCGGGCCAATCACGACCACGGGTGGCCATCTTCCGATGATCCGCCGAGTGTCTTATTAGCAGCCTTCCACACTCCATTGGTCCGAGGTCTCGTACGGGACGACTTGTGGCGAGTAACTCAATTCTCGACAGCAGCCTATCGCAGCCTCCTTCGAAGTGTGACCCATTATCGAAATGATCTCGCTGGGCACCCCATATCTCGCACATTATGTTTTCTTTGATGAACTCGGGCCACTTTTCTCGGAAGTGAGGACTTTGTAGACTTGGCCTCTACCCACTGGGTGAAGTAGTCGATGGCTACCAACACGAACTCGTGCCCATTGCTTCCTCGTCTGGGCTATTTTCCCTATCACGTCAATGCCCCAAGTTGCAAACGGCCAAGGAGTCGTCATGCAAGATGTGTCATGAGGTGGGAGATGGTTGAGGTTGGCAAACCGCCGGCACTTGTCGCAGTTCGGACGTGCCGGACGCAGCCTGTCTCCATGGAGATCCAAAGAGTAACCCATTCCGAGGATCACTTGCATCGTGGCTCGCATTCATGTGAGGACCGCAAGGACCATTGTGGACTTCGGTCATCAACTCTTCGCTCTTTCTTGAGTGACACATAAGAGGAGCGGTCCTTGATACCGCTTCTTGTACATGTTGCCTCCTAGATGACATAATGGGAGGCCAACCTTTTCGTGGCTCGCAAGCTTTTGGCTCGACTCCTTCTTTTGGTCTACCTTCTTCGTCTCTCGAAAGCCGACTCTCCGTCTTTGAGGAATTGGTAACTGATTGTACTCAAGGTTCCTTTATAGGCTCTGGGTCCTGTGTCCACTTCACAAATGTAAGGTCAGCTTCTCTTCTACCCACTCAAGGGCTTTATGGCTTTTCCTGGGATCTCTACCAATGAGGCTAGAGTAGCTAGGCATCTCGCGACTGTTTCTTTTCCCTGCAAGTAGTGGAAAGTCACTTCTTCCGAACCGTCCTAACTCCTCCATACGGGCATGATACCGTTGCAGATTAGTGGTCCACAGCCTTCCACTTGTTGGAGACTTGGTTGATGATCGTGGCCGAGTCTCCGTAAACTTCGAGCTCCTTGACATTTCTTTTCTAAGGCAGCCTCCAAACCAAAGAATGCAAAGCTTCATACTCTGCGACATTGTTCGTGGCAGAAAGTTCAACTTGAGGGCTATGGGGGTATGCTCATCTTTCGGATCGACCAATAGCATTCCTACACCATTTCCTCTTTTGTTAGCGGCTCCGTCAAAGAACAATTGCCATCTATTCTCGTGCTCAACCGCAAAGATCCCTTCATCTCGGGAATTGGGGTTCAGCCCTCTCGTCTTCATTACTGGGAAGTTCGCCAGTGATCTCGACAATGCTTGACCCTCGATGGCCTTTCTCGGTCACATAGTTGATGTCGTATTCGCCAAGAAGAAGGACCACTTCGCTAAACGCATCGAGAGGGAAGGCTTGTCAAAGATGTACTTGATGGGGTCCATTTTCGAGACCAAATTCACAGGCGGGCTTCGCATATAATGCTTCAACTTGCCGACTACCTGCACTACCTCCCGCACAGTGTCTTTTCACATGCCGAGTAATTGAGCTCACTCCCCGTAGCTTCCTACCGACAAAGTAAATGGCGTTTCTACCCGAGAGTCTTTCTTCTCTCGGGCAAGATAGCTCCAACCGCCGTGTTCAGGATAAATGAGATAGAGCGTAAGAGGCTTCGTCTATGTGGGGGCATAGTACCGGGGATGTACTAAGTATGCCTTGATCTCGTCAAAGGCATCTTGGCATTCTTCGGTCCATTCTCGTGTCCACATTCTTCTTCATGAGCTTGAAGATGGGCTCGCACATAGTGGTCAACCGATTGACGAAACGGCCGATGTACCGCAATTTACCCATGAAGCTCTTGACTTCGTCTGGGTTTGAGGTGGCCTCATATCCATGATGGCTTTGATCTTTCTGGGGTCAACTTCTATACCTCGCTCCGTGACCATATACCCAAGCACTTTTCCCTTGTCACTCCGAAGGTGCATTTGGCGTGTGGTTTAGTCTCATGGAATGCCGTCTCAACCTCTCAAAGAATTTTCGTAGGTCAACAAAGTGCCGCCCACCCTCTCCTTTGGAGTGGATTATCATATCATCTACGTAGACCTCAATCTCCTTGTGGATCATGTCATGAAAAAGCGCGGTCGCCGCCCTTTCGTAAGTAGCCCCGCATTCTTGAGCCCGAATGGCATTACCGTATAACAAGAGGTTCCCCATGGTGTGGTGAAGGCCGTCTTTTCTTGGTCTTCCTCGGCCATCTTGATCTCGGTTGTAGCCTCGCAAAACCATCAACGAAGGATTTGACTTCGTAGTTGGCAAAGTGGAGTCCACCAGATGTCTATGTTTGCGTAGGGTAGTCGTCTTTGGGGCCGGCCTTGTTCGCATCTCGGAAATCCACACAGCAGCCGCACCTTCCCATTGGCCTTGGTTACGGTCACGATGTTGGACAACCATGTCGGGTATTCAATGACTCGATGAACCCTACCCGCAAAGTAGCTTCTCAATTTCTTCCTTGACCTCGTAGAGACCATTCCGGCTTGATCTTTCTCGCTCGCTTATCGGCTTAGCATCTCGGTGCTAGAGGGATTCTCGTGCTCTACTATCGAACCGTCTAGCCCCGGCATATCCTTGTATGACCATGCAAACACGTCGACGTATTCTCCGAGCAAACGATCAATCCGTCCCTTTCAACCCCCGGAAGAAGCTTCCAATCTGTGTCTCTTTAGGTTCCTCAATAGTACCCAAGTTCACACTTATCAAAACCTCCTCGGCAAACTTGGGCCCGGTTTTCCTTTTTTCGAAACCCGCTTAAAGATTTCTTTAATGTATTGTTCGTTTAGTGTGTTTGCATCTTGTTCAAATGATTCATTATTAACTGTTGTTAAGTTTTGAGTTAATTTATCATTTGTTAAGTTGGCAATAAGAGGATAATCGTAAAGATTTGTCATTTCATTCAAAATAAGGGGAAAGATGACATCGATTACATTTTCATAATCCTCAGCGTGAGGCCTTCTGATGACTTCCGAGGACCGGAATTCAAAGATTCCCGACTCGACCGAATAGACAACAGGTGTTTGACACGACCGGGTTGAGAAGGACGGGGTACCAATCCAAGCTCCGTGATCATTTGCCGTCGATCGGCTATCGGCCCCGAGAATGTCTCCCAATTCTTCAATGGCATTTCGCCTTAGTCACCAAAGTGCGAGGATCAAAATGACTTTCACCATCGTCTCCAATAACGGCAACTATCTCATCGTCTCGAATCAAGTCAATCAAGTCTCGGGATTTGTGCTTCTTCGTCAAACAACTCTTGCAAACCCCACCGACCGTCTTCACCGCCGGCGCCTTCTATCCGGGCCGATCTTTGGAAGAGCTAACTCAAAGGCGGAGAAGTCCATTGTCCCGATGCCGACTCTTTGACACCGGCCGGATTTCCTTCAAGACGTACTCATTCTCGAACGGTAGTGGTAGCCCTGTGGATATCTCGGCAAATCAAGGAACATTCTTCGAACGGGATTGGCCGGCTTTCCCTAACTTTCTCAAGGTTCTCCGTAAGGGTTTTCGCAAGGAGATCCGCGATCACTTTCATCATATTGTGTCCCTCCTTTTGTAAAGTAATGGGTCGAGACAGACCGTAAGGATGGAGCCGGACCCTTCACCTTTCGTGCCTTTAGCTTTTCTCGGCATCCCGAGAGTTCGGTTTGTACCCCAAGCCATATCTCGGTAGTCTGCTCCTTCACATCAATGATGGTGTTACGACCTTGAAGTCTTCTACCCAATCCAAGTCCCTAAGATAACCCATTTTTCGCATCATTCTCATGGCAGAGGGATTTTATCGAAGTAGTGGTGAGGTCGGGCAACACACTTGTGCCTTGGAAGAAGCTACGGAGAATCCGGTCAATGCTAACCCTTCATCATCGTGCTTGATCTCCAATATCGGGATATCCCCAAAGGCCGGTTCCTTCTACCGTGACACCGTCTCCATAAATGGTGGTGATAGTTCCATCACTCGACCGAAATTTGACGCACCGATGCAAAGTAGAGGCTACCCCGTTTATCCGTGGATCCAAGGCCGTCCCAAAGAAGGCAAGAATGAAATCGGAATATCAATAACTTGAAAGTCAACGTCCATGACCTTTTTCCGAACCACATCTTGAGAGTGGCGATCCCCAAAACCGATCGTGCAAAGGGAGTCATAGGCCTTAATAGTCCGACTAGAAGGCTTTAAGTCCGTTGGCTTCGCATCCAATAAATCCATCATTTTAGCCGGCAAGACATTCATTGCACCCTCCATCGACTAATACCCGTGGTAATCGACGCTCTTCTAACCGGACTGTGATGTAAAGGGGTTCATTATGGCTAGCCCCATACTTTGGCAGTCCAAGTCAAGAAGGTAATGATATTTCCATAGTGTATGCTTCCAATCATTTGGACGACCTCATCTCGGGGTGACGTCTATGGGCACCATGGTCTTGGCCAAACTTTCTTCTAGCTTCAACTTATGAGGGTATGAAGAGGTCAACAGTGGACCATAAGGAGATATTGGCTTGGGTACACTTCAACCGAGTTAGGACTGATCCTCCTTATCGTAGTCGCTTTTCGCTTCGGCTTATAAGGTCTTTTTATCTCGTTTTTGGCTCGTAGACGGCGCTTCTTTTGTCACCCTTAGGCCGCTCAACATTCATCTCGCCTGCATCGAGTCATCACATAGACATTGGATTTTCCTTGGTCATTATTCCTACCGGAGGATTCTCACAATTCTTTCAAAGTCGAGGCGGATTCTTACCGGCGTATGGCCAATTTCGCCGATTGATCTCGATTGACGGTGCCGCCGGAAGCATAGGCGGCTTCCCGAATCCGGTCCTGTGTTACCGGCTTTTGACCTTTTCTCGAGTTTGACCGGCTGATTTCAACTTCACATTCTCCGTTTAAAGCTTTCACAGCCTCATTCAAACTTTTCAAAGTCAAGATGCAACAAGAATTATCACTTCCGGAGTTTGGAGCTTGGCAAATGGCTTTCTCATCCGAACCTAGCAACTTCTTTAACAGAGTAGGATCACATTCCTCATCACCGTCAAGCATGTCCTTTCTTTCCCCGGGGTCAACCTTCGACGGCATCTTTGACGTTGGCCAAACATTTTCTCGAAGTGGGAAATTCCATCATCAATAAGGATTTCTCAAGGGGTCAAACCTCATGGCGGGTTCCTTTTCCTTACCGTCGAGAGATTTTCCGGGCTTTTGGCTTCGGGCTAACCACTCCTCTATTGTCCCTTCCGCACTTCGACCGTGTCTTCATTGTCACTACAAAGAGCTCTCGTGGGAACTTTCGCCTTGGCTCTTATGACCAATGAGGGCAAAAGCAGTGTCGGGATACTTGACGCCATATGAGGGGTATCTCGTACTCTTCCTCGGGCTTAGGGATTACCAGAAAACATCATTATCATCGTAGGACATAAAGGGGACTGGGGTCGCTCTAAACTCGTGACTCTTTCCAAGGCATCCATACATTCTTCTTCGTACCAAGTTTCAGGAGTGACTACTAACACCGTGATAGAGTCTACCCTTCCCGATGAGAGTTTGGCTTCGCGACGCTTACATGTTCCCAGACGGTGGGCGGAGCCCACTTCCCTCTTTTGGCTAAAGCTTCGATCAAGTTCCTCCATTCACCTACCAAGTCCTTGTACGGAGTATTGAACTCTAGGATATAGGACTCATACACTACCTCATCTAAGCTAGCATCCTTCTCCGAGCCTTTGCATAGGCCGCAGACACACTTTGAAGTGATTTCATCCCCTATTCCAGTGTCCGTGGCTTTCTACCTCATCTTGCCCTTCGGTTTCACTTCCGTTGGCTCCAAGTCCATTCCTTTTACCAACCGTCATCATCGCCGTAAATCCATCCATTCCTATTCTCAAGCTTCCGACCGACTCTTCACCGTAGCCGTCCGAGAGGTAGGCAAATTCACAAGCGTTGACAAAATTGGAAAGGTCAAACCTGCACCGGGATTCCAAAGTAGGCTCAGCCGAAAGGAGGAAAAAGGTCCCGTGGGGGATGCAGAGGAAGCGAGGGTGTCGGGACCCTAACACTTGGGGTATTGGAGAAGACCGAGAAGGGACAGCTTTGGCAATGGGTTATATGAAGATGGGGGAGGGCATTGGTTATAGGCTAGCTCTTCTTCCTTAGCCATCTCGGTTACCCAAACCAAAGACTGTTCTCGTCAAATCGGCCATTCTCGATTCTCGAAACCGAGGATTCTCGCGAACCTGTCTCGAGGATTCTCGCGCTAACAAGTCGCCGACCCGGTGTTCTCACCCACTTCTTTCTCGCCGCGGGAAAGGGATAGGAAAGGTTTAGACTCGGGTAGGTGTTTAGTCAAGGCTCGTGCAATATGCAAATTAGAATCTTCAAGTTTACTTAAAATGTTGTCTTTTATTAATATCTATTTGGTTGGAAAAGGGGTTCTCGCCCTTCTTTTTCACAACTACTCTAGATCCCGGATCGCGGTTCCGTCACTACGTCTATAAGCCCCTCGTATTCCACCCGTATTTCGACCTCCCAGGTGGATGCCCGGCGAGGGTCCTATAGGGCACGCGGATCCCACCGACCGAGAGTAAAGAACGCTCCTATCGGGTCTAGCGGGTCATAGGACCTTTCAACGCACGAGCGATGCGGATTATAGTCAAGGCAATACCGGGAAAGTCTCGTCTCTCTGCCTTGACGGATCTTTGCGTAGTTTCGCTGAGCGAATGACGGTTTCGACTTTCGGTAATGTCCGAGAGAATAATAGGCATGGGTCGGGCGGTAAAAAGCCGGATGACACGGTGTCACATTGAACTTCGTTGCATACACGGTGCGTGGGTCGGAATCGAAGTCAATGCCGGCCAAGATCTTGCCAATTTTTCCTTGTCGGAATTTTGGCAGAGCTTCGCTTGAGCGAAAGATCTTTTGATTTTTGGCAAAGACTCGGTCTTGACTCTTACGCATTCCGTGCGGGTCAAGGTCAATAGTCAATGCCTGAGTCAAGATCCCACCGATTTTTCCTTGTCGGAATTTCGCAGATTTCGCTTGAGCGAAAATCTTGGCTTCCGTTATGAGCTAAGGCTTGACCTTTACGTGGGTATGCAACCGGGCTATATGACACGGACTAGACCAAAACCAACCAAAAGTCACGGATTTTTGAAACGTGTGACACGGATCGTGCATTGGTCGACACCGGCCGCCATGGGAGGTTGGAATGATTCCGTGCGCGCCCGGAGCATCGTAAGGTCCGTCCGTGATCGCAACCGGAACCACCCCGGTTTAAAGGACGTGCGTGCAAAGTGTACATGTGATATATCAAAGTGCGCGTAGTGTGCGGTCTCCTAAAATTGTTCCTTTTTGAGTTAAAACAGAATTTTCATAAATGTGTTTTAAAGGAATGATTTTCGGACGGGGAGAATGCAACACGTAAATTTTTCTCGGGAAGCCCCAGCCGCCGTGGAGCCGAGTAGCCCCAAGCCGCTAGGACTTGCCGATTAACCCTGATTTTTCCTGGTGGAATTGCCACTGAGGTCGTATGGTCAGAATCCTATGAGGATTAGCCGTACGACTGCATGGATCAATTTTCCATGTTCCACTCCTTTGCGATTTTTTATGCTCAAAGTATGCACGCCAAGATGCAAATGATGCAATGCAAGGTAAAGGAAGCAAGCACGATTAATGAAATTGACGACGGGAGTCTAACCCGCTCAAAGGGAAAAGCTTTCTTCATTTTTCAAAAAAAAAAATTTCGAAAAGGGATACTGGTACGTGGGATTGTTAAACCACCGGTTATCCCAAGCCCCGGGTTAGGGAGCGATACAGGAAGGTTAAGTGGGGTCCACCTATATACCGAGTATCGATTTTTGTTTTGAAAATAAAGCTTTTCTCCTTTGGGTTTTCCCTCAATGAGTCGCCAAACTGTGAATGTGTGCCCAAATTTTGTGGATTCACGCGAGTTTGAAGACATCCGAGTTATTTGAAAAACGGAGTCGCCACGCCATTTTGATTACCTCAAAACTTTGAAAAAAAGGTTTTTACTTGGGTTCGGAGGTTAAGTTACCCCTTGGGAAGAACGTTTGGCGTTCACCCAAAGTGCCTTGCCGGAGCAAGTCTCCCAAGATTTCGCAATCGTGCTTGCTTGCGTGCTGTCTTGTGTGCATGTGTTTGAGAAAAAGGGGGGGAGAGAATGTCCCAAGTTGTCTTCCGAACGTACAAACCATTTGTTGGTTGTCGCCGGATTCCTTGGAATTTTATGTATTTGGGATTATGATCCCGTCCTCATCTTATGACTTGTGATCATCGCATTTTAACCTCGGGACCCTCGGGACTTGCGTGATCGAGAGAATGACTCTCTTTGTGTCAAAGATGAGGTTCTTTAGAAAAGGAGGGTCCTTAGCCCATCAATCCGACGCTTTAAGATGGCCGAGCTCGTATAGAGGCTTCATACTCTTTCTTAAGCGATAATCGGAGATATAGGGTTCAAGGTTATCCCTTTCCAAAGAAATCGTGAACCTTTAATGGAAGGAACGATGTAAAGATAGGATCTTTTACACCGGTCCGTTCCAAGGTTGGGGGAAAGGGGAAATGCATGATGAAAAATGACTCTTTAATGAAAAGATGACATTTTTGGTTTTAGCAAATGATGCTTTTTGATTGAAAGAAATGATCTTTATGCAAGTGATGCGTAAAGATAGGATTTTTATGCAAATGATGCATTGGAAAAGGTTTTTGAATGCAAAGGATGCATTTTTATTGAAAAGATTGGATTTTTATGTGCAAATGATGCATAAAAATGACATTTTTATTTGAAAATGGGGGTTTTAGGTGCAAAGGATGCACCTTTATGAAAAAGACTACATTTTTATGACAAATGAGGTCTTAATGCATGCAAAAGGGAAAGGGGTGATAAAGATGTGATCTTTATGAATAAATGCCAAGTCCCAAGCAAGATATATGAATGCAATGAGCAAGTATATCAATTAAAAGCAAGGTTAGGGCGTGCGAGGTTACCAATTGCTTCCTTTGCTTCTTCGAACTGAGCTAGGAGGAGAGGTTGGTCTTGGGTCTTCAAGGAGGAGGGAGGTAGCTTCTTGGCCTTCCTTCTTCACCTTCTTGAGCTTGCACCAATATTCTTCACGCCTTGGGAGTGTTTATAAGTGTAGTGTGTATTTTGTGCCTCTATTGTGTGTGTGTTGAAATGGGTAGCGGAGGCCTCTATTTATAGGTAATCTGGATAAGGTGAATGAAGCCGTGCGGCTAAGAGCAATGAGCTAATGCAAATGCAAGGGCTTATCCCGAATGACTCAAAGATTCTAGAACCATGCAAGGTGGCAAATTCTAGAACCCTCCTTCCTAATTAAGAAAAACGTGTTTCTTAATTAGGAAGGATCCTCTTCAGCCCTTATTTAATAAAAACAGTTCCGGAATGTTTCCTAACGCCGGAAGGTCTGGGGAATTACCGGAAAACTTACCGAAATTGTCGGGAAAATTAACCGGAAGGCATGAGCCAGATTTGGGTACTTACAGTGCCCCGAGTGCGAAGAGGGATGAGCTCCAAACCCATCCGTTCCGCCCGCGAACTGGCCAAATCCCTGTACAAAGTCCTCCCCACCAGCCATGGGAGCATGCGAACCTCTCGACCTAGACGGCCTCGGCTCACGGACATCCACGCTCCTCCGGGAACTGCACCGCATGAACGCCACGAGCCTCCTAGCGTAGGCAGCCCACCCGTTCACCAGACTCATAGCCTCGTTGTACGTATGGCCAGACACCTGCGAACCAGGAAAGTCATCAAAAGGACAAGCAGAAAGTACACATGCAACATTTGCAGAATGCTACTATCAAATGCAGAAAATAAAAAAAGTGCTCACCGAAGCATTGGGGTCAACCCCGTATCGTGATCTCGGCTCATCCGGAGCGGGATCATAAGTCGCCACGCGAACCGGCCCAGCCCCTCGTACGCTAGCCTAGCACGCGGGACCGGAAGATCTCGAGGACCTCCAGTGACCTCGCCTCTCTATGCCGCACATGCGGGCTCCTCGCCTCATCCTCAAGAAAGTCTCATAGGCGGCCCCGCTATGACGTACTCGCATAGAACACGCCCGTCTATACCTCTCCAACTCATCCATCTAAGACGACAGGATGCCGCATGTGCAAAGGAGGATCCACCGCACCATCCGAAGAGACCTCGGGCCATGCCGACGAGTCACCCTCTCCCCGCATACATAGCGTCGCAATGAAGTCCCACCAGAGCTTCCGCCGCCGCGTAGTCTCGCTGCAACTGCACCGCGACATGATCGAACCGACTCCACCAGTCACCTAGATCCTCTCGTAGAACTCCCTGTTCAGTGGCCCGGGATATCTCCTCGTATGACACTCGAGTGCCAACTCGAGGAGACCGCCCTCTTCGCCTTCTTCTCGCCAAAACTAGCATGGCAGTGGAACAGGGTCTATACGCTCCCTAATGTCCCACCGCTGCGGATCGAACACCTCGTAGCACCGCACTCCGCCAAGCAAATGGAAAGTTATGTCGCCTACAAAGCGTATACATACGAGTACATAAAAGAGGCAAGGAAGAGAAAAAGTACGTGAACTTACATCCAAGAGCAAGCAAGAAACACTCTAAATGAGTGCTCCTCTCCCCGCGAGAACCCGTCCAGTGGAGTAGCAAAGCCTCGCCAAACCCAGCCTCCCCCACGCGAACCCCTCACGCGCATCCAAGTCTACCAAATACCCGAGCGCAGGGAAGTGACAAGACGTGTTAGAAGTCGGGAATAAAGTCGCCTGATAACGCGAACCAAAGGAACCCTCGAGCCAGCGCTCCGCGGTCATCCTCAAGGACCCACCCAAATAATTCGCGACACCTTCCTCCAAATGATTCTCCATCGGCCTCGTACCGAATGCCTAAGCCCCCGGCATCATTAATATCAAAACCCAGAAATAGCCCGATAATCGCCTCTGGTGTAACCATCAACTCCACACCCGGCCGTGTTGCCATAAGTCGGCAAAACCCGGTGATAGCGGCAAAGAAATCCGTGGGAGTCACCGTCGCTCCCCCATCTCGAAATGGAAAGTGTGGGTCGTATCCCACTGCATTTCGCTCAAAGCCACATACATGGACTCCGGCCCTCTCGCGCTTCGAGCTATCGCAGCCTACCGCACCGATGAATCCACCCAACCCGAGTCAAGCACTGCCGCCGCGGACTCCTCTCTCCCTCTCGAGCCACGTCCGGAATACCTCCCTACAACGCTCTACCGCCTCAAAGGCTCCCCGACTCTTCTGATTGTGGACGTCAACTATCCTCCACCCCTGCAGGTGAACAAAGCAAGGATACGTTAAGCACAGAAGCAACGTCAACAGAATGCACGAACGCATGTCAAAAGGATGCAATGCAGATACAGTTCTCATTCATTTCCTAACATATATTCCCAGCACTTCAAAAACTCCGTCGAATCCAGAACTTTCAAAGCATTTCGAAAACTCCGTCGAAACCGGAACTTTCAAAACCCTTCGAAAACTCCGTCGAAACCAGAACTTTCAAAGCATTTCGAAAACTCCGTCGAAACCGGAACTTTCAAAACCCTTCGAAAATTCCGTTGAATCCGGAACTTTCAAAGCATTTCAAAAACTCCGTCGAAACCGGAACTTTCAAAACCCTTCAAAAACTCCGTCGAATCCGGAACTTTCAAAGCATTTCGAAAACTCCGTCGAAATCGGAACTTTCAAAACCCTTCGAAAACTCCGTCGAATCCGGAACTTTCAAAGCATTTCGAAAACTCCGTCGAATCCGGAACTTTCAAAGCACTCCGAAAACTCCGTCGAATCCGAAACTTTCAAAACCCTTCGAAAACTCCGTCGAAGTCGGAACTTTCAAATTCTTTCGAACATTTCGAAAATTTACTCCGTCCCAAATTAAAGCTACTTTAATTTTGGAAAATGCATCTAGACATGGAATTTTGCAACCAAAATTTTTATGTCATCTACCCATAGTGTCAATTGAACTACATCCTAGTCAATTTCGACAAAGGTTCATAGCAAAGTCAAAAGCCCCAATCCGGGCACCAAAATCCCTAAGTTCATTCCTAGTCAAATTTCTAACATTTGAAAAATGCCCATTCTTAAAATTAATGGAATTTGAGGGAAGCTTACTTGTCTTTCGATCCCTCCTTCGAGTTGTGTTTGTCCCTAGCCGGATAAAACTCCGCCGGATTCAATGGATGAATGTTGGTTCGAATGGTCCGAACCAATCGCGTTCTTTCGTCATCGGTCCTTCCATGGCGAGCCATTGGTTCCTCAATCACCTTCCATAGCAATTTTCCTTCACAAATTCGAGCAAATCTTGCAATTTGGGGTGAAAATTCTCTCCTCCTTTCTCTCTTCCTCGTCGGCAACAATGGAAGAAATGGCCTCTTCCTTCCCGGACTTGGAGCCTGCATTTGAATGCTGTCAAACTCGGTAAAAGTTCCGGCTCGACTCTTAGTGCAATTTAAAAGATTCCTTCCAATTCAGCCCCTCAACTTTTGGCAAGTTCCAATTTTACCTCTTTTGGCCCCCCAAAAGTATAAAATTTCCTCTCGATTAGACATTTCTAACACCCCATCCCCCGAGGATAAATCCCTGCTAGTTTTCACTAACGCCCGTCTCCCGACGTTAAATTCTCGCTAGCTTCACTAACGCCCGTCTCCGCACGTTAAATTCTCGCTTAGTTTGCACTAACGCCCGTCTCCGCACATTAAATTCTCGCTAGTTTTCACTAACGCCGTCTCCGCACGTTAAATTCTCGCTTAGTTTTCACTAACGCCCGATCTCCGCACGTTAAATCTCGCTGACGTTTGACATTCAAACGCTCAATCATGTCTCCTGACATTCTCGACCTACTCCGTCTACGTACGTTAAATTCCCTCAACGCTGACCTTTGACATTCAAACGCTCAATCATGTCTCCGGACATTCCAATTACAATTCCGTCTCCGCACCTTAAATCCTGACGTTTGACATTCAAATGCTCAATCATGTCTCCTGACATTCCGGATACAATTCCGTCTCCGTACGATAAATTCGCTGACGTTTGACATTCAAACGCTCAATCATGTCTCCTCACATTCCGATTCCGTCTCCACGATAAATCTCGCTGACGCGACATTCAAACGCTCAATCATGTCTCCGACATTTTCAATTCCGTCTCCGCACGCAATCCCGCGACGACATTCAAACGCTCAACCATGTTCCGACATTCCAATTCAATTCTCTCCGACCTTAAATCCCTGGACGTTTGACATTCAAATGCTCAATCATGTCTCCGATTCCTTACAATTCCTCTCCGTACGTTAAATCCTCAATTGACGTTTGACATTCAAACGCTCAATCATGTCTCCGACATTTTACAATTCCGTCTCCGACCTTAAATCCCCAGCGACCGTTTGACATTCAAATGCTCAATCATGTCTCCGACATTCCGATTCAATTCCGTCTCCCGACCTCGCTGACGTTTGACATTCAAACGCTCGATCATGTCTTCGACATTCGACATTTCCGTCTCCGACGTTAAAATTTCTATCGAGACCATCGTTCACTTCGACCGCCGCCGTAAGTCCGATCGTTCCACCCGGCATCAAGGTAAGCTGCACAACAATACCTCTTCGGCCATCCTCGTAAGCCCGAAGTGCTCACCTTTTCACTTCAACAAGTGAACATTCATCCTTCCGTGTTTGTTAATAACGCCGTAACACAACCATTCCCATCGGCTCATCCCCACAGATAAACCGCCGTCATCGTAAGCCCAAGACCCAAGGCACGAACGCCTTCTGCCTCAGATAAACGTATCCTCGTAGCTCCGGTTTGAGGCGCCACACGCCTCGTATGATCCAAAGAACTCCCGGTTTCGAGGCGCCACACGCCTCGTATATTTCTGTAAAATCTGCCCGAGGTGCCACACGCCCTCAAAGGTTTCGTAAGTCCTGTGTTCGACGACTCACAATAGTCTCCATTCGTGTTCCGTACCGCGCGAATGGTCTCATTCAGGTTTAGACGCCTCCAACAAGCCTCGCCAGTCAAGGTCCCCGCGCGGCCTCGCACCTACGAACTACGATCGGCTTGATTCCCGCTCGGGATACGTAGGAATCCTTTTCGCTAAGGGTCCACCACCGACCGCCCGTGTCTCTTCCAAAGTAAGGCATCCCGATTTGGATCCTTATCTTTTCAACGACCCCACCTCCTTCGGAGGAGACGTCGCCGAGGGGCTAACTGTAAGTACCCAAATCCGGATCGTCAAAATCCGTTAGAAAGTTAACCGAAATCCGTTAACTGGCCCGCTCCAGGTTAATCGGAACTCGTTAAACTCCTTGTTACCATGCCAACGAGACGTCCCGGATCGCCCGAGCATCCCGACGTCGAAGCGTACTTGACACACGTCATCTCACGTAAAAGTATGGCTTTCCCGAAAACGCACTCCTTCCCAAGACTTTTCAGGGCATTTCTGACATTTTCCTGACTATTATTTTAAAAACGGACAAAACCGGACCGAGGAAACGAACTCCCACACATTTGGTGACTCGTGGACGCGTGGCAAGCATGCCACCTCCCTCTAGTCACCCTTCAATCAAAATTCAAAGGCTAAAAGACCAAAATACCCCGATTTGCAAGCCAAGTCCTACTTCGGACTCATCGTGCACATTTTTCGAAATTGTCAAGCCAAGTCCCTCAAATTCTCAAAATACCACAAAACCCCCGGGATTCAAGCCCAAGTCCGTCACGGACTCCTACCGCAAATTTCACCTATAAATAGAGAGGTCATGTCAAAGCCATTTGGACATAATTTTTACACCAAAATAATCACCACCCCTCACGGCCTAAGCTGTCCTCACCCTCCCGAGCCTCTGCTTTACCTCATTTTGCGTGAAATCTTCGTATTTCGATCAAATACGCCCTCTCCACTCCGAAACAACCATTCCAAACTACTTTCCGTATCCCGTATACATCCTCGCGAGCCAAAGGAGTCGACCCTAGCCATAGGTATAACTCCCTCTCTCTAAATCTCCCGTTTCGTCTCGATTTACGCGCCGGCCGCTACAACCATTTCGAACAACTTTATTGAAATGTAGATGCTCTCGTCTAACGGGGTCCGATACGTTTTAGCCCTCGATCCTCTTCTCTTTCCGTAAGAGAAGTAATCACGGGTTAAAACGGCTCCGACCCCGTTTCGTTTACTTTTTTGTCATTTACCACTTCCGGATCGATCGATCCGTTGATCGTCATTTTACAATTCCGAGCCGTTTGGCCTCGTTGATCGTCATTTACAATTCCGAGCCGTTTGGCCTCGTTGATCGTCATTTACAATTCCGAGCCGTTTTGGCTCGTCGATCGTCATTTACAATTCCGAAGCCGCTTTGGCTCGTCGATCGTCATTTACGAATCCGGATCGTTTGGTTCCGTTGATACCGCCCTTTAAATACTGTCATTTACAAGTCCGACCCGTTTGGATCGTGATAGTATTTACTTTTCAAAGTCTGAGTCGCAACCCGATTCGTCGATCGCATGTCATTTAATACGCTTTTTCCCGTAAAAATCGTTAACAATGTAATGCCCGGTTCAAAACCGGAGTTCGTCCTTCGAACTTTCTTTCAAAATGCGCGAAATGACGTTTGGCATCCAAACGCTCATCTTCAAACTCAAAGCCGCCATTTGACACTTAAAATCATTTAATACGCATTTTTCCCGTAAAAATCGTTAACAATGACTCGCACGGTTCAAAATCGACGTTTGCCACGCAAACGCTCATTTCAACTCAAAATCGACATTTGCCACGCAAATGCTCATTTCAAACTCAAAACCGACGTTTGTCATTCAAACGCTCGTCTTTTCAAAAGTCACCTAATCAACGTTTGTCATTCAAACCAAGATTAAGCTTGTCATTCAAGTCCCCCCATTTCAAAAGACACACACACACACACACGATTTCGAGAAAGGTAGAAAGACTCGTCATGCGAGGCGTTTCGGGCGATCTCGTAATACTCTACCCGAAACGTAACTTGACCTCCGAACCTAACAATCTCTGGTACAAAAAAAGCTTTTTACTCGTTTTTGATGCCAATAAAAATGATCCCTTTTTTCAAAGCCTTTTCCTAAGTTTTTGCTACCAATAAAAACGACACATTTTCACAATAGCCGTTTCTCAACGTTTGGGCTCAAAATACAAAAACCGCGTGGCGACTCCTCATTTTGTTCCTTCCCATGAAGCGAGGTCTCAGACACCAACCCCTCCGCGAAAGACAACCGCCTTTTCCGCGTCCCCCGCCCGCGCGCGAAAAGATCGGGTAATTTCAGGACCAAAAGGACATCTTCTTGTCATGTGTGAAGTCGATACTTAGGGAAGCCATCGGGAAAGGCTGGTATCCGGATTTGCGAGAAATGGTCGGAATGGGAGCTAGGAGTGAGAATAGATTGTTCAACCAAACCCCGAACGCGAATGCTAGTGGAAACAGTGGTAGTGGAGGTTTCTGTGGATATCGGACAAAGAACCTGGGCCCCGCCGTGGCGCCAAAAGGAAGAGAAATAGTTAAGGATAACATTGTCAGCAACCTGCAAGGAGGAGGAAATAATGGTTCCAATGGTTAAGGATAACATTGTCAGTAACCTGCAAGGAGGAGGAAATAATGGTTCCAATGGTGGAAGATTTCAGCCAAGGCCACAGAGAAAGTTTGATGATTTGGGTATGACTACAGAGGAGGTCTACAATGGATTACTCAGGACTGGGATGATAAAGCCATTGGAGAACTACAGACCTGCCAATCCTAATCCCAATCTGGATACAAGTAAATATTGTCGGTTCCACCAGTTTCCTGGGCACACCACCAATACTTGCTTCTCGCTCAAAAAGATTAACCAAGGGTTGGTAGATGAAAAGAAGATTGAAACGTCCCCCCGTCCTAATGTCGTCAGCAACCCCCTGCCTAACAACACTGTGAATCTCATGGACTTTGGCCAAGATTATTTTGTTAATGTAATAGAATTTGGGGAACCCATGGATGGAAAGGTTAGTGATGATTGTAGTAGGGATGTGACTGATGTAAACTCTTGTTCTGATGAAATGAAAGATAATTTCTGCTATGTTTTGTATCTTGACGATTTGTATGATCTGAATAATACTGTTGATTATGATGATTACGAAGGGAGTTTGATTGCCCACACCATATCTTCCATGGTTCCTAGGGATTCCCCAATCTCTCTAGAGGAACTCAGGATAGCGGCTAATGTGGATGCCCCATTGTCTATAAATGAGATAAGGCAGGCGGCGTGGCCATACAGAACTCGTCTGTCCCGATTTCGCTAGCGTAACTCAAGGAGGCCAATAAAGATTTTGTGGTTGAGAAAGATCGGAAGTTAATTTGCCGACTAGATCCGGGAAGAATGTTGGGAACCGTAAATGAGACAGATCCCTCCGGAAAGGTAAAGCAGCTTGCAAATCCCCAATCCTCTCGTAATCCATACAAACCTAAGAGATGAAGAAGTCTAGGAAGATCCAATCTTGACGCACCAAGAGAACACAAGCCGATATCTCTTTATGGTCTCTACTTACATCCTCCTACCCTCATAAGCTGAAGTTAGAAGAGGCCCTGGCCAAAACGAAAGTGTCTGTCAATGCCACCCCAGATGAAGCCTGTCACTTAATCGGGACTGCACAGTATGGAAACATTATTACTTTCACGGATCTTGACCTGCCTGCTTATGGTGCGAAGCATAACGAGTTTTACACATCACAAGTTCCCCTGGAAGGATGGCGGATTCCCCACGTGTTGGTAGATAATGGGTCAGCTCTGAATGTACTCCCTGCTAAAATGATGAGTATGTTGGACATTAATGCACAAAACCTTAAACCATCCAATCAAACCATAAAGGTTTACGATTCCACATCCCGGGCAGTGTTGGGAATAGTCTCTCTCGAATTTGATGTTTGGGGGTAAAGAGATGATGGTAGATTTCCAAGTTATCGATATTCCGGTTACATTCTCAGCGCTATTGGGCATACCATGGATTCATGAAATCGGATCCATGGCCTCTACTCTCCACCAATGTCTAAAGTTTGTGCAAGACGGAGTCCTGACGACTATTTATGGTGATAGTGTCACGATTGGGGAAACCAGTACTAATACCTTGCCGGTGATGGAAATTAAACTTGACTAGGAAAACTTGATGCTTAGTGGTTTTACTATTGAGAAGCCCAAAGGACAGGTCTGCACCATAGACTTGACAACCTCCTCCGACAAGATCCCCGTGTTGCTAAAAATGATGAGAGATGAGCCTATATCCCCGTGTCCGGGCCGGGAAAATGCCAAGCGAGGGACCGTGTCGCCTTGTGGTACCGTAAGCCAAAAGGAATAGGCGAGGCCTAGGGTATGTTATGACAAAAGAAGATAAAGCGTATGATAAGACTAAAGCGTTTAAAGAAAAGATGGCCTCGAGTTTGCTTTGGAAAGAGGTACAATAGGCCTGAGATGCGCCCGTACAGTTGGTCTTTGAATCAACACTTTGTCAAAGAGGATGGAGAAATGTTCGTTTGCCCAGAACCGAAACTAAGCCAAGTGGGAGAAAAATTGAAAACGATTCGGAGGTTTGCCAGCAATCAAAACCCTGTGAAGGAAATGCTTGTGAGTTTGCCAAGAAGGCCAGGTGCCACTGCTACTTATGAAAACAGCTATCATGTCTGGGGACCCGATTATGTGAACCGGTTTGAGAAGCTTGCTCTGCATGAACCTGTTGTGCACAAGATTCGTGGTGCAGATCCTATAGATATTGACGGTGATTTGGCAGAATTGTTTGAGAATCAGGGGCTGTCTGAACCCGAAGGTGGTGTGTCTACAGAGAAGTTGCCTGCAGAAGGGTTTGTTCTTGTTGAAGATCTCAGAGATTTGATTGACTTTTCCTCTGATAGCGAGGTGATAGCTGTGTTGGAGTTTGAAAAGGGACCAGTTGCAGATCTGAGTAGTTTGAAGACCGTCGCAGAGGGGCCGCTACAGAACTGGACTTCATTTCAGGGACCAGTTGCAGACAGGGAGACTATGATTGGAAAGCTTGGGCTCAAACCTCGTCCTTGCCCCTCTGAGTCTAAATTTGTTCCCCGTGTCCTGAGTCAGTCCTCAGAGTCCCTTGTAATTGAATTTGAGTCTTTCGATCGGTCCGATGTCCTCACGACAGAAGACCGTCTTCGAGTTGTAAACACTATTTTTCCTTATGCCTTGAATAAAATGGTCGACCATTCTGAGTATCCCGTGATTGCCAATCTAACAATTGAACGCTTAACTAAAGTTAATCATCAAGATTTAAAAATAATTAAGCCAAATTCAATTGAAGATAATGCAGACTTAATAGATGACCAAATTTTAGAAGATAATTCAAAGCAGGTTTGCGAATAAAAGGAAAGCCGGGCCCAAGCTGCCGATGAGGTATTGACAACAGTGAACCTGGGAACAGTCGAAGAACCCAAAGAAACACAGATTGGCAGTTTCTTCTCCGGAGATGAGCGGGTCGCCCTGGTTGAATTGCTTAAAGAATATATGGACGTCTTTGCTTGGTCTTACAAAGATATGCCCTAGGAAATTTGGATTCATTCTATCGTAGAGCACCTGGATACCCCTAAATCCGCAGATTAAGCCGATAAAGCGTAAGTTGAGGCGGATAAAACCGGAGTGGTCCTTACAGGTGAAAGAAGAAATTGAAAAACTCCTACGGGTGGGCTTCATAAAGGTGATTGAATACCCAACTTGGCTGGCAAACATAGTTATGGTCACAAAAGCGAATGGGAAGGTCCGAGTTTGCGTAGACTTCCAGGATCTTAACAAAGCCAAGCCCAAAGATGACTTCCCCTTGCCAAACATTGATATGCTGGTAGATGCAACTGCGAACTACGAAGTCAAATCCTTTGTCGACGGTTTTGCGGGTTATAACCAGATTAAGATGGCCGAAGAAGATCAAGACAAGACAGCATTCACCACTCCTTGGGGCACTTATTGTTACACTGTGATGCCGTTCGGGTTGAAAAATGCTGGGGCTACCTACCAGAGGGCCGTCGACACCCTATTTCACGACATGATCCACAAGGAGATTGAAGTGTATGTGGACGATATGATTATTCACTCGAAAGGGTCAGACGGGCAGCACTTCACGGATTTAAGGAAGTTCTTCAACAGACTCCGGGAGCATTCTATGAGGCTAAATCCCGCCAAGTGCACTTTTGGGGTCATCCGGGGTAAATTTTTGGGCTACATGGTCACGCAGAGAGGCATCGGCAGACCCTGCAAAGTCAAGGCTATTGTCGAGATGAAGCCACCTGTAACCGTTCCTCCGAAGTGAAAGGTTTCATGGGTCATCGCAAGACATCGCATTCATCAACCAGCTGACCTCCATATGTGAGCCAATCTTTAAGCTATTGAAGAAGAATCAGGAAGTGGTCTGGAATGAAGAATGTCAGCTAGCTTTCGAGAGAATCAAAGCTTACCTTGTCAATCCTCCTATTCTCTGCCCACCTCACGGAAATAAGCCTTTACTTCTATACCTGACGGTCACAGACACATCTATTGGAGCCATGCTAGCGCAAGAAAAGAAGGACTCCAAGATCGAGAATGCCATATATTTCGTCAGTCGTAAATTCCAAGGAAGCAAGTTGAACTACTCTGCCCTCGAGAAGACATGCACAGCTTTGGTTTGGGTGGTCGGAAAATTGAAGCACTATATGTTATCTCACACAGTGCACCTGGTCTCCAAGATGGATCCGATTAGATATCTGTTTCAAGGTGATAGAGGCAACATTTCCACCAGGTTGGCGAAGTGGACCTTCTTCTTAGCTGAGTTTGATATCAAATATGTGATCCGAAAGTTAATCAAGGGACAAGCTCTGGCAGATCAATTGGCTGATTTCCCCAGTACAGAATCCCGAGGACCGGATCTCCAATTTCCAGATGAAGGGATTCTTGTTATAGAAAATGGCAATCGATGGCAGTTATTTTTCGACGGCGCGACAAACAAAAGAGGTAATGGCATCGGGATGGTACTGGTAGACCCAAATGATATGCATACCCCCATTGCTATCAAGCTGAATTTCTTAGTTACCAACAACGCGGCCGAATATGAAGCCTGCATAGCTGGTCTTGAGGCCGCCCTAGAGCGACATGTGGATGAGTTGGAAGTATTTGGTGATTCCCAACTGATAATAAATCAAGCAGCCAATAGATGGAAAACCTCAGACCCGTGTCTCCAGAAATACCATGCTTACATTGCAGAACTCGTCGGCCAGTTCAAGGAAGTGTCATTCCAATTCCTGCTGAGAGATAAAAATAGATTTGTCGATGCTCTAGCTACTCTGGCCTCCTTGGTAGAAATCCCAGAAGGAAAGTTGATTAAACCGTTCAGGGTCGGTAGGCGAGAAAACCCTGCATACTGCTGTGAAATAGAGATCGAAACCGTCAATGAGCTGTGGTACAGTCAGATTTTCCAATATCGCAAGCATGGTGAAGCATCTTTCCCCATTTATAAAGAAGGAAACCTAAAGGGTATTCATTCCAAGAGTCTGCAAGCTTTGAAAAGGCTATCAGCTCAGTACGTTATAATCGGCAATGAATTGTGGAAGAAAAGGGAAGGTTGCCCTCTCCTGCTCTGTATTAGCAAAGAAAAGGCTCAGAAAGTAATGGAAGATGTTCACAATGGCGCCTGCGGACCTCATATGAACGCTAGATCTCTTATGCATAGCATTATCAGACTGGGCTACTTCTGGATTACTATGGAAACTGACTGTATTCAATTTGTGCCAACCTGTGACAAATGCCAGCGATTCTCCAACTTGAACCATATCCCTCCTCATGATCTCTACTGTATGAAAACTCCCTGGCCTTTCGCAACATGGGGAATTGACTTCATTGGGAAGATAACTCCATCTGGGAGCAATGGGCACTCATTCGTATTGGTTGTTGTGGATTACTTCACGGAGTGGGTAGAGGCTGCATCTTACAAAGTGCTCACAGCTAAGAAAGTGTCTCGCTTCATAAAGGAACATATTTTCTGCCGCTACGGAGTCCCAAATGAGATTATTTCTGACAATGGAACCCATTTTGAGGGAGAAACGGATCGCCTGCTTACTAAATACAGGGTCAAACGTCACAAGTCTTCACCATACAGGCCACAGACGAATGGTGTTGTTGAGGCTGCTAATAAGAATTTGGAAAGAATCATTAAGAAGATGGCTGAACAAGGAAGGGATTGGCCAGAGAAGTTACATTTAGCATTATGGGGCTACCGCACGTCAATCCGAACTGCTACTGGTGCAACCCCTTACGCCTTGACTTATGGAATGGAAGATGTCATGCCTATTGAGTTAGAAATTCCTTCCCTCAGGGTGTTGCTTGAGAATGAGATAAATGAGATTGATTGGCTCCAAAGTCGATACAACGAGTTGGCACTGTTAGATGAACGCAGATTAAAAGCCATGGAGCACAATCGGGCATACCAGAAGAGTATGGCCCGCGCTTTTGACAAGATGGTGAAGCCCAGAGACATCAAGGTTGGTGATTTGGTTCTCAAGATGAAGCCCGCAAATCAGAGCAGTGCATTGGGTAAGTGGGCACCTGTTTGGGTTGGACCGTTTCTAGTCAAGAAGATATTCTCCGGAGGAGCAATGCAGCTAGCGGATCTGGACGGTAACCCATTTTTGCACCCCGTCAACGGAGACAAGTTGCGGCGGTATTATGTGTAAGTGAGTCTTTTCTTTCCCCTCTGTAAATAAAAAAAAATGAAAATAAAGGCGCAACAAAATTGTCCCAGATGAGACTGAAAACCTCTCAAAAGGCAGTCCATGCAAAAATAAGGGACGCGCCCGGTGCTAAAAGAATATACCCACTAGGTCGAAAACCCTAAAAAGGGCGGTCTAGGTAAAAACAGGGTCGCACCATGTCCCCTTCGTCTTCCCCTTTCTTTAAACACAAAGTGGATTGAGTCGAACTACGGAGACCCGAGCCCCTTAGTTCTCTTACAAAAGGGGAACGTAGGCAACCACTTGTGGTTCGGTCTTAAAAATCTTTGCAAAGTCTTATGTCTTGCCAAAATGTGTTTTGATTACAGTTCTTAAGCTTTTTCAAAGGTTTATTTGGAGTTAATATTCTTTTTGATGAGTTCAAGCACGGCCTACTTTTGACTCAAATAACTTGTTGCGAATAAAAGAGAAATAAAATTTCAACATCCATTCTGTCTGCATTAAGGTAATCAAGGGATACTTAAATTATGTTCAAATAAGTCTCTCTCCCAAAGTACAAGCAAAAGAAAATTAAGGAGTCTTCTATCTCTCAGAAAAGTGTCTAGATGCTCGTCCCCGCTCCCGAACTCGTACCTCTGTCTTTCCTCTTCCTTGGTCCCCGGGAGGTCTTTGGCTTAGGAATGTCGAATAAGTCAGTTTGAGCCCGTCCCAACTCGATACTAACGCGCGCCGGTGGTTCAATCGTACCGGCCTCCTCAAAGCAGCCCTGACAGCTCTCTCTCGTCGCAAGGCCTCTCTGCGTGCACTCACCTCTGGATCATCCCTCAGAGCAGCCCTCGGTACCCCTCGCCTCCGATAATCCTCAGCAACATCACCGGTAACATTATCTGGATTCCCTCCGGCCTCTGTATCTCAAAAAGACCGACTGGATGGGTATTCTGCTCCCAAGTATTCCATGCGGCGAGCCTCTATTATCAGCTGTACGGGACCCTGTTGCTCTTCATACCAAATCAGATACTCCGTGGTCAAAAATGTAAACCCTCTGGCCTGGCGAAGAAGCTTCCGTGTTGGAAGAAAACCCTCCAAGAAGGATCTGCTGAAGAAGTGCACAGTCTGGGGCTCGGTCATGACCATCGGGATAGCATCGGTCATCAACCTCTCTCAAAGCCGGGATAATCTCGCCGAGGGTACCAATATTGCCTCGCTACCGCTGATGGGACACGTAATGAAGACACATGCAACCTCGGGCACCGACCACCACCGATCCATCCTGAATGTCTCTCATGGTCTGCAATCCCCACGCCGGAATCCAGAAGTTCAGATCAGCAGTCTCGTATCGTGTCAACCTCACCTGCCAACTATCAGCTGCCGCATCCCTTAGTAATCTGCGTTGTCTAGTCACCCAAGGCATTGCTGTCTGACCCTCCGGTAACGGCCCAATCAAGCGTAACCTCTCAGAAAGCCATAAAGATAGTAAAGTGGGGCTGCCCGCGCCCATGAAATCAGATCCCCCAGCTAGTCTTTCAAGGCCATGGTAAGTCTCAGCTAATAGCAGGGGTATAATGTCCATTTCCCCTTTGCCAAGCCGAATTTGATGAAGATCCACACCTCGGTCACCCCTAAGCTGTCTGACGACCTCCAGCAGCACACCTGAGCAAACTCCGACATATCCACAAAAGTAGTAGGCTGACAGGGTAAACAATACATGCATGTCCAGAGAGGTAGAAAGATCAAACAGCACCGGACTGGAAGATCGCAGCCGAGCCATCCGGGTTAAGTCTACAAGCTCACCATTCAGAACCATAGGTGCCACCTGATCTACTGGCAGGCACAGGAAATTCGATAACTGCTCTGCAACCGACTGTCTGTCTCGAGGGAATGCTACAGTTTCTGCCTCACCCAAACCTGTCAATGCTCTGAAATCCTCCATGGTTGGCGTCATATCATTGTATGAAAAAGTAAACACATGCCTCTCCGAATCCCAGAAATGCGAAGCTGCTCGGAGCAAGTCCCAATCAACTCTCCAGTTCTTCAGAGGCCAGAGGCACGGCATACCATATCGCTTGTCAATGATCTTCCCATGATGCTTTTGGTGAAATTGTGAAATCCCGATAAAGTCTTGATGAAATTGATGTTCCCGAGAAGCTATTTCCTGGTTATAATGCTCCATGATGATTAAAAGTTCCAACCTTTGTCGCTGAAATCGTCTGTCTACCAATTTGGGGCTACTGGTGTCTTCCTGTTGAAAAAGCAATGTCTGTAAGAGAGGCGGAACTGATTTTAAAAAGGGCCCTGTTACGAGCTTCGTCCAGTCGTGCGACACATCTTGACAAACAGACACATAATGTCGGGCGACACATCTGGTCTGCATCAGGAAGCATCAAGGTCTTGCAAATGGTTTTTCTATGTAATTCTCTAGCTCGTCGTCGCTACAATACACCTTGTACCCACATGTCACTGCACGGGAGAGGACTTTTCCCCACCATATATACCACTATACACAATTACCCCAAAGCAGTCCCAGAAATTTATGTATAAACCCGGCAAAACCGACCTGTAAATACAATAAACCGTTCACCTTCCCCCTCGTTCCCAAAACGAACAGACTCATGCAAACAAACTAACATAGTTTAACTTTGGCTAACAAAAAGGCATAATTAGATTGTACTATTTCGAGTGTCGCTTTTCCCCGCAGGTACAACAGTTAACTGAGCAAACCTCAGAGATTGTCCCTCAAAACAAAGCCGAGACAAAAGTCCGCGTCTATCTGAATCTCCCCAGCATAGCACATCAAAGTCCACAGCCCCACCGTCAAACTGTCAGCAAGAATCCACTGTCACAAGCAAGCGAAGCACTGTCACAAGCAAGCGAAGCCCTGTCACAAGCAAGCGAAGCCCACCACAGCAAACAACCCCCTGTCACAAGCAAGCGAAGCCCATCACAACAAATAACCCCCTGTCACCAGCAAGCAAAGCCCCGTCACATCAAACAGAACCCCATCACAGCAAGCAAAATCCCCTGCTTACCGAGCAAACCTCGGGACACAAGAGTCAAAAAGTCAATAAGAACCCACTGTCCAACAAGCAAAATTCCCATCACATCAAGTACGATTCCAAACACAGAAGCCAGCAGTCGACAAAAGACCGCCCCACGCTCAGCAAATGTCAACAACAGATAGTAGAATAGGACCCTCCGGCAGCTACATCCATCCCCAGCAGCATAAACAATAGCATCAGTCCCTCCGGCAGCTACAGAAGTCAGATGTTGGGTGACAACCACACAGTCAGATGATGGGTGAAAACTACATAGTCAGGAATGGGTGACAACCACATAGTCAGAAAAGGGGTGACAACCACACAGTCAGATGTTGGGTGATGACCACACAGTCAGATGTTGGGTGACAACCACACAGTCAGATGATTGGTGACAACCACATAGTCAGGAATGGGTGACAACCACATACTCAAAAAAGGGGTGACAACCGCACAATCAGAAATGGGTGACAACCGCACAGTCAGATATTGGGTGACAACCGCTCAGTCAGATATTGGGTGACAACCGCACAGTCAGATATTGGGTGATGACCGCACAGTCAGATGTTGGGTGACGACCGCACAATCAGATGTTGGGTGACAACCGCACAGTCAGAGGTTGGGTGACAACCGCACAGTCAGATGTTGGGTGATAACCACACAGTCAGATGTTGGGTGACGACCGTACAGTCAGATGTTGGGTGACAACCGCACAGTCAGATGTTGGGTGACAACCGCACAGTCGTGTCCTTTGTTGATTTCCCCCTCCAGTCATGTGTTCCGAACTACGATTTGGCTTGATTCCCTCCCCGGGATACGTAGGAATCCTTTCTCTAAAGGTCCATCCATCCGACTCCCCAGATCACCGTCTAGCCCTCCACCTTATCCCCCAGCCGATCATTGGGATTGGGTCTTATTTTATCGACAACCTCACTTCTTCCATAAGTGACGTTGCCGAGGGGCTCTGTAAGTATGCCAATCCAATTTGTGACCTTTTCAGATGCATTTTAAAATGATAAAATTGCATTTAGGGGCATCGTGGTAAATTCCCGGTCCATTCCGAGACTTCCGGAAATATTTCATAAGTTTCTCGCGAAGGAAGTACTTTTTTGTACTTTGCTCAGGCTAAGGGACCTAAAAGGAATAAATCTGTTTTGGACTTTTTAGGAATTATCCAAGAAGGTTCCAGAACCAGATTTGGCGCCAAAAATGGTTATGGTCACCTTGTGTCACGCGACAAGTCGAGGCATGGAAAGTGGTTACGTTACGTCATGCGACACATAGCTATCATGGACTGCAGCTATAAATAAGACCCTACCCCTCTCAGTTTTGGATCCGAATTTGAACCTCCCAAAGTCACTCTGCCAAAATTCATCCAGAAACTCTCTCTCTCCTGCTCCCTCACAAAAACCACCCAATTCCCTACCAATTCCCTCACCTCTCATCTCTCTTCAACCCATTACCTCTCCTTCTCCACCACATACACTTCAGATACTCCAATCCAGCCCTCAGTTCGTGCTTAGATCTCCAAGTCAGAAAATGAATTGAAGACTCCTACACCTAACTTGGTGTAAGAGTTGAGGACTACAAGGGTAACTCTCTCTCCTCCTTTCTCTCTCTCTCATCTACTTGTCTATTTTGTTCTTCCTTCTTCTCCACTTGATAATCAGGCTCCATCTGCCTCAGATTATCAAGTGGCAACTGCAATCTCTCTGTTTAAATCGTTTATACTTGGATCCAATTGCTTGCTTATGATGTGATTTACTTAGATTGGCAATTTGGATGTCAAGGGAGCGTGGATCTCCCATATCCACACTCCTTTGATCAATTCGTATCTAATTCATGTTGTTCTTATTAGTTTTGGTAGAATTGTTGTGAATCTGTTGGATCTGCATCTTAGTTTGTGAGGTACCTGCAGATGGTAACCTTATGTCACGCGACACATGTGGACATGAGGAGTCCTGTGTCACGCGACATGTCGTGACCATCTGCAGGGACCATATTTCATTTGTAATTTGTTTTAGTTGTTTATTTTAGCATTCAATAAAGTGTTCATGCTGTTTAATGCTTAGATCTGGTCTTAATAGTAATTCTGTGCTCATCTAGAAGTTCTGTGATCTGATTAGTTGTGAGCCTCTGCAAGGTGACCATTGATGTCACGCGACATGTTTGGACAAGGGAGTCCTATGTCACACGATAGAAGTGATCCTTTGCAGAGGACCTGTTTGCTTTGTAATCTGTTCTTATGTTGTAAAGGGATGTGGCCCCCCGGACAATTGGTCTACAAGTTGTAATGATCTTGCTTATTCAATGAAATCCATGTTTATCGCATTTGCCAATTATCATCGTTTGCACATTTGTCTTGAATTACTTGGATGTCTAAATTAGAAAGACTCGTCTACGGACGAGGCGTGTTGGGTGAACTCTCAGTTCTTCCCAACACGTAACCTGACCCCCGAACCCATTTTCTCTGTCAAAAAGGTTTTTCAAAGTGCACCTCTAAAATCATGGCGTGGCGATTCCTTTTTCTATAATTTCTCATTTTTCGGGCGAGCGCACATTCACTTGGATATCCTATCCATTTGGAGCTGGCTACGGATATGATATTGCATTCACTCCCTGAAAGTTATAATCAGTTTGTTATGAATTATAACATGAACGGGATGAATAAATCTCTGTCTGAATTGCATGGGATACTTAGGAATGCAGAGAACAATATCGCCAAGAAAACCAATCAAGTGTTGATGGTGAATAAAGGAAAGGGGTTCAAGAAAACCAAGGTTAAAGCAAAAGTTGCTAAACCGAAGGCAAAGGTTGCCGTTGTTGAGAAGCCTCAACCCAAATCCCAAAAGGATGCGGTATGCTACCATTGCAAGGAAACTGGACATTGGAGGCGTAACTGCAAAGCTTATCAGGAAGGACTGAAGAAGAAGGGCAATGAGATTGCCATGACTTCAGGTATCTATGTGATAGATATTCTACTTTCTACTTCTAGTTCTTGGGTATTAGATACCGGATGTGGATCTCACATTTGCCTAAATGTGCAGGGACTAAAGAATAGAAGGTTGCTCAAGGAAGGTGAAGTAGACCTGCGGGTTGGAAATGGAGCAAGAGTTGCTGCATTGGCCGTAGGGACTTATGAAGTCACTTTACCGAGCGGACTAATATTAGTTTTGAATAATTGCTATTATGTTCCGGATTTGAGCAGAAACATTATTTCAATTTCTTGTTTAGACAAAGAGGGTTACAGTTTTCTTATTGCGAATAAGAAATTTTCCATTTATTTGAATGATATGCTTTACTGTATTGCTCATTCTTATAATGGTCTTTATGTCTTAGATGTTGAAAATAATGTTGATAATGTCTATCATGTAAATAAGAAATCTAAACCAAACAATGTGAACAACACATTTAAATGGCATTGCCGTCTTGGGCACGTAAATGAGAAACGCGTCTCTAAACTCCATAAAGATGGATATTTAGACTCATATGATTATGAATCATATGATGTTTGCGAATCTTGTTTATTGGGCAAGATGACTAAAGCACCTTTTACTAAGAGTAGTGAAAGGGCTAGTGATTTGTTGGCTCTCATACATACTTATGTATGTGGACCAATGAATAGCATTGCTAGGGGAGGATTTCAGTACTTCATAACGTTCACTGATGACTTATCAAGATATGGCTATGTCTATCTGATGAAGTACAAAAGTGAAGCATTTGAGATATTTAGAATATTTCAAAATGAAGCACAAAATCAACTTGGCAAAACTATTAAAACACTTCGATCTGATCGAGGTGGTGAATATTTAAGCCAAGAATTTGACGATCATCTTAAAAGTTGTGGAATTGTTTCAGAACTTACTCCACCCGGAACACCACAATGGAATGGTGTGTCCGAGAGGAGAAATCGAACTCTATTAGATATGGTTCGATCGATGATGAGTCAAGTTAACCTTCCTATTTCTTTTTGGGGACATGCACTGGAAACAGCTACTTTCACGCTTAATAAGGTCCCTTCTAAATCGGCTCCTAAGACCCCACATGAGATGTGGCATGGAAGAAAACCTAGTTTATCTTTCATGAAGATTTGGGGATGTGAAGCTTATGTAAAGAAATTGGTTTCTAAAAATAAGCTTGCACCCAGATCTGATAAATGTATTTTCGTTGGTTATCCTAAGGAAACGAAAGGATATCAATTTTACAACCGATCCGAGAACAAAGTGTTTGTTGCTCGACATGGTGTCTTTCTAGAGAAAGAGTTTCTCTCTAAAGAAACTAGTGGGAGTAAAATTGATCTTGAAGAAATTCAAGAACCCGAAAATGACAAGGAACCAATAGTAGAGACGGAACCAAATTCACAAGCAGTTGTGGAACCGGTTCAAGATACACAAGTTCTTCGCAGATGGGATAGGATACGATCCGAACCTGAGAGATATGGATTTCTCATGACGAAAAGTAACGCAGTAGAAATCATTGAGAATGATGAACCTACTTCCTATCAAGAGGCGATGTCCACTCCTGATTCGGACAAATGGCTAGGAGCCATGGAATCCGAGATCAAATCCATGTACGATAATCAAGTTTGGAACTTGATTGATCCACCCGAAGGTGTAAAAACCATAGGGTGCAAATGGGTTTTCAAAAAGAAAACCGACATGGATGGGAAGGTACATACTTATAAGGCTAGGCTTGTTGCTAAGGGGTATAGGCAGATTCATGGCGTTGACTATGATGAAACCTTTTCGCCCGTAGCAATGCTTAAGTCTATTAGAATCTTAATTGCCATAGCCGCATATTACGACTATGAGATATGGCAAATGGATGTCAAAACAGTGTTTCTTAACGGAAACCTACTTGAGGATGTATACATGATACAGCCTGAAGGGTTTGTCGATCCAAAGAATTCTAATAAAGTATGTAAGTTGCAGAAATCCATTTACGGATTGAAGCAAGCTTCGAGGAGTTGGAATCTACGTTTTGATGAATCAGTCAAAGAGTTTGGCTTCATCAAAAACGAAGATGAGCCTTGTGTATACAAGAAAATAAGTGGGAGCATAGTACTATTTCTGGTGTTATATGTCGATGACATCTTGCTCATTGGAAACAATGTTCCTGCACTTGAGACTGTCAAGTCCTGGTTAGGAAAATGTTTCTCAATGAAAGATATGGGTGAAGCGGCTTATATCCTTGGTATCAAGATCTATAGAGATAGATCAAGAAGGATGATTGGTTTGAGTCAGAGTACATATATTGACAAGGTCCTTAGAAGATTCCGCATGGAAAATTCTAAGAGAGGGAACTTGCCAATGGGATATGGCATTACTCTTAGAAAGACTCATTGTCCTAAGACAAATGATGAGCGAAAGAGGATGAGTGATATACCATATGCTTCGGCAATTGGGTCTATCATGTATGCTATGTTATGTACTAGACCTGATGTCTCGTATGCTCTAAGCACGACGAGTAGATACCAGTCTGATCCTGGTGAGAACCATTGGATAGTAGTCAAGAATATCCTTAAGTACTTGAGAAGGACTAAGGATGTATTCTTGGTATTTGGAGGAATGGAAGATGATCTGGTTGTAAAGGGTTATACAGATGCAAGCTTCCAAACCGACAAAGATGACTTTAGATCGCAATCTGGGTTCGTGTTTATGCTAAATGGAGGTGTTGTTTGTTGGAAGAGTTCCAAGCAAAGCACTGTTGCTGATTCTATAACCGAAGCCGAATACATAGCAGCATCGGATGCAGCTAAGGAGGCAGTTTGGATCAAGAAGTTTGTTAGTGACTTAGAAGTCGTTCCGAGTATCACTAACCCGATAGAGCTTTATTGTGACAATAATGGTGCTATTGCCCAAGCAAAAGAACCAAGGTCACATCAACGATCCAAACACATTTTGAGACGTTTCCACCTCATTCGAGAAATCTGTGAAAGGGAGGACGTCAAGATATGCAAGGTACCAACAGATGACAACATTTCAGACCCTCTCACCAAGCCTTTGCCACAAGCTAAACATGATGGTCATGTTAGGTCCTTGGGTATAAGATACATGAATGATTGGACCTAGTGCAAGTGGGAGACTGTAGGTGTTAGTGCCCTAGGCCTATAGAGATAGACTTATATGTAATGTCAGTTTTCATTTATATAAGAGATTGTTATTTTGATTATTATATATGTTTGCATGTTTACTTTAATAATCGTGTCCCTAGTACTTATGAAGCACTAGTATGAAGTCTAATGGATAATCATGTGATGATTATATGCATGGAGATGCACATTAGATTCATGGGTACTTGTTAGAGAACAAGGTACTGGACTTGACCCATTATGAGATTTATGTCATGGTCAAATGTCATAAGTAAATCTCATATAGTTATATCATTGATATCCTTTGACCTGAGATTATCACCGTCTTCCACTCGATGAATATTATGATATAGTTTAACGTTGTCTTTAACCGGATAACAATAAGGGCTATTATTAGCATGATATGATTCCTGTTGGGAAGAATGATAAGTCAAAATGGAATTTTGTTCCTCGTAAAGAGAGATGTTTGCTAGGCCACTCGTAAGTAAGATTGATGTAGTGCATGGCCATGCTCGAATGAATTAATGTGATTAATATCATTCGATTAATCAATTTACTTGGTAACGAGAAAGCATTGAACAATATGAGTTGACGTGGACCATGACTCATGTTCAATATAACATCGTGTGACAATGGGATTGTGATATGTTCTATGTAGGAAATCGAACTTGATATTATATTATTTGGGTAGGCATGATGGCTTGCTAGAGTCCGCTCATGTCTTATGAGGATCGATGTGATCGAACTCATTGCCAATATAATATAGTCCTATGGGGTCACACGCATCGAACGAATTGTCAAAAATAAAGAATATGGAATTTCTGTACTCAGGGGACGACTCGTCCCCAGGCCTGAACCAACTATTCCCTTGGCCTGGGACGAGTGAATCAGAGGGAGTGTCCTGAGGGACGACTCGTGCCCATGGGGACGAGTCGTGCCCACTGGGACGGCTCGTGCCCTGGGCCAGAACCAACTATCCCCTTAAGGGGGATGCCTGTATCAGAACATTGTGGAAAGGGGACGACTCGTGTCCTGGGGGACGAGTCGTCCCGTCGGCGCTGGACTGATACGTAATTGACTTAAAATTAGGGTTTTCGCGAGGGGAAAATTTTTATAACGTATAAATAAAAACCCTTGGTTGCCCTAGCAGTCACTCTCACGTTTTTGGGTTTAGAGAAAACAAAAGAGAGATTTCAATTGAGAATTGAGAATCGAAACACCATCCAATTAAATAATTCTTCATTGGTTGAAAGGAGTTTCTATCAAAGGATCTAGCAATCCACCTAGAATTGTCCTAGGGTTCGTTCAACGCGTGGATACACATAGAGAATCTTCGCCATTCAAGATCTTACGTTCGTGATTCAAGGATCGTTCATCGAGGATTTACTAGTTCTTCAATCTGGAGTTGGAACGCGTTTATCAACGACAAAAGCACACAAGGTTGGTATTTCTATTTCATACTTCTTAATTAATCATCTAGAACGGATCCTAGGGCTCCGGGTTTTCGAGTTAATTTGCATTCTTCCGCTGCGCATGGACCCTCGAAACCCAACAGTGGTATCAGAGCCCCGTTCATGATGTTTATATTAGATAATCGTGATAATTATATAATGGGATTATGTTAATTTTCATGATGAATATGATTTAGAATATGAATTTATATGGGATTTGCTTATGGAAGTTGTAGACACCCCATTCTGAACCCATAATTACATGATTACACTACTCTTCATCTCTCTTTTGTGTTTTGATGAAAGCATATCAGTTTCGTCATGTTTCGTTAAGTTTCTAACTAACCTCGTTAGTTTTGGACCTAACTGACTAACAGAACAACTGAAGAGGACAAAATAGTCATCAGACTAGTTATCTCGCACGAGATATCATATCTCGCGCGAGATATCCCCTCGACAGGATATGCAGAAATCACTCTCCTTCTCCGTTTCAAACTTTCTTTTTGGATAAAACCTTATCAATTCGGGTATCCAATCGGGCGGGAGTTGGAACCTTCCTAGGGGATTTTACCTCTCCACCTTCACCTCACCAACCTCCTATAAATACTGGATGACTTCCAGTGTTTCAGGGGTCGACAATTCTGATCCTTGATCAAGAAAACACACAACATACACAAATTTGTTGGTTTCTTTCCACGAAAGACTACTTCAAATCACTCACAAACAACTCCTAAATTCGTCCTTCAACCACGTTGATTGACGAACATCGAAGCCCGAATCAAAGGACCAAGGCGAAGCTCCGTCCGCATCAAGATCCAAATCAAGGATTGAGGCGAAGCTCTGTCCGTATCAAGTTTCAACTCTAAACTTGAGTCGAAACTCTGTCCGCATCCCTCCTCAAAAAGGTAATCATCCTTTAAACTTTCGTTTCTCTTCTCAACCTCTCTATTGATTTTAGAGTAGTGTAATCCCATCAAAAGGATTAGCCTAGAGTCCCTTCAGTCAATGAAGGCGATCTCGAAGCATACAATCCGACATTCCTAATCAAGAAATTGATTAGGGTTTATTTGTTCTTCTTTAATTATTTTATTAAAAAGATTGAAAACCTCTCTTTTCTTTAGTAAGACCGATCTCCGGATTGGGTGAAATGGATGCCTTCTAAACCTACCCATTTCATAACCTAAGCCCCGAACCCAAATCTCTTTCAAAATGGTTTTCCTATGTTTCCAAACGAATAATATAGGTGGCGACTCAAAAAGATGAAAAGATGAAATTTTCTCACAACGCTACAGTGGCGACTCCGCTGGGGACTTAAAATTAAGAGGCTTAAACTTGCGTCAAAATTAAAAGAGAGGTTTTCAAAAATAAAATTTGTAAATTTGAATTTTCTGCTCTCAGATGAAGCATATCTCGCGGCGAGATATCATATCTCGCGCGAGATATGGCTTCGGCAATCTGGTTGTTTTCTGGTTTCTCCCGTTTGTCTCATAGTCCAAGACGAGAGCCGAACATGCAAGGGGGATCCCAGAATTCATTATCTGCAGAGTTCCCGCATCTTAAGGCCTCCCTTAAGGTGTAGAACTCGAACCTTCGTTTCCTTTAAATAATTGATTATTATTTATGAACTGCGTGCGATTGGGTTTTATTTAATTAAAGTCCGGTCCATTGGGGATTCGGGAGTTGTAAATTGAATTATTTATCTATCTTTCTCTCTCTTTATGTGGAACTACGACGGCCTGAGCCTTCCTAAATTGGGAGAAGCGTAGGCAACCACTTGGTGCGGCCATTATTTGTTTTCCTTTTGATTTTCAAAAAAAAAATCTCTATTTTATCTATCACCTAGATTGACTCTCACACACGCGCACTCATGATATAACTGTCATTGCACTACATACCCCGATTAACCCGGGACCCACACTAAGGACGGATGACGGTAACCACCTAGTCGCCGGTCTCTCCGAAGTTGGATCATCCCACTCCGCGTATTCAATCCACCTAGATTGTCATATCGCGGGGAGCCTAGCCTTCCAGCCCTGCATCGCCACATTTTCATGTAGATTGTCTCTTTAAGAACACTCCGTGACCGGTCGGTTTCGACTTGGTAATCTTTCTTGTCTTTGACCAAAGTAAAGTTAATGTAAAATTGACTATTGAGAAAGGATTCGGAAAAGTCCCTTCGGAAAAAGAAAAAGTCCCTTCGGAAACGTCCCTTCGGAATGACCCTTTCGGAAGTCCCTTTAAAGAAAAAAAAAATCCTTCCGGTCAATTTTACGTGGCTTTATTTTACAAAGAATGGTCAATTACCAAGTCCTTAGGGTTGGTTCGAATTATGTATACCTGTAAGATTTACCTAGGATACTAGATAGAAAATGGACCTTTGTCCGTCCGACCATGAATTTAGGAAATAAAAAGAGAAAAATCCATCTTTCCGGATGGTTATCTCGTGCGAGATTACCTCGTCTCGCGCGAGATATTATTTGCAGAATCTGTGTTTGTAATTGATGATCGATGTGCGCTCCCTCCTTGAGTCAAAACTTCGTCTCTAATAAAAAGAATAAAGCTTCAAAAAAAAAAAATCACTCGTGAGGTAATTTTAACCATCATCTTTTTCTCCATCTAGGATCGTTTGGGGCTAATATTCGAAAAGGCGTCTCGTCGAGATATCTCTAGTTCATCTCTAAGGTCGTCAAGCTCCCTTACCTCTCCAACGGTAGCATCTCAATTTCTTTCCGACACGATGAATTCCGAAGCACTCAAGAAGGAAATTGAGGATCAAAGGATTCGATATGAAGAAATGCTACAAGCCCAAGCCGATGAAATGGAGGCCAAATTAGAACTTGAAAGGAGAATCCAAGCCGGGGAAATGAAAGCCATGGTTGACGAACTCCAAGCCATGAAACTACAATTGGCCGAATTAAGCTCAAAGAAGAAAGAGAATGAGTCCTCTTCCGATGACGAAGTATCATACACTAAGAAAGCTAAAAGGCACCGCAAGCACAAGAAAAAGGTGTATAAGTCTAGCTCATCATCTTCCTCCTCCGACAATGAGAGTTATGCTTCCAAGAAAGAAAGAAAGAGAGAAAGCAAGGACGAACCCCTTACCATGGCAATGCTAGAAAAGAAACTTGCATCCCTCGATGTGAGCAAGAGAGCCTCGCTCTCTATCGACTATGACACCCTTCGTCAATCCATGTCAAAGCTTCCTAGAAAGTACAAGACACCCGACATTGCAAAATTCAATGGTTCTACTTGCCCTAAAGCTCATTTGGAAACCTACTCTTGGGCCATGCTACCTATGGGTGTCGATGACAACTTGCTAGTTCAATGCTTCCCTCAAACCCTTGATGGTGCCGCTAGAGATTGGTACATGACTCTTCCACTCTCCACAAGGCTTGATTGGCCACTCGCCAGTCGTGCCTTCCAAGAACAATTTGAGGACAACACTACCTACCGCACTACTAGGAGAGACCTTGAGCAAACCAAGCAACTTCCGAATGAATCATTCGCAGACTTCGTCAAGAGATGGAGGATCAAACTGACTGAAATTGTTGATAGGCCAAGCCTAGACGAACAAATTCATATCCTAATTCAATGCCTCCGTGAAGAGTACCAAGAGAAGCTTGCCGGCAATTACTTCCCTAGTTTCCTCGAACTCCATAAATCGGGCCTTAGAATTGATGAATTGATCCGTCTTAGAAAGAATTCAGAAAAGGAGAATTGTCCAACAAAGGGGAGCACCGGTCGTACCTATCATGATTTTGGTGGGGCTACTCTTAAGGAAATGTTCGATGATCTAGTAGGCCAAGGAAAACTGAAGCCAATGGAAGACTATCATCCTAAGAAAATGAGAGAAGATTGGGACCACGACAAATTTTGCGATTACCATCAGTTTAGTGGTCATGATACCAACAATTGCTACAATTTGAGGGATGCCATCCAAGACTTGTATGAAGCCGGCAAGATCAACTGAAGCATCACCACCTTGGGGCTCCGATTGTCCTCTCCCTTTTTTCCTTTAAAAAAAAAAATATATAGATTAGGTCAATTTCCTAGTATGTCCTCGAAGAGTCATTCTGTCATTCTAGTCCATCTCTATCCTCTCTAGTTTGTGTCAAGTGAACTATCGAGTCTGTTTCGAATTTCCTTATCAATAAAAGTTATCTCTTTATCCTAAACACTTTTTCAAGAGTTGTTTTTCTTTATGAACATCATTTGATCTATGTTGAATAGTGGACCCTAATTCCTTAAATCATCACGAAAGATAGAAACTTCTAAACAAGTTTGAAATGAAAACTGTCCTTAGAAGGCTTAAGGCTAAACATTACTCATGTTGAAAGTCGAAGGTCAACAAGCGAAGGAAGCCAAAGGTGCTGCTATCAACATTCATCCCAAGAAGAGTGGGGCTACTCAATTCAAGGCTTTGAGAGTACAAAAATAAAACAAAAGGCTCGCTAGGTCGAAACTCCTCAAATCTTCCTAGGCAAAAATAGAGCATCAAAAAAAAAAAAAAAGAGAAGAAAAAAAACTCTCAAGCCTTCATCGCCCCACAACAAAGATGGAATTTCAACAAAGGCAAGAAGGACTCTCCCACAAAGAAGAAGAGTCAAGTGATACCAACGAAGAAAAGAGGATCCCTCAACATCCTCTTACAATGAAGCCTGAACAGCAGCGCAAATGAAGAAGACTTTCAACATCAATCCATAAAGAAAAATGTTTAGCCTTAAGTCATGCTAATGATTGGCTTTCTTTTCAAACCCGTTAAGAAATTTCTAGATGATGCAAGGTCCATTAAAAGTAGAGCAACTTTTCTAGACCTTTGAGCCATATAGCGTTCTTTGTTGAGTCTAGGGGCTTCCTCTTAGCCATTCTCATACACACTCTTGAAATCCAAGCATCAAAACTGGGGCTTCCTAACCTTTCCTCCCCCAGTCAATCCCTACTCAAACTCTCGAGAGTAATCAAATCTGCATTAGGGGCTTTCCTCTTCGTTTCTCACTCTCATCATTAGAGAATACACTCCCCAAAAGAGTCAATGCTTGGATCATCTTAAAAAAAAATAGAGTCCGTCTCTCCTCAACTAAACATGAGATCTCATCTTTTTCCTTAATGAGATTCTTCCAACTGAGTCACCTTCGAGTACACATACTTTTCAAAAAAAAAAAAAAAGAGAATAGCTCGCTAGGTTGAAAACTCGTAAAGAGCGGCCTAGGCAAAAGTTAGAACACAAAAACAAAAGACGCAAAAGAGATGCCCGCTAGATTGAAAACCCGAAAGGGCAGTCTAGGCAAAAACCAGGGTACGTCACTAAAGAAAGAAAAAAATTCCAAAGGGAAAAAGGAGGGGATCCTTCTTCAATTCACACAGCCTCACAAGCCTGTTCACAAAGTCATCTGCAGCATACAAAAAGTCTTGGGGCTTGGTGTCAAGAGAAGCCTTGGAAAATACGTGCTTTGGGTTAGACATCATAAGTTTTACCTAGCAAAAGCCATTGGAGTGGTTTGGACCTTGTTCAATCAATGATCAACACATGAAAAGAAAAACTTGGGGCTTGACGACGAAAAAGTCCTACGACAACGAAAAATCCTTGAAGTATCCTGAACCTTTGTGTTGAACTTGGGTCATCTCAACGGAATCCTATTAGACGACTGTCTCATTCGATCTTTAGATGGACCTCACGAGTTGGTCTTCTAAACCAAAATCTAAACCACAAACGATTTTCAATTCTCAAATAATAAAACTCATTCTCCCCGCTGATTCTTGGAGTCGGGTGCACATTGATAGTCTTGAACAAACAAATGCTTAAGTGAATACATGTTGTTATGCAAATACTTTCACTAACCCTCTTGTAGGAATTAAAGCACGTCAAGTGCTTACTTTTAGATCAAGCATGTTGAGTGTTTGGATTTCGCCTACCATCTACCTTTCCATATAGCAATGCATCCAATTAAGTGCATCGAGCATCTCTTAAAGCGTCAAGCATCCATCGCGTCAAGCATCCATAGCGTCAAGCATCCATTGCGTCAAGCAACCATCGCGTCAAGCAACCATCGCGTCAAGCATCCATTGCGTCAAGCAACCACCACGTCAAGTGCCATGCGTCAAGCATATTCCAACAAAAAGCCCGATTCAACGCCCAGACAGGTGGATCGTCATCAAATAGATGTGTCAAGCATCTAGGGTAAGTATGTCAAGTACTCACCAACAAAATCCCGATTCAACGCCCAAACAGGTGGATCGTCATCAAATAGATGTGTCAAACATCTAGGGTAAGTATGTCGAGTACTCACCAACCAAAAAGCTCGGTCTTGAATCGCCAGGATCGTCAACAATTAGGTGTGTCAAACATCTAAGATGCGTCAAGCATCTAGGGTCAGTATGTCAAATACTTACCTCATCAAAAAGCCCGATTCAGCGCCCTTACAGGTGGATCATCATCAAATAGATGTGTCAAGCATCTAGGGTAAGTATGTCAAGTACTCACCATCAAAAGCCCGATTCAGCGCCCTTACAGGTGGATCGTCACCAAGTAGGTGTGTCAAGCATCTACAAGTAGTATGTCAAGTACTACTCAGCAAAAGCTCGGTCTTGAATCGCCAGGATCGTCACCAAGTAGGTGTGTCAAGCATCTACAAGTAGTATGTCGAGTACTACTCAACAAAAGCTCGGTCTTGAATCGCCAGGATCGTCACCTCAACAAAAGCCCGGTCTTGAATCGCCAAGATCGTCACCTCACTTCAGACAAACAGGTATATTCAGAATTGGGTCTTGATTTGATTCCTCGGTATGAATTTGCCTTTTCAAAAATAAAATCTCCTCGATTTTCAAAAAAAATGATTTTCAAAATACCTAAAGCAACCTTTTCGTGTTTTGGAGTCGAACTACATTTTGGTCTGATTCTCCGATAGAGATACGTAGGCGGCCGTGCGGCACGACCATCCCGGTGTTCGAATGATGCCTTTTCTATCGACGACACTTCTTCTTTCATAAGACACATCGCCGAGGGCTCTGTAGACACCCCATTACGAACCCATAATTACATGATTACACTACTCTTCATCTCTCTTTTGTGTTTTGATGAAAGCATATCAGTTTCGTCATGTTTCGTTGAGTTTCTAACTAACCTCGTTAGTTTTGGACCTAACTGACTAACGGAACAAGCGAAGAGGACAAAATAGTCATCGAGACTAGTTATCTCGCACGAGATATCATATCTCGCGCGAGATATCCCTCGACAGATATGCAGTAAATCACTCTCCTTCTCCGTTTCAAACTTTCTTTTTGGATAAAACCTTATCAATTCGGGTATCCAATCGGGCGAGTTCGGAACCTTCCTAGGGATTTTACCTCTCCACCTTCACCTCACCAACCTCCTATAAATCTTGGATGACTTCCGGTGTTTCGAGGGTCGACAATTCGATCCTTGATCAAGAAAACACACAACATACACAAATTTGTTGGTTTCTTTCCACGAAAGACTCCTTCAAATCACTCACAAACAACTCCTAAATTCGTCCTTCAACCACGTTGATTGACGAACATCGAAGCCCGAATCAAAGGACCAAGGCGAAGCTCCGTCCGCATCAAGATCCAAATCAAGGATCGAGGCGAAGCTCTGTCCGTATCAAGTTTCAACTCTAAACTTGAGTCGAAACTCTGTCCGCATCCCTCCTCAAAAAGGTAATCATCCTTTAAACTTTCGTTTCTCTTCTCAACCTCTCTATTGATTTTAGAGTAGTGTAATCCCATCAAAAGGATTAGCCTAGAGTCCCTTCAGTCAATGAAGGCGATCTCGAAGCATACAATCTGACATTCCTAATCAAGAAATTGATTAGGGTTTATTTGTTCTTCTTTAATTATTTTATTAAAAAGATTGAAAACCTCTCTTTTCTTTAGTAAGACCGATCTCCGAATTGGGTGAAATGGATGCCTTCTAAACCTACCCATTTCATAACCTAATCCCCGAACCCAAATCTCTTTCAAAATGGTTTTCCTATGTTTCCAAACGAATAATATAGGTGGCGACTCAAAAAGATGAAAAGATGAAATTTTCTCACAACGCTACAGAAGTAAATGTATATTTTGATATGCCATGATTATGAATTGAATTATATGATTAATGTGATTAATCTAGAATATGGGTCTTGAAATATTACTTAGTATATGGGCTGGAAACCAAGAACTTCCCCACAGGCACTTCTTGGAAGTGTGGGATAACTTTGGATTACAATGCCACGTACTAGTAATTATACATCAAATGTGATTTGTGTTGCGTCATTCCATGTTCATAATTATGCTCATATAATTTTCATGAATCAACCTTGCCATGTTAATTGATAAACATGAAAATTGAACCTTCATTGAAATTTGAGTTTGTTTATGCCACCCATTTTAAACACTTGTGAGTACACGGATAGTTTTATGTAGGCTACGCCATAGCGAGGTACATTAATTCTATCTTTGTATGATCAAGATGAGCAAACGGTGATTGCTATACGTTTAAAATGGTTGAACTCAATTAGGCTATCAAAACAGTTTTGGGCCTAAGGCATAAGATGAGATTGAAACATGTGACATATGATGTCTATAATCTCATAAAAGATCTAAGAGTCATATGTTGATATGATTGATGAATGTTATCTACCTTTTTAGTTTAATTTTGAGCAGTCGTGCCATAGCCGACTTGAAATTAAATTAAAGTTGGATATTAACCTATTAAATTATATTATGCATGATTGTATAAGAAGGTTATATAATTTAGTGGGATTATTTATGAAATACGTTATTTAAATCTCTTAAATGAAATAGGTACTTATATGTGTTCATATTTGTTGCATATCTTTGTAGATCAATGGCTGTAAACACTAATCAAACTCTGTCACTGCGATCAGTCCTTGACAAGGACAAGTTAGAAGAGAATGACAACAACTATGTGGATTGGATCCGCAGTTTGAGAATTGTTCTCAAACAAGAAAGGAAGTTGTACATTCTCGATGGACCCGTTCCACCCGAGCCTGCTGCTAATGCAACTCGAGCTGAAAAGGATCAACATAAGAAACATTTGGATGATTCTATTGATGTTGGTTGCTTGATGCTCGCTACCATGTGTAAGGCCCTTCAGAAGGACCTTGAACACATGGATGCTTATGATTTGGGAAATCATTTGAAGGAAATGTTCCAGTTGCAAGCACGTCAGGAAAGGTTTGACACTATGAAGGCTCTTCATTCATGCAAGATGATTGAAGGACAACCTATTGGGCCTCATGTGTTGAAGATGAAGGGTCACCTCGAACATCTTAAAAGGCTTGGTGTAAGTATGCCAATCCAATTCGCGACCTTTTCAGATGCATTTTAAAATGATAAAATTGCATTTAGGGGCGTCTTGGTAAATTCTCGGTCCATCCCGAGACTTCCGGAAACATTTCATAAGTTTCTCGCGAAGGAAGTACTTTTTTGTACTTTGCTCAGGCTAAGGGACCTAAAAGGAATAAATCTGTTTTGGACTTTTTAGGAATTATCCAAGAAGGTTCCAGAACCAGATTTGGCGCCAAAAACGGTTATGGTCACCTTGTGTCACGCGACAAGTCGAGGCATGGAAAGTGGTTACGTTACGTCGTGCGACACAAAGCTACCATGGACTGCAGCTATAAATAAGACCCTACCCCTCTCAGTCTTGGATCCGAATTTGAACCTCCCAAAGTCACTTTGCCAAAATTCATCCAGAAACTCTCTCTCTCCTGCTCCCTTACCAAAACCACCCAATTCCCTACCAATTCCCTCACCTCTCATCTCTCTTCAACCCATTACCTCTCCTTCTCCACCACATACACTTCAGATACTCCAATCCAGCCCTCATTTCGTGCTTAGATCTCCAAGTCAGAAGTTGAATTGAAGACTCCTACACCTAACTTGGTGTAAGAGTTGAGGACTACAAGGGTAACTCTCTCTCCTCCTTTCTCTCTCTCATCTACTTGTCTATTTTGTTCTTCCTTCTTCTCCACTTGATAATCAGGCTCCATCTGCCTCAGATTATCAAGTGGCAACTGCAATCTCTCTGTTTAAATCGTTTATACCTGGATCCAATTGCTTGCTTATGATGTGATTTACTTAGATTGGCAATTTGGATGTCAAGGGAGTGTGGATCTCCCATATCCACACTCCTTTGATCAATTCGTATCTAATTCATGTTGTTCTTATTAGTTTTGGTAGAATTGTTGTGAATCTGCATCTTAGTTTGTGAGGTACCTGCAGATGGTAACCTTATGTCACGCGACACATGTGGACATGAGGAGTCCTGTGTCACGCGACATGTCGTGACCATCTGCAGGGACCATATTTCGTTTATAATTTGTTTTAGTTGTTTATTTTAGCATTCAATAAAGTGTTCATGCTGTTTAATGCTTAGATCTGGTCTTAATAGTAATTATGTGCTCATCTAGAAGTTCTATGATCTGATTAGTTGTGAGCCTCTGCAAGGTGACCATTGATGGCACGCGACATGTTTGGACAAGGGAGTCCTATGTCACGCGACAGAAGTGATCCTTTGCAGAGGACCTGTTTGCTTTGTAATCTGTTCTTATGTTGTAAAGTGATGTGGCCTCCCGGACAATTGGTCTACAAGTTGTAATGATATTGCTTATTCAATGAAATCCATGTTTATCGCATTTGCCAATTATCATCATTTGCACATTTGTCTTGAATTACTTGGATGTCTAAATTAGAAAGACTCGTCTACGGACGAGGCGTGTTGGGTGAACTCTCAGTTCTTCCCAACACGTAACTGACCCAAAACCCATTTTCTGTCAAAAGGTTTTCAAAGTGCACCTCTAAAAGCATTGCGTGGCGACTCCTTTTTCTATAATTTCTCATTTTCTGAGCGGCGCACATTCAATGGCGACTCCCGTGAGGACATGCTTTTTGAAAACATCGTGTTATTTCAAAAGCTAAGAGGGTCATGCTTTCGTTAAGTTTAAACATCCAATGTGTTCATTTATGTGCATCCTTGATAATCATGTGCGATACATGCATTTTATGAATCTTACAATTTGTAGACCAATTGTGTTGTTTGTGGTTTTTATATGTGGCTTTTCTGGTTTGTTGCATCCCTTGCCAAGGAGAGGCAGGGGCTAACCTCAATTTTGCAGAGGTCTGGTTTGGTGACTCTCTTAGTCGTGCGACATATTTGTCCCGTGTTGTCCTTTGTCACGCGACAAGAGTAGTCAGGACAGTTTCTGTGTTACAGTTTGAGGCGATCCCTTGAATCAAGAGAAAGATTGCTCACTGATTTGTTGTTCTTTTTTTCTTCCCCGAGAGAGTGTGTGTGTTTCTTTTTCTTAATAAATAAAATAAATAAAAAAATTTCTGTTTTTTGTAAATAAAGGAATATAGTCATCCGCACACTATGTCACGTAGCTTTAGAACCCTCGGGTGTGACGGACGGCATCGCGGACGGTGATAATATTCGCCTACGTTTGAGCGCCTATGTCAAACCCATCCCCCTAGTGCGTTTAGGTGGCACCACACTCAAAACCTTACCCACGGTTTGTTTTTTGATACAACGTTTTAACTACACCAAAATGAGTTGTTTTTGAAATTTCCAATAAGTCTTTTTACCTTCCTCAAAACCCCGCACCGTGTGGGCATGTTGCCAATGCAACATGGTTTCGCGTAAGGACATGTCGCTCCCGTGACGTGTCTTAAACGAGAGATCATGCTGCATTGTCACCATGCACCGACGAGAGGTCATGCCGGTTTTTTCTTGGAAATTCCCCGAGAATACCCGTTATGCTGCCCAAATTTCCCTAGAAATTGGGGCTACTCGTCCATCCCACGTCGTGTGAGGTTTTGTTTAGGTAACATTACTTATTATTAATTTCAAATGCAAAACATTTAGTGTAATTTGAACGTTGCGTCCCTAGGTTTCCCCAAGGTACAGTTTGTGTAAATAAAGGATTAGCCTTTCCCAACCGTTCTTAGGATTTAAACTACCGATTTATACTTAAAGATAAATAAATTGTTTGCGCGAGTCTATTCTCTTCGTTTCTTCTCCCTCTCCCGTATTTCCTCTTCTTTCCCTACCTCATAAACCCATATATATACCCCTGCAGCTACGGCGAGTTGGAGTCGATCATCTGTACCGGGAGCTCATTTAGTTCGGGTGGTCAAAGAAGTCCTAGCAGTTTCCAAAGCTTTAGTCAGTGCATAATCAGAAATGGCAGGGAATGGAGATGTGTTCGCCGCTCAATCTGCTGGAGGGTCAGGTCCAATGAGTCAGCCAAGCTTGAATGATCTGTCTACGGACGAGTTGAGGATGAATTTGGAAGCCGCTTTGACCCGGGAGCGTGAGGCCCGCTTGTCAGCTCAGAATGCCAAAGTCCGAGAAGAAGAAGCTCATAACCGCTTTGTTGAGGCCATGAAGGCCCGGGGAATAGCGGTGCTCCGTAGAGAAGATGGTTCATATGAAGAAATTACTGATGAGGGCAATACCGATATTGGACCCGTTTCTCCTGTCCAGCCTGCTCCACTCAGTTACAATGCCATGCCTCCTCCCACAAGCTATGTCCCGCGCCCCGAGCAAATGCCGTCTCCAGGATTGATCATGAATGTCTAAGGAAAGTTTCCTCCCCCTTCTTCCCAAGCATATAACCAGGTGGCTCAGCAAGGTCCTAGCAAGAGTGGTGGTCATCCAGTGAACTTCCTTGATCCCACTTCTTCTCCGGCTCCCAATGCCCAAATGCCGCAGGTTCAGTATGGGTCTCAGTTCCAAGTCACTTATTCCCAACCCCAGTTCAGTGTGTATTTCGACGGCTATCAGGGTGGTCAGTATCATGTGCAGCAGAGTGGACAGTATCGGCTTTCGGGGAATCAGATTTGCCAAGACGGTGGTCCGAGGTATCAGCAGTCCCAGCTCCAAGGCAGTTTTCCTCAGCCTGTAGTGTGTTCTACCCTTACTCAGCATCTTTACGGTTATACTCCGTATTCATCTCCATGTGTCAGTACAGGATTTTCTTCTCTCGGTCAATTCAGAGGTCAGTTAGCGCAGTATAGCTCCCAGAACCCCAGCATGCAGTTTAATGGCTATGATATGTACGGGAATAGAATTCCCAGTTCTGTTAGTTTGTTGGATAGTAGTCTTGGTATCCCCAGTACTCTCGGTCTCCCACCGGCTGCTTTGCCCGTTGGGCCTAATTCAGATTTCCCCATATCGTCTTCAACAGTAGCTCCCGCTATCCCTCAGATTCCAGGTTTAACCCCAGAAGTAACATCCTTGTTGAAGCAGATGCAGCAACAGATAGACAAACTGACTATAGGTTCTAGCGGTCTCAGAGTGGTGGATCCAGCCCAAGTAACGCCTTTGCCTCACAAATTCAAGATGCCGAAAATGGACTTCGATGGTACTGCTTGTCCGAAAACGCATGTGGATACTTATGTAATGACTATGGGAGCGATGGGCTGCACGCCCGAATTCATGGCCTCCCACTTTCATTTGACTCTGAAAGGACCAGCTCTCACATGGTTTTTGGCCCTGAAACAAGAATGCCGCTCTACTTGGAGACAGATTACGGAGACCTTTTTGGAGAAGTACAGAGGCAACTTAGAATGGCGTACTACTCGGGATGATTTGGTGGGGACTATCCAGAAGGCTGATGAATCAATTACAGATTTTTACAAGCGTTGGAACGCTAAGCTTAATGAGCTATCGGAGCCCATTCCCCTACAGGACCAAAAATATATTTTCTTGTCATGTGTGAAGCCAGTACTCAGGGAAGCCATCGGGAAAGGTTGGTATCCTGACTTGCGAGAGATGGTCGGGATGGGAGCTAGAAGTGAAAATAGATTGTTTAATCAAACCCCGAATGTGAATGCTAGTGGAAACAGTGGTAGTGGAGGTTTCAGATACCGGACAGCAAACCCAGTCTCCGCCATGGCACCAAAGGGGAGAGAAATAGTTAAAGATAACGCTGTTAACAACCTGCAAAGAGGGGGTAATAACGGTCCAAATGGTGGAAGATTCCAGCCAAGGCAACAGAGACAGTTTGATGACTTGGGTATGACTACAGAGGAGGTCTACAACAGATTACTCAGGACGGGTATGATAAAGCCACTGGAAAATTACAAGCCTGCTATTCCCAATCCTAACCTTGATACAAGCAAGTATTGTCGGTTCCACCAATTCCCAGGGCACACCACCAATACGTGCTTCACCCTCAAAAGAATCATTCAAGAGCTTGTAGATGAGAAGAAAATTGAGAAGTCCCCTCGGCCTAATGTCGTCAGCAACCCGCTGCCTAACAACACCGTGAACCTCATGGATTTTGGCCAGGACTATTTTGTTAATGTAATAGAATTTGGGAAGTCGATAGATGAAAGTGATAGTGCTGGTTGTAATGAGATTGTGACTGATGTAACCCCATTTTCTGGTGAAATGAAAGATAATTTCTGTTATGTTTTGTATCTTGATGATCTTTATAGTTTGAACAATACTGCTGATTATGACGATTATGAAGAAAATGTGATTGCCAACACTATATCCTCCATAGTTCCTAGAGATTCCCCAATTTCTCTAGAGGAACTCAGAATAGCGGCTAATGTAGAGGCTCCATTATCCATAAATGAGATAAGGCAAGCGGCCTGGCCTTACAGTACTCGTCCTGTCCCGATTTCGCTAGCAGAGCTCAAAGAGGCCAGTAAAGATTTTGTGGTTGAGAAAGATCAAGAAGTTAATTTGCTGACTCGATCAGGGAGAATGTTGGGAGTAAATGATGCAGATCCATCAGGGAAAGGTAAAGCAGTTGCAAATCCCCAGTCCTCTCAGAACCCTTACAGATCAATAAGAGATGAAGAAGTTCAGGAAGATCCAATCTTGACACAATTGAAGAGAACCCAAGCTGATATCTCCTTATGGTCTCTACTCACGTCCTCCTACCCTCACAAACTGAAATTAGAAGAAGCTTTGGCCAAAACAAAAGTATCTGTCAATGCCACCCCAGACGAAGCTTGTCAGCTAATTGGAACTGCGCAGTATGGAAACATCATTACTTTTACAGATCTTGACCTGCCTGCTTATGGTGAGAAGCATAATGAGTCCCTACACATCACAGTACCCCTGGAAGGACGGCGGATTCCCCATGTTTTGGTAGACAACGGGTCGGCTATGAATGTGCTCCCTGCTAAAATGATAAGTATGCTGGACATTAATGCGCAGAACCTTAAACCATCCAATCAAACCATAAAAGCCTACGATTCCACGTCTAGGGCAGTGTTGGGAATAATTTCTCTGAATTTGATGTTTGGGGGTAAAGAGATGATGGTAGATTTCCAAGTTATCGATATTCCGGTTACATTCTCAGCGCTATTGGGCAGACCATGGATTCATGAAATCGGAGCCGTGGCCTCTACTCTCCACCAATGTCTAAAGTTTGTGCAAGACGGAGTCCTGACGACTATTTATGGTGATAGTGTCACGATTGGGGAAACCAGTACTAATACCTTGCCGGTAATGGAAAATAAACTTGACCAGGAAAACTTGATGCTTAGTGGTTTTACTATTGAGAAGCCCAAAGGACAGGTCTGCACCATAGAATTGACAACCTCCTCCGACAAGATCCCTCCTGTGCTAAAAATGATGAGAGGCATGAACTATATCCCTGGTCTGGGGCTGGGAAAACGTCAACGAGGACCGTGTCAGCTTGTGGTACCAGAAGTCAAAAGGAATAGGCGAGGCCTAGGGTATGTTATAACGAAAGAAGACAAAGCGTACGATAAGACTGAAGCATTCAAAGAAAAGATGACCTCAGCTGCTAGTAAGAAGTAAAAAAGGCCTGAGATGCGCCCGTACAGTTGGTCTTTGAATCAACACTTTGTCAAAGAGGATGGAGAAATGTTCGTTTGCCCAGAACCGAAACTGAGCCAAGTGGGAGAAAAATTGAAAACGATTCGGAGGTTTGCCAGCAATCAAAACCCTGTGAAGGAAATGCTTGTGAGTTTGCCTAGAAGGCCATGTGCCACTGCTACTTATGAAAACAGCTATCATGTCTGGGGACCCGATTATGTGAACCGGTTTGAGAAGCTTGCTCTGGATGAACCTGTTGTGCACAAGATTCGTGGTGCAGATCCTATAGATATTGACGGTGATTTGGCAGAATTGTTTGAGAATCAGGGGCTGTCTGAACCCGAAGGTGGTGTGTCTACAGAGAAGTTGCCTGCAGAAGGGTTTGTTCCTGTTGAAGATCTCGGAGATTTGATTGACTTTTCCTCTGATAGCGAGGTGATAGCTGTGTTGGAGTTTGAAAAGGGACCAGTTGCGGTCCCGAGTAGTTTGAAGACCGTCGCGAGAGGGCCGCTACGAAGCTGGACTTCATTTCGGGGACCGGTTGCGGAGACGGGAGACTATGATTGGAAAGCTTGGGCTCAAACCTCGTCCTTGCCCCTCTGAGTCTAAATTTGTTCCCCGTGTCCTGAGTCAGTCCTCAGAGTCCCTTGTAATTGAATTTGAGTCTTCCGATCGGTCCGATTTCCTCACGACAGAAGACCGTCTTCAAGTTGTAAACACTATTTTTCCTTATGCCTTGAATAAAATGGTCGACCTTTCTGAGTATCCCGTGATTGCCAATCTAAAAATTGAACGCTTAACTAAAGTTAATCATCAAGATTTAAAAATAATTAAGCCAGATTCAATTGAAGATAATGCAGACTTAATAGATGACCAAATTTTAGAAGATAATTCAAAGCAGGTTTGCGAACAAAAGGAAAGCCGGGCCCAAGCTGCCGATGAGGTATTGACAACAGTGAACCTGGGAACAGCCGAAGAACCCAAAGAAACACAGATTGGCAGTTTCTTCTCCGGAGATGAGCGGGTCGCCCTGGTTGAATTGCTTAAAGAATATATGGACGTCTTTGCTTGGTCTTACAAAGATATGCCGGGGCTGGATACTTCTATCGTAGAGCACCGGATACCCCTGGATCCAGAGATTAAGCCAATAAAGCAGAAGTTGAGGCGGATAAAACCGGAGTGGTCCTTGCAGGTGAAAGAAGAAATTGAGAAACTCCTACGGGTGGGATTTATAAAGGTGATTGAATACCCAACTTGGCTGGCAAACATAGTTACGGTCACAAAAGCGAATGGGAAGGTCCGAGTTTGCGTAGACTTCCGGGATCTTAACAAAGCCAGTCCCAAAGATGACTTCCCCTTGCCAAACATTGATATGCTGGTAGATGCAACTGTAAACTACGAAGTCAAATCCTTTGTCGACGGTTTTGAGGGTTATAACCAGATTAAGATGGCCGAAGAATATCAAGACAAGACAGCATTCACCACTCCTTGGGGCACTTATTGTTACACTGTGATGCCGTTCGGGTTGAAAAATGCTTGGGCTACCTACCAGAGGGCCGTCGACACCCTATTTCACGACATGATCCACAAGGAGATTGAAGTGTATGTGGACGATATGATTATTCACTCGAAAGGGTCAGACGGGCAGCACTTCACGGATTTAAGGAAGTTCTTCAACAGACTCCGGGAGCATTCTATGAGGCTAAATCCCGCCAAGTGCACTTTTGGGGTCATCCGGGGTAAAGTTTTGGGCTACATGGTCACAGAGAGAGAGGCATCGAAGTAGATCCCAGAAAAGTCAAAGCGATTGTCGAGATGAAACCACCCAGAACTGTCTCCGAAGTGAAAGGTTTCATGGGCCGTTTGCAGTACATAAGCAGATTCATCAACCAGCTGACCTCCATATGTGAGCCAATCTTTAAGCTATTGAAGAAGAATCAGGAAGTGGTCTGGAATGAAGAATGTTAGCTAGCTTTCGAGAGAATCAAAGCTTACCTTGTCAATCCTCCTATTCTCTGCCCACCTCACGGAAACAAGCCTTTACTTCTATACCTGACGGTCACAGACACAGCTATCGGAGCCATGCTAGCGTAAGAAAAGAAGGACTCCAAGATCGAGAAGACATGCGCAGCTTTGGTTTGGGTGGTCGGAAAATTGAAGCACTATATGTTATCTCACATAGTGCACCTGGTCTCCAAGATGGATCCGATTAGATATCTGTTTCAAGGTGATAGAGGCAACATTTCCACCAGGTTGGCGAAGTGGACCTTCTTCTTAGCTGAGTTTGATATCAAATATGTGATCCGAAAGTTAATCAAGGGACAAGCTCTGGCAGATCAATTGGCTGATTTCCACAGTACAGAATCCCGAGGACCGGATCTCCAATTTCCAGATGAAGGGATTCTTGTTATAGAAAATGGCAATCGATGGCAGTTATTTTTCGATGGGGCGGCAAACAAAAGAGGTAATGGCATCGGGATGGTACTGGTAGACCCGAATGATATGCATACCCCCATTGCTATCAAGCTGAATTTCTCAGTTACCAACAACGCGGCCGAATATGAAGCCTGCATAGCTGGTCTTGAGGCCGCCCTAGAGCGACATGTGGATGAGTTGGAAGTATTTGGTGATTCCCAACTGATAATAAATCAAGCAGCCAATAGATGGAAAACCTCAGACCTGTGTCTCCAAAAATACCATGCTTACATTGCAGAACTCGTCGGCCAGTTCAAGGAAGTGTCATTCCGATTCCTACCGAGAGATAAAAACAGATTTGCCGATGCTCTAGCTACTCTGGCCTCCTTGGTAGAAATCCCAGAAGGAAAGTCGATTAAACCGTTCAGGGTTGGTAGGCGAGAAAACCCTGCATACTGCTGTGAAATAGAGATCAAAACCGTTAATGAGCCGTGGTACAGTCAGATTTTCCAATATCTCAAGCATGGTGAAGCATCTTTCCCCGTTGATAAAGAAGGAAACCTAAAGGGTAATCATGCCAAGAGTCTGCAAGCTTTGAAAAGGCTATCAGCTTAGTACGTTATACTCGACAATGAATTGTGGAAGAAAAGGGAAGGTTGCCCTCTCCTGCTCTGTATTAGCAAAGAAAAGGCTCAGAAAGTAATGGAAGATGTTCACAATGGCGCCTGCGGACCTCATATGAACGCTAGATCTCTTATGCATAGCATTATCCGACTAGGCTACTTCTGGATTACTATGGAAACTGATTGTATTCAATTTGTGCGAACCTGTGACAAATGCCAGCGATTCTCCAACTTGAACCATATCCCTCCTCATGATCTCTACTGTATGACAACTCCCTGGCCCTTCGCAACATGGGGAATTGACGTCATTGGGAAGATAACTCCATCTAGGAGCAATGGGCACTCATTCCTATTGGTTGCTGTGGATTACTTCACAAAGTGGGTAGAGGCTGCATCTTACAAAGTGCTCACAGCTAAGAAAGTGGCTCGCTTCATAATGGAACATATTATCTGCAGCTACGGAGTCCCAAATGAGATTATTTCTGACAATGGAACCCATTTTGAGGGAGAAACGGATCGCCTGCTTACTGAATACAGGGTCAAACGTCACAAGTCTTCACCATACAGGCCACAGACGAATGGTGTTGTTGAGGCTGCTAATAAGAATTTGGAAAGAATCATTAAGAAGATGGCTAAAAAAGGAAGGGATTGGCCAGAGAAGTTACATTTAGCATTATGGGGCTACCGCACGTCAATCCAAACTGCTACTGGTGCAACCCCTTATGCCTTGACTTATGGAATGGAAGCTGTCATGCCTATTGAGTTAGAAATTCCTTCCCTCAGGGTGTTGCTTGAGAATGAGATAAATGAGATTGATTGGCTCCAAAGTTGATACAACGAGTTGGCACTGTTAGATGAACGCATATTAAAAGCCATGGAGCACAATCGGGCATACCAGAAGAGAATGGCCCGCGCTTTTGACAAGAAGGTGAAGCCCAGAGACATCAAGGTTGGTGATTTGGTTCTCAAGATGAAGCCCGCAAATCAGAGCAGTGCATTGGGTAAGTGGGCACCTGTTTGGGTTAGACCATTTCTAGTCAAGAAGATATTCTCCGGAGGAGCAATGCAGCTAGCGGATCTGGACGGTAACCCATTTTTGCACCCCGTCAAAGGAGACAAGTTGCGGCGGTATTATGTGTAAGTGAGTCTTTTCTTTCCCCTCTGTAAATAAAATAAAAAAAAATGAAAATAAAGGCGCAACAAAATTGTCCCAGATGAGACTGAAAACCTCTCAAAAGGCAGTCCATGCAAAAATAAGGGACGCGCCCGGTGCTAAAAGAATATACCCAGCTAGGTCGAAAACCCTAAAAAGGGCGGTCTAGGTAAAAAACAGGGTCGCACCATGTCCCCCTTCTGTCTTCCCCTTTCTTTAAACACAAAGTGGATTGAGTCGAACTACGGAGACCTGAGCCCCTTAGTTCTCTTACAAAAGGGGAATGTAGGCAACCATTTGTGGTTCGGTCTTAAAAATGCTGCAAAGTCTTATGTCTTGCCAAAATGTGTTTTGATTACAGTTCTAAAGCTTTTTCAAAGGTTTATTTGGAGTTAATATTCTTTTTGATGAGTTCAAGCACGGCCTACTTTTGACTCAAATAACTTGTTGCGAATAAAAGAGAAATAAAATTTCAACATCCATTCTGTCTGCATTAAGGTAATCAAGGGATACTCAAATTCTATTCAAATAAGTCTCTCTCCCAAAGTACAAGCAAAAGAAAAATAAGGAGTCTTCTATCTCTCAGAAAAGTGTCTAGATGCTTGTCCCCGCTCCCGAACTCGTACCTCTGTCTTTCCTCTTCCTTGGTCCCCAGGAGGTCTTTGGCTTAGGAATGTCGAATAAGTCAGTTTGAGCCCGTCCCAACTCAGGAATAACGCACGCTGGTGGTTCAATCAAACCAGTCTCCCTCAAAGCAGCCCTGGTAGCTCTCTCTCGTCGCAAGGCCTCTCTGCGTGCACTCACCTCTGGATCATCCCTCAGAGCAGCCCTCCATACCTCTCGCCTCCGATAATCCTCAGCAACATCACCGGTAACATTATCTGGATTCCCTCTGGCCTATGCATCTCGAAAAGACCGGATGGGTGATTACGCTCCCAAGTATTCCCTGCGGCGAGCCTCTGTTGTGCACGGGACCCTGTTGCTCTTCATACCAAATCAGATACTCTGTGGTCAAAAATGTAAACCCTCTGGCCTGGCGAAGAAGCTTCCGTGTGGGATGAAAACCCTCCAAGAAGGATCTGCTAAAGAAGCGCACAGTCTGGGGCTCGGTCATGACCATCGGGATAGCATCAGTCATCAACCTCTCTCTCAAAGCCCGGATAATCTGCTGAGGGTGCCGATATTGCCTGCTTACCAGTGATGGGACATAGAATGAAGACACATGCAACCCTGGCAGTCTGACCACCACCGATCCATCCTGAATGTCTCTCATGGTCTGCAATCCCCACGTCGAAATCCAGAAGTTCAGATCAGCAGTCTCGTATCGTGTCAACCTCACCTGCCAACTATCAGCTGCCGCATCCCTTAGTAATCTGCGTTGTCTAGTCACCCAAGGCATTGCTGTCTGACCCTCCGGTAACGGCCCAATCAAGCGTAACCTCTCAGAAAGCCACAAAGATAATAAAGTGGGGCTGCCCGCGCCCATGAAATCAGATCCCCCGGCTAGTCTATTAAGGCCATGGTAAGTCTCAGCTAATAGCAGGGGTACAATGTCCATTTCCCCTTTGTCGAGCCGAATTTGATGAAGATCCACACCTCGGTCACCCCTAAGCTGTCTGACGACCTCCAACAGCACACCTGAGCAAACTCCGACATATCCACAGAAGTAGTAGGCTGACAGGGTAAACAATACATGCATGTCCAGAGAGGTAGAAAGATCAAACAACACTGGACTGGAAGATCGCAGCCGAGCCATCCGGGTTAAGTCTACAAGCTCACCATTCAGAACCATATGTGCCACCTGATCAACTGGCAGGCACAGGAAATTCGATAACTGCTCTGCAACCGGCCGTCTGTCTCGAGGGAATGCTACAGTTTCCACCTCACCGAAACCTGTCAATGCTCTGAAATCCTCCATGGTTGGCGTCATATCATTGTATGAAAAAGTAAACACATGCCTCTCCGAATCCCAGAAATGCGAAGCTGCTCGGAGCAAGTCCCAATCAACTCTCCAGTTCTTCAGAGGCCAGAGGCACGGCATACCACATCGCTTGTCAATGATCTTCCCATGATGCTTTTAGTGAAATTGTGAAATCCCGATAAAGTCTTGATGAAATTGATGTTCCCGAGAAGCTATTTCCTGGTTATAATGCTCCATGATGATTAAAAGTTCCAACCTTTGTCGCTGAAATCGTCTGTCTACCAATTTGGGGCTACTGGTGTCTTCCTGTTGAAAAAGCAATGCATGTAAGAGAGGCGGAACTGATTTTAAAAAGGGCCCTGTTACGAGCTTCGTCCAGTCGTGCGACACATCTTGACAAACAGACACATAATGTCGGGCGACACATCTGGTCTGCATCAGGAAGCATCAAGGTCTTGTAAATGGTTTTTCTATGTTATTCTCTAGCTCGTCTTCGCTACAATACACCTTATACCCACATGTCACTGCACGGGAGAGGACTTTTCCCCACCATATATACCACTATACACAATTACCCCAAAGCAGTCCCAGAAATTTATGTATAAACCCGGCAAAACCGACCTGTAAATACAATAAACCATTCACCTTCCCCCTCGTTCCCAAAACGAACAGACTCATGCAAACAAACTAACATAGTTTAACTTTGGCTAACAAAAGGGCATAATTAGATTGTACTATTTCGAGTGTCGCTTTTCCCCGCAGGTACAACAGTTAACTGAGCAAACCTCAGAGATTGTCCTTCAAAACAAAGTCGAGACAAAAGTCCGCGTCTATCTGAATCTCCCCAGCAGAGTATGTCAAAGTCCACAGCCCCACCGTCAAACTGTCAACAAGAATCCACTGTCACAAGCAAGCGAAGCACTGTCACAAGCAAGCGAAGCCCTGTCACAAGCAAGCGAAGCCCACCACAGCAAACAACCCCCTGTCACAAGCAAGCGAAGCCCATCACAGCAAATAACCCCCTGTCACCAGCAAGCAAAGCCCCATCACATCAAACAGAACCCCATCACAGCAAGCAAAATCCCCTGCTTACCGAGCAAACCTCGAGACACAAGAGTCAAAAAGTCAATAAGAACCCACTATCCAGCAAGCAAAATTCCCATCACAGCAAGTACGATTCCAAACACAGAAGCCAGCAGTCGACAAAAGACCGCCCCACGCTCAGCAAACGTCAACAACAGATAGTAGAATAGGACCCTCCGGCAGCTACATCCATCCCCAGCAGCATAAACAATAGCATCAGTCCCTCCGGCAGCTACAGAAGTCAGATGTTGGGTGACAACCACACAGTCAGATGATGGGTGACAACCACATAGTCAGGAATGGGTGACAACCACATAGTCAGAAAAGGGGTGACAACCACACAGTCAGATGTTGGGTGACGACCACACAGTCAGATGTTGGGTGACAACCACACAGTCAGATGATGGGTGACAACCACATAGTCAGGAATGGGTGACAACCACATAGTCAGAAAAAGGGTGACAACCGCACAGTCAGAAATGGGTGACAACCGCACAGTCAGATATTGGGTGACAACCGCACAGTCAGATATTGGGTGACAACCGCACAGTCAGATATTGGGTGGCGACCGCACAGTCAGATGTTGGGTGACGACCGCACAGTCAGATGTTGGGTGACAACCACACAGTCAGATGTTGGGTGACAACCGCACAGTCAGATGTTGGGTGATAACCACACGCGATCGAATGTTGGGTGACGACCGTGATCGAGATGTTGGGTGACAACCGCACAGTCAGATGTTGGGTGACAACCGCACAGTCGTGTCCTTTGTTGATTTCCCCCTCCAGTCATGTGTTCCGAACTACGATTTGGCTTGATTCCCTCCCCGGGATACGTAGGAATCCTTTCTCCAGAGGTCCAGCCATCCGACTCCCCAGATCACCGTCTAGCCCTCCACCTTATCCCCCAGCCGCTCATTGGGATTGGGTCTTATTTTATCGATAACCTCACTTCTTCCATAAGTGACGTTACCGAGGGGCTCTGTAAGTATGCCAATCCAATTCACGACCTTTTCAGATGCATTTTAAAATGATAAAATTGCATTTAGGGGCATCTTGGTAAATTCCCGGTCCATCCCGAGACTTCCGGAAACATTTCATAAGTTTCTCGCGAAGGAAGTACTTTTTTGTACTTTGCTCAGGCTAAGGGACCTAAAAGGAATAAATTTGTTTTGGACTTTTTAGGAATTATCCAAGAAGGTTCCAGAACCAGATTTGGCGCCAAAAACGGTTATGGTCACCTTGTGTCACGCGACAAGTCGAGGCATGGAAAGTGGTTACGTTACGTCGTGCGACACAAAGCTACCATGGACTGCAGCTATAAATAAGACCCTACCCCTCTCAGTTTTGGATCCGAATTTGAACCTCCCAAAGTCACTCTGCCAAAATTCATCCAGAAACTCTCTCTCTCCTGCTCCCTCACAAAAACCACCCAATTCCCTACCAATTCCCTCACCTCTCATCTCTCTTCAACCCATTACCTCTCCTTCTCCACCACATACACTTCAAATACTCCAATCCAGCCCTCAGTTCGTGCTTAGATCTCCAAGTCAGAAAATGAATTGAAGACTCCTACACCTAACTTGGTGTAAGAGTTGAGGACTATAAGGGTAACTCTCTCTCCTCCTTTCTCTCTCTCATCTACTTGTCTATTTTGTTCTTCCTTCTTCTCTACTTGATAATCAGGCTCCATCTGCCTCAGATTATCAAGTGGCAACTGCAATCTCTCTGTTTAAATCGTTTATACTTGGATCCAATTGCTTGCTTATGATGTGATTTACTTAGATTGGCAATTTGGATGTCAAGGGTGTGTGGATCTCCCATATCCACACTCCTTTGATCAATTCGTATCTAATTCATGTTGTTCTTATTAGTTTTGGTAGAATTGTTGTGAATCTGTTGGATCTGCATCTTAGTTTGTGAGGTACCTGCAGATGGTAACCTTATGTCACGCGAAACATGTGGACATGAGGAGTCCTGTGTCACGCGACATGTCGTGACCATCTGCAGGGACCATATTTCATTTGTAATTTGTTTTAGTTGTTTATTTTAGCATTCAATAAAGTGTTCATGCTGTTTAATGCTTAGATCTGGTCTTAATTGTAATTCTGTGCTCATCTAGAAGTTCTGTGATCTGATTAGTTGTGAGCCTCTGCAAGGTGACCATTGATGTCACGCGACATGTTTGGACAAGGGAGTCCTATGTCACGCGACAGAAGTGATCCTTTGCAGAGGACCTGTTTGCTTTGTAATCTGTTCTTATGTTGTAAAGGGATGTGGCCTCCCGGACAATTGGTCTACAAGTTGTAATGATCTTGCTTATTCAATGAAATCCATGTTTATCGCATTTGCCAATTATCATCGTTTGCACATTTGTCTTGAATTACTTGGATGTCTAAATTAGAAAGACTCATCTACGGACGAGGCGTGTTGGGTGAACTCTCAGTTCTTTCCAACACGTAACCTGACCCCCGAACCCATTTTCTCTGTCAAAAAGGTTTTTCAAAGTGCACCTCTAAAATCATGGCGTGGCGATTCCTTTTTCTATAATTTCTCATTTTTCGGGCGAGCGCACATTCACTTGGATATCCTATCCATTTGGAGCTGGCTACGGATATGATATTGCATTCACTCCCTGAAAGTTATAATCAGTTTGTTATGAATTATAACATGAACGGGATGAATAAATCTCTGTCTGAATTGCATGGTATGCTTAAGAATGCAGAGAACAATATCGCCAAGAAAACCAATCAAGTGTTGATGGTGAATAAAGGAAAGGGGTTCAAGAAAACCAAGGTTAAAGCAAAAGTTGCTAAACCGGAGGCAAAGGTTGCCGTTGTTGAGAAGCCTCAACCCAAATCCCAAAAGGATGCGGTATGCTACCATTGCAAGGAAACTGGGGATTGGAGGCATAACTGCAAAGCTTATCAGGAAGGACTGAAGAAGAAGGGCAATGAGATTGCCATGACTTCAGATATCTATGTGATAGATATTCTACTTTCTACTTCTAGTTCTTGGGTATTAGATACCGGATGTGGATCTCACATTTGCCTAAATGTGCAGGGACTAAAGAATAGAAGGTTGCTCAAGGAAGGTGAAGTAGACCTGCGGGTTGGAAATGGAGCAAAAGTTGCTGCATTGGCCGTAGGGACTTATGAAGTCACTTTACCGAGCGGACTAATATTAGTTTTGAATAATTGCTATTATGTTCCGGATTTGAGCAGAAACGTTATTTCAATTTCTTGTTTAGACAATGAGGGTTACAGTTTTCTTATTGCGAATAAGAAATTTTCCATTTATTTGAATGATATGCTTTACTGTATTGCTCATTCTTATAATGGCCTTTATGTCTTAGATGTTGAAAATAATGTTGATAATGTCTATCATGTAAATAAAAAATCTAAACCAAACAATGTGAACAACACATTTAAATGGCATTGCCGTCTTGGGCACATAAATGAGAAACGCGTCTCTAAACTCCATAAATATGGATATTTAGACTCATATGATTATGAATCATATGATGTTTGCGAATCTTGTTTATTGGGCAAGATGACTAAAGCACCTTTTACTAAGAGTAGTGAAAGGGCTAGTGATTTGTTGGCTCTCATACATACTGATGTATGTGGACCAATGAATAGCATTGCTAGGGGAGGATTTCGGTACTTCATAACGTTCACTGATGACTTATCAAGATATGGCTATGTCTATCTGATGAAGTACAAAAGTGAAGCATTTGAGATATTTAGAATATTTCAAAATGAAGTACAAAATCAACTTGGCAAAACTATTAAAACACTTCGATCTGATCGAGGTGGTGAATATTTAAGCCAAGAATTTGACGATCATCTTAAAAGTTGTGGAATTGTTTCAGAACTTACTCCACCCGAAACACCACAATGGAATGGTGTGTCCGAGAGGAGAAATCTAACTCTATTAGATATGGTTCGATCGATGATGAGTCAAGTTAACCTTCCTATTTCTTTTTGGGGACATGCACTGGAAACAGCTGCTTTCACGCTTAATAAGGTCCCTACTAAAGCGGTTCCTAAGACCCCACATGAGATGTGGCATGGAAGAAAACCTAGTTTATCTTTCATGATGATTTGGGGATGTGAAGCTTATGTAAAGAAATTGGTTTCTAAAAATAAGCTTGCACCCAGATCCGATAAATGTATTTTCGTTGGTTATCCTAAGGAAATGAAAGGATATCAATTTTACAACCGATCCGAGAACAAAGTGTTTGTTGCTCGACATGGTGTCTTTCTAGAGAAAGAGTTTCTCTCTAAAGAAACTAGTGGGAGTAAAATTGATCTTGAAGAAATTCAAGAACCCGAAAATGACAAGGAACCAATAGTAGAGACGGAACCAAATTCACAAGCAGTTGTGGAACCGGTTCAAGATACACAAGTTATTCGCAGATCGGATAGGATACGATCCGAACCTGAGAGATATGGATTTCTCATGACGGAAAGTAACGCAGTAGAAATCATTGAGAATGATGAACCTACTTCCTATCAAGAGGCGATGTCCACTCCTGATTCGGACAAATGGCTAGGAGCCATGGAATCCGAGATCAAATCCATGTACGATAATCAAGTTTGGAACTTGATTGATCCACCTGAAGGTGTAAAAACCATAGGGTGCAAATGGGTTTTCAAAAAGAAAACCGACATGGATGGGAAGGTACATACTTATAAGGCTAGGCTTGTTGCTAAGGGGTATAGGCAGATTCATGGCGTTGACTATGATGAAACCTTTTCGCCCGTAGCAATGCTTAAGTCTATTAGAATCTTAATTGCCATAGCCGCATATTACGACTATGAGATATGGCAAATGGATGTCAAAATAGCGTTTCTTAACAGAAACCTACTTGAGGATGTATACATGATACAGCCTGAAGGGTTTGTCGATCCAAAGAATTCTAATAAAGTATGTAAGTTGCAGAAATCCATTTACGGATTGAAGCAAGCTTCGAGGAGTTGGAATCTACGTTTTGATGAATCAGTCAAAGAGTTTGGCTTCATCAAAAACGAAGATGAGCCTTGTGTATACAAGAAAACAATGTTCCTACACTTGAGACTGTCAAGTCCTGGTTAGGAAAATGTTTCTCAATGAAAGATGTGGGTGAAGCGGCTTATATCCTTGGTATCAAGATCTATAGAGATAGATCAAGAAGGATGATTGGTTTGAGTCAGAGTACATATATTGACAAGGTCCTTAGAAGATTCCGCATGGAAAATTCTAAGAGAGGGAACTTGCCAATGGGACATGGCATTACTCTTAGCAAGACTCATTGTCCTAAGACAAATGATGAGCGAAAGAGGATGAGTGATATACCATATGCTTCGGCAATTGGGTCTATCATGTATGCCATGTTATGTACTAGACCTGATGTCTCGTATGCTCTAAGCACGACGAGTAGATACCAGTCTGATCCTGGTGAGAACCATTGGATAGCAGTCAAGAATATCCTTAAATACTTGAGAAGGACTAAGGATGTATTCTTGGTATTTGGAGGAATGGAAGATGATCTGGTTGTAAAGGGTTTCACAGATGCAAGCTTCCAAACCGACAAAGATGACTTTAAATCGCAATCTGGGTTCGTGTTTATGCTAAATGGAGGTGCTGTTTGTTGGAAGAGTTCCAAGCAAAGCACTGTTGCTGATTCTACAACCGAAGCCGAATACATAGCAGCATCGGATGCAGCTAAGGAGGTGATTTAGATCAAGAAGTTCGTTAGTGACTTAGAAGTCGTTCCGAGTATCACTAACCCGATAGAGCTTTATTGTGACAATAATGGTGCTATTGCCCAAGCAAAAGAACCAAGGTCACATCAATGATCCAAACACATTTTGAGACGTTTCCACCTCATTCGAGAAATCTGTGAAAGGGAGGACGTAAAGATATGCAAGGTACCAACAGATGACAACATTTCGGACCCTCTCACCAAGCCTTTGCCACAAGCTAAACATGATGGTCATGTTAGGTCCATGGGTATAAGATACATGAATGATTGGGCCTAGTGCAAGTGGGAGACTGTAGGTGTTAGTGCCCTAGGCCTATAGAGATAGACTTATATGTAATGTCAGTTTTCATTTATATAAGAGATTGTTATTTTGATTATTATATATGTTTGCATGTTTACTTTAATAATCGTGTCCCTAGTACTTATGAAGCACTAGTATGAAGTCTAATGGATAATCATGTGATGATTATATGCATGGAGATGCACATTAGATTCATGGGTACTTGTTAGAGAACAAGGTACTGGACTTGACCCATTATGAGATTTATGTCATGGTCAAATGTCATAAGTAAATCTCATATAGTTATATCGTTGATATCCTTTGACCTGAGATTATCACCGTCTTCCACTCGATGAATATTATGTTTGATATAGTTTAACGTTGTCTTTAACCGGATAACAATAAGGGCTATTATTAGCATGATATGATTCCTGTTGGGAATAATGATAAGTCAAGATGGAATTTTGTTCCTCGTAAAGAGAGATGTTTGCTAGGCCACTCGTAAGTAAGATTGATGTAGTGCATGGCCATGCTCGAATGAATTAATGTGATTAATATCATTCGATTAATCAATTTACTTGGTAACGAGAAAGCATTGAACAATATGAGTTGACGTGGACCATGACTCATGTTCAATATAACATCGTGTGACAATGGGATTGTGATATGTTCTATGTAGGAAATCGAACTTGATATTATATTATTTGGGTAGGCATGATGGCTTGCTAGAGTCCGCTCATGTCTTATGAGGATCGATGTGATCGAACTCATTGCCAACATAATATAGTCCTATGGGGTCACACGCATCGAACGAATTGTCAAAAATGAAGAATATGGAATTTCTGTACTCAGGGGACGACTCGTCCCCAGGCCTGAACCAACTATTCCCTTGGCCTGGGAAGAGTGAATCAGAGGGAGTGTCCTGAGGGACGACTCATGCCCATGGGGATGAGTCGTGCCCACAGGGACGACTCGTGCCCTGGGCCAGAACCAACTATCCCCTTAAGGGGGACGCCTGTATCAGAACATTGTGGAAAGGGGACGACTCGTGTCCTGGGGGACGAGTCGTCCCGTCGGCATTGGACTAATACGTAATTGACTTAAAATTAGGGTTTTCGCGAGGGGAAAATTTTTATAACGTATAAATAAAAACCCTTGGTTGCCATAGCAGTCACTCTCACATTTTTGGGTTTAGAGAAAACAAAAGAGAGATTTCAATTGAGAATTGAGAATCGAAACACCATCCAATTCCATAATTCTTCATTGATTGAAAGGAGTTTCAATTAAAGGATCTAGCAATCCACCTAGAATTGTTCTAGGGTTCGTTCAACGCGTGGATACACATAGAGGATCTTCGCCATTCAAGATCTTACGTTCGTGATTCAAGGATCATTCATCGAGGATTCACTAGTTCTTTAATCTGGAGTTGGAACGCGTTTATCAACGACAAAAGCACACAAGGTTGGTAATTCTATTTCATACTTCTTAATTAATCATCTAGAACGGATCCTAGGGCTCCGGGTTTTCGAGTTAATTTGCATTCTTCCGCTGCGCATGGACCCTCGAAACCCAACACGTCCAACCAGTTGCTTCGTCGACCAACCAAACCTGTCTTGAGTGCCGAAAGGACTAGTTTGTTTGCTGCTTCAGCTTGGCTGTTACCTTGAGGATAGGCGACTGACGACTTCCAATGCTTGACTCTAACTCTATTCATTTCTTCTTCAAATGCTGTGGAGAACTGTAGCCCGTTGTCCGATACTATAGCTCGAGGAATCCCAAATTGGCACCAAATGAAGTCGTGAATAAAATTGATGGCGTTCTCCTCTGTAATCCTGGCCAACGGCTTGGCCTCGACCCACTTTGTAAAGTAATCAATAGCGACGATCACATAATTGCAATTTCCTCGGGCGGGTGGGAAGGGACCAATCAAATCGACTCCCCACATATCGAAAGGCCAAGTTGCGACCATTGGGGTTTGCTCGGTTGTAGGCAAGTGAGGTAGGTCGGAAAATCTTTGGCACTGATCGGATCCCTGAATAAAATCGTGAGCGTCCGCTCTCATGTGCGGCCAATAATAACCCAATATAATCAATTTGTCGACCAAAGTTCTGGCCCCCGGGTGTCCACCACAAACCCCACTATGCACCTCGTACATCAGCTGAGTAACTTCTTGAGGATGGACACATCTCAATAAAGGTTTAGTGAACGACCTTCTGAATAACGCATTTCCTTGAATAACGTACCTCGGGGCCTTTTTCTTGATAGCTCGAGCTGCCTTCTCATCATCAGGTAGCTCGCCTGTCTCTAGATTAGCTCGCATTTCTTCGATCCAACACTTGGTGTAGACCCATTCTCTAGTAGTATCCTCCGGGCATTGAATCTGGACCCTCTCATAGGTTGGATGTTCGAGGTAGGAGATTGGTTCCCCATGCTGTTCGTCTGATGTAGCCATTTTTGAGAGTAGGTTGGCCAATTCATTATCATCTCGACCAACCCTCTGTATCTCCTAAAATTCCAAGTCTTTGATCAGCTCCTTCACCAGGACGCAGTACTTGACTAAGGTGGGATTCAGTACTTTGTATTCTCCTCTTACTTGATTTACTATCAACAGCGAGTCACACTAAGCCACAATCTTGGTTGCTCCGAAACACTTTGCATATTCGATAGCTGCGACCAAAGCTTCATACTCAGCCTGGTTGTTATATGCTTCATACTTGAACCTCAGTGCTTCCTCGTAGACTGTCCCTGATTCTGGCTCGACCAATACAATTCCAGTCCCACTAACGTTCTTTGTTGCCAACCCATCAGAGTATACTTTCCAGCAATCGTCGAGCAAACTTACGGCGGGCTGAGTTGCGGGTTCCTTTCCCTTTGCTTTCTCCTTCTGAGCTCGTACTTCGCTATCTTCCTTGGTGAACGTAAGCTCGGCCAAGAAGTCTGCCAAAGCTTGAGCTTTCAATGCCTTTCGAGGCCTATACTCAATGTCGAATTCTGTGAGAGCAATTGACCAATTGAGTAATCGACCTGAACTTTCTGGCTTATGTAAGATCTTCCTTAAAGGGGCATTGGTTAGCACGACAATGGGGTGAGCCAAGAAATAAGCTCGCAGTTTCCTCGATGCTACAACCAAAGTGTAGGCCACCTTCTCTGCATTATAATACCTGCCCTCCACATCAGACAGGGCCTTGCTCACATAATACACGGGCTTCTGAAGCCCTCCTTCTTCTCGAACTAGAACAGCGGCCACAGCTTGATTTCCCACAGACAAATAAATGAACAAAGTCTCCCCCATGACCGGGCTGCTCAATAACGGTGGAGAGGCGAGATACTCCTTAAGCTGCTGGAATGACGAAGAACATTCGACCGTCCACTCAAAATTTTGTGTCCCCCTCAAAGATTTAAAGAAGGGGAGAGTCCTTTTTGCTGACTTAGTAATAAAGCGACCTAGGGCTGCCACCCTTCCATTGAGTCGCTGCATCTCCTTGATACACGTAGGCTCCTTCATGTCAACTAAAGCCTTGATCTTTTCAGGATTGGCTTCGATACCTCGCTGTGAAACCATAAAACTAAGAAACTTTCCAGCTGCTACTCCAAACACACACTTGCTCAGGTTAAGCTTCATGTCGTTTGCTCGCAAATTGGCGAACGTTTCCCTTAGGTCGACCACGTGATGTTCGGCCTTTGTTTTGATGACCATATCGTTGATGTAGGCCTCCATGTTTCGGCCAATTTGGGAGGCAAAGACTTTGTTGATCATCTTCTGGTAGGTCTCTCGTGCATTCTTCAAGCCGAATGGCATCATATTGTAACAGTAGATACCCCCAGCAGCTTGGAAGACCGTCTTCACTATATTATCCTTGTGCATCTTGATCTGATGGTAGCCCGAATAAGCGTCGAGGAAGCTCAATGTAGTATGCCTAGCTATAGAATCTACGAGTTGTCGATCCGAGGCAGTGGGTAGCTATCCTTTGGGCAGGCTAGATTCAAATTGGTGAAGTCGACACACATACACCATTTGCCGTTAGATTTCTTCACCATTACCACGTTAGCTAACCAGGTGGTATGAGTAGCCTCCTTGATGATACCTTCACTTAAAAGTTTTTGTACCTCAAGTTTGATCGCCTCCTCTTTGTCACGAGCGAAGCTTCGTAGTCTCTGTTCCTTATACTTCATGGTCGGGTTAACTTCCAATCTTTGAACAGCGACCACCTCCTTGATCCCTTTCATATCTTCCACTCGCCAAGCAAAAACATCACTGCTTTCCTTTAGTAGCTTGACAATCTATGCTCTTTCCTCGGCCGAAAACTGTCTCCCAATTTGAATTTTTTGATCGGGATAGGAAGGATTGGTCACCACTGCTTCGAGCTCGTCCACATCTTCTAGCTCCGGACCATCTCTAAATTGTAGGGTCTCGATAATGATCTCACGAACCCTTTTTATTTCTTCGTCCCCTAAGTGGGTAGCTTCTTCAACAATCATTCCATCTAGCTCAGCTGTAATCTCATCGCTGGTGGCCCCCGAGTTTTGGTCGATATGTAGGCATAGCTCGCCTATGATGACTTGGTCGACCATAACTGCATCCGAATCGACCATAGTGTCTTAAGAGGGACGTGTCGGCTCAGTCATAACATGGTCATGGGAGTGATAGGTTGCCTCCTCCACGCAGGTGATTGTAGATAGTCGTGAAGTTATGGTGACAGATTTAGAAAGCTTCAAGTATCCCTCAGGAGTATCAACTTCTAGCTCCCTCTTCTTCCTTATTCGAAGGACATGATCAAGGTAAGCTCGAGCTGTACTTTGCACGCAGCCTACTTCAGCTATCGTCGGGAACTTAACTCGCTGATGGGGAAAAGAGGCCACCATTCCAAGTGCGACCTGGCCAGGGATACCCAAAATAGCAGCATAATCACTATTCATGTCAATAACAATAAATGTTACCTTAGTCGTGACCCTGAATGGATGTTGGCCTATGTCGACGTCCAGCTCGATCTGCCCCTTAGCGTCCACCCTATGATTGGTGAAGCCTTCAAGTCGACCATCATTGGGCGACAACTGCTCCTTTGTAAGTCCCATTTCCTTGAATGTCCTGTAGAAGAGGATATCCTTGCAGGCCTCCGTGTCTATCAAGAGTCTGCTCGTCGTACACCAATCAATCGATCCTGGGCTAACGAGAACTTGATCTCTGGCCGCCACGTTGGTCACTAGTTCGTTCAGATAGAAACTGATAACCTCGTCTCTTATGTAGCTTCTAGGTGGCACGTGGGGGGCTTTGTTGAGCTGAAAAATCTTGTGATTCAAAGCCTTGTTGCTAGCTTGTTCAGTGATCACTCCCAAATTAAGTCGAGGTTGCCTTGGCTCGGGTATTTCTCCAGTAGCTCGCCCACCTCCGCCAGGATGGGCTCCTTTCACGTATCTATCGAGCTTCCCACTGTCGACCCACTTTTGAATGATACGTTTCAGACTCATGCAGTCTTCTGTAGTGTGACCCATATCCTTGTGATAATCACAATACTTGTTGTTATCCCTTCTGAACTTGTTTCCTGGGTTCATTGGGGCAGGTGGGCCTAGCTCGACCATATTCAAGATTTTAGTGCGACTTACCGTCAACGGGGTAAAGGTATCGGGCACTCTTTCAATCACCATTGTTCTGTTTTTCCCGTTCTTGTTGTTACCACCATTCTTTGCCGAGTCCTTCTTATCAGCATCTACAACTTCGGACTTGGGACCTTTTTCCTTCTTCTTTTCCTTCCTCTCCTCAGCTATGGCCACATTGTAGGCCATTTGAAACAGTTCTTGTCGGGTTTTCACGCTCCTGACCTGTAGCTTGTAGTCTAAGTCTGCAGAGGTCACCCTATTCCTGGGCAATTTATCACTTCCCTGTCTGTCAGGTCCTCTTCAATTTGGTCGACCATCTCCTTGAACTTGGTGAAGTAGCTCATTGAGATCTCATTCTTTCCTTGTGTCAGAATGTTCAAGTCGGTGACCGTTAATTTTTTGGCTCCAGCTGTCGAGAAACGATCTAAGAACTTCTTCCTCATGTACTCCTACGAGGTAATACAGCCCAGCGTCAAACCGCGAAACCAAGTTAATGCTGCACCTGTGAGGGTACTGGTTAGTGCCTTGCACATCATATCATCCTCGGTGGAAACAAAGCACATGGTGGCCTCCAAGTGTTGCATATGGTTCAGGGCGTTGGTCGCACCTGAATACTTCTCAAGAGTGGGCTGCTTGAAACCTACTGGAGGTCACCACTCGAGCAGTTCTCTGGACAAGGCTCGAAGATTATGGTCATTCTGTTCGCTCTTTCCAGTATCCTTTTTCCTGTCGTCCTCCCATTGATCTAATCTTTTCTTCCATCTCAACCACTCCCTAGCATCTGGATGGTCATCCCTTGCATGGGAGACGTCGTTGGATCTTTGTAGCTCGTCCCGGTGAAGCTCTCTTCTTGAGTTGGCCCTATGCCTTTCACTTCTAGGGGGAGTCACCTCTCTACCCCGTCTATCTCTGTGAGAAGGCAACCTTACTGAGTTTATAGGCGACCTGCGCCTATCTCCTCTGATTGGCGACCTGCGCCCATCTCCTCTGCTTGGCGACCTGCGCCCATTCCTATCTCGGTGAGATTGCGATCTTTCCGCTCTACTTGGCGACCTGCACCTGTTTCCTTCATGACGGGAATGAGACCTCTCCGTTAGGGCAGGCGACCTACGCATGTTTCTTTCGGCTTCCCTTTGTCGCCTCAAATTGGACTCTGCTTCCTGTTCCCTATTCGTGTTGAGATGACTTCGCAAGTCATCAGGTGGAACATGTATGTGGGTACGAACGTGTGGTACGATCTGCTGTTCACCATTCTGCCTGGCACTCCCATTCTGCCTAGCACTCCCGTTAGGCTGCCTGTGGGAGTTTTGGGAGGGAGCTTCCCTCTCTGACCTCCTATCGTTTTGCTCAGGCGAGTCTGGCATATCAAGCAATTCCGCTAAAATTCTAGCCCTCTCCTGCAACATCTCCTTCCTATTAAGGGGATTGGTTGAGAGACCTGGTTTGTCGCCTGCAATCGTTCGAGACCTCTTATCGTTTTGCTCAGGCGAGTCTGGCATATCAAGCAATTCCGCCAAAATTCTAGCCCGCTCCTGCAACATCTCTTTCCTACTGAGGGGATTGGTTGAGGGACCTGGTTTGTCCCCTGCAACCGTTCGACCTACTTCTTGACGTTTTGGAGGGGGTTGTGCTTCTTATTCGACCATAGGTCTTTTCTCCCTTCTGCCATCTGGTAAGCCTCTGCCATCAGCAACACTGTTCGAGCGTGTCGCCCTTCTGGCCTGACGTAGCGGAGGAGGAGGTGGAGGCATGTTAACATTGCGATTTCCAGCACCGGTGTCTGTGTTACCGTCGACCTTTCCTTCGTTAGGCTCATCCGAGGCATCCGAGACATGTCCGTCAGACACCATGATTACTCTACTTATTGAATTTCAAGGTTAAAAATCAATGATTCCCAGCAATGGAACCAAACTGATGCTGCAAGAATCGTGCTGGATCAATCTCTGTCCAATCAGCAAGATAGATCTCCTAGCCTTTGACCTGAAAACAGAACCCACGACTAGCCGGAATAGTCTCCGGCGAAAACCCTCGGGCGTGAGAGTAAGTATGGTGTATACGAGAGCTTATCAGATAATAATGAACAGTGTCTTAAGAATATCAAATAGCAAATTACCTTCGAACGGTTGATGTTGCCATGTATTTATAGTTGTTGATGAGAGTTAAATTTGTAATAGGATTGTCCTAAATCCCTTGAATCATGGATCAGATACGTATGAGAGATCGTGTCCATATATAATTCCTGATTTGTAGGGAGTCTGTTATGGAAAGAATTGTATACACGCCTGGACTCTGTAGGTCGGCGTACTCTCGTAGGTCGAGGTCGCCTGCATGGGCCTTAAGTCGACCTGACTGATTGACACTGCCGGATAAATACTTTGAATAGGATATGGATCGTAATGTCGAATCAAGCTAGGTCGAGACCATCTAAGGTCAGACAATGAGCTAGGTCGACTGATCTCGCTGATGGGCCTTGGACCTGGTAATAATTGGACCGACCCACTAAGATTGTTGTGACAATAAAGCTTCGAATAACTGAGCTGGATCATTGGGCCTAGCCCATCACTTTTATTCCGTTCAAGTAATTTAATATTTAATAAGCTATTTTTAAAAATATAAAATCATTTAGACATAAGAAAATTAGTTGTTTTATGTATAAAAAAAAGATAGAAAAAACTAAACATATGAAAGTATATAAAAGAAAAGAGGGACGGACTACCCTTAATTTTTATTTTATTTTTTAAATTTTTTATTGACTAGAAAATAATATTTTAGACTTTTTTTATTACTAATATTTTTTACAAATAAGTATATAAAAAAAACTAAACAAATGAAAGTATATAAAATAAAAGAGGAAAGGACTACCCTTTATTTATTTTTATTTTTTATTAATTTTTTATTGACTAGAAAATAATATTTTAGACTTTTTTATTACTTTTTTTTTACAAATAGGTATATAAAAAAAAGATAGAAAAAAACTAAACAATTTAAAGTATATAAAAGAAAAGAATGACAGACTATTCTTTATTTATTTTTATTTTTTATTAATTTTTTATTGACTAGGAAATAATATTTAGATTTTTTTTATTACTGGTATTTTTTACAAAAGTTATATAAAAAGATAGAAAAAATTAAACAATTTAAAGTATATAAAAGAAAAGAGGGACAAACTATCCTTTATTTATTTTAATTTTTTTATTAATTTTTAATTGACTAAGAAATAATATTTTAGACTTTTTTTATTACTGATATTTTTAACAAATAGGTACATAAAAAAAGATAAAAAAAAAAACTAAACAAATGAAAGTATATAAAAGAAAATGAGGTAATAATGTAATCAATTTAATAATAGAAACTCTATGAATATTTATTTCATAATTTTTTTGGGGGAAATTTTCATTGTCTTCAAGTGATACAATTTAAAATTACATAGTCTTAAAATAAAAAGTCTTCAAATTTCAAATGAGTCATCAAATTTTCAAAGTAATTATGGTATTCAAATTTAACAAAGTCTTCAAATTTAACAAAGTCTTGAAAATAATGAGTATTCAAATCTTCAAACTAATTATGGTCTTCAAATCTTCAAAGTTTTCAAAAGCTTTAGATCTTCAATATTGTTATTGATTCAAAGTCTTTGAATTTGATGAATTCTTCTTCTTCTTCTTTTATTATCATTCTCGCAAAAATGCCTCGTTGAGATTGTCTTCTTCGAGACTTTCATTATCATTGTCTTCAAGATCCCGGAATGTGCCTTGTTTTCTCAAATCCGCGTCATCCTAATTTGCAAGACAAATCAATCTTTCGATAAGAGCGGGTTTGAGTTGGTTTCGCTTTGACGTCACCACTCTTCCTGCAGCACTAAAAGCAGCCTCCGATGCTACCGTGGACACCGGAGGGGTAAGTAGATCACGTGACATCACCGAAAGAATATGATAAATATTACCATGCGATTTCCACCATTGTAGGACATTCAAGTTTCAAAACTTTCACCATCTAAGGGGTAATATGGGCTTTCAATGTATTGGTGTAATTCATCTACACCACTTTGAGAACCAATACTAGATGAGGATGAAGTTTTTTCTTTTGTCATGAAACTCCATCCTTTTTTTAGCATTTTTGTTGCTCCACTACTTTTTCTTTCGGATGTTGTGTTTGGTCCCTTTAGTGTTCAACAATAATGGTTGAACAAACGATATAGGATTGTGTGAATTTTCCTAAGTTTGCTCTTGGACAAAGTGTTTACGGCATCTAGGTTAAGGTCGGGCCCCGTGTTCTCATAAAATTCATCAAACAAGCCACCTAATGAGAATAACTTAATCCTAGGATCCATTACGGTCGCTAATTGGGAAACTAAGGGAAAATGTTCATAATATTTTGTGAATTTACTTTCCATTTGCATAACGGTACCTCCAAACAAGGCATGTGATTTAAATTACCTAATAATTTCACTTAGGACATTTATTTCACGGCACAAAAGATGGGAGGTGGATAATAACTTTCCGAAAAAATCTTGGTTGCTCTCTACCAAGGTTTAAGTAATTCTCAAAGCTCGGTAGCTATCGATCAATTATACTCACTAATTTGGTAGTCCATTTGACGACTATAAAAGTATTCCGCGAGGACTACCCTATATTCGACAACTCTCTTCAACATTTTATATGTTGAGTTCCACTTAATATCCTCGGCCACTTGAGGTTTCTTGTATTTCATGTTATAAGCGGCGCACAAATCGGCATAAATTTTCAACCTTGGGCCGAAATTTTTGATAACATGGGAGGCCGTGTTGATGCTATTGGTGACAGGCTTTAGTGAGTGAATCAAGTCTTTGACACACATAATGCACACCTAACATGAAATAAAGTGCCATCTAGGGGAGGATTAAGAGCTTGGATCAACATTGTGGCGGTGAGGGTATTGTAAGTCGCATTATCAAAGGATATTGTTAAAATTTTGTTGGTGATAACATACTCACTCAATACATCCTTAATGTGACTTGTACATTGCAAAGCCGTGTGGTGATAGGGCATTGTTCTAAAGGAAAGCACCCTCTTTTGCAGTATCCACTCCTCATCAATCCAATGAGCGGTTATACAAGTAAAGGTTTCAGAACTAGAACTTAGAGTGGCCTTCCAAGCATCGGTGGTCAAGCAAACACTACCATTGAATTTTTGGAGGTCGCTCGCTAGTTGAAGTTGACAAGTTTGGAAGAGCTTCTTTATATGCCTAGTAATAGTTTGGCGGCTCATTGGTTGGTATGACGGGTTGAGGCCTCGAGAATAGCGGGTGAGTCTATCATCATCTGAAAGTGAAAGAGGCAATCGACAACTCACTAGTAACATCGTTATCAAATCAACGTCCACTTTTGGATAAGTGACACATGATATATTTAGTTGTGTTTGCATGGTACCATCTATCCCTTTAGCGACTTCCTTATCATGTTTATCCATGTGCCTCTTTATATGGGAGATACCATGTACACCTGCCAGATTTAAAAATTTTGAGCACCTCTTGCATTTGACCTTTGTTTCACCGTCAATAATTACTAAATCATATAAATTGACATATTTGAACACTCTAGTTTGTGCCTTTGTCTTACCCTTACCCTTACCCCTCCCCACCCTCATCTATGTCTTCTATGTGATGATAGGTTCTAGATGTATATTTTGTGTTGGACTCATTCATCCAATCCGAGGTCGAATCCGGAGAATAGCCGCGAAATGGAGGGGTGATGATTGGGTTCGAGGATTGATTAATTAGATCAAACATAATTTGATCATTATGGTATAAAAGGGAATTATCTATTGACCGGCGGTTTGGATGGTGTACATTTTGATTTTGAATTTGATTTTGTGGTGGGGGGGAATATGCAAATATATCATTAACTAGATATTTCATAATAACTAGCAATATAAATTACCTAGCAATTAAAATTAAAAATGCAACACTTAAAAAATATTTTTTTTGAATTTTTGAAAATTTATAATAATTAAATACTTTTTGCAATAATTTACTAACAATAAAAGTAAACAATTATAATTTTTAGTAATTTTGGGAATAAAAGTGATTTTTTTTTTTTTGAAATTTTTGAAATTTATGAAGATTAAAAAAATTAACTACTTAACACAATATTTAACTAGCGAGTAAACAATTAAATACTTAAAATAATAAAATTACCTTCAACTCTTACGATTACGATGTAATTACAAACTTTGCTCTTGAAAATATTTTGATGATTTGATTTGAGAAAATTATATGATTGATTGAATTTGTTTTGTGAGAAAAATGTTAAGACTTCCTCTTCTATTTATACTAATTATAAATTCAAAAACAGGTCCGTACGGACATACCTGATAAATGAGCCGTTATGTATATTGGACCAAAATACCCCTCAAACGAATTTATTAACGGATATATTTGAGGACAATTTAGACATTTACAAATAGAGATCCGTGTGGACATCCTTAATCCAAGGGCCAAATGGGTCACGGACCAAAAGGATTTTCTGATCCGCGGGCCAAAGACCGGTCCGTGCGGATATCTTTGGTTCAGGCCCGTCCCGTATACGAAGCGGGCCAAGCAAATAACGGGCCACGAGCTAAACAGACGCGGACCAAGCGCCGTATACGAAGCGGGCCAAGCAAATAACGGGCCACGAGCTAAACAGACGCAGACCAAGCGGTCGGTGGGCCACAGGCCGGACGGGCCGCCCATGGGCCACGGCCCAAAATGGCCAATCTCCGGTAGAAGTCATACCTTGAATTTACATATTAGAAAAATATTATAAAATAATAAAATAATTCAAACTGTTGAAGACTTTGTTCAAATACTAAGCCATACCCTATTATAATAAAAATAAAAAGCTATTCATAATAAAGTGGTTAAAAAATAATTTAATTAAATATTGAAGTTTAATTATATAAACATTATAAAAATTAAATTGTTAAAATACTATTAATACTTTTAATTTTATTTTTTAAGTAACTTTTGTTTTAAAAAAATAAATAAGAAGGATGGATATCGGATAGGATAGGGTAATCTATAGTATAAAGTATAAATGAGGGTGGGAATCTTACTGTTCAATGAATAGTGTCAAGTGGGGATTTTCCTATTTTGTTCTCACTATTTTGTTTCTTTTTCATTTTGTCCTTAAAAAAAAAATTAAATTAAAAAATATTTAAAAAAAAACGTGACCTTGAACACGGACATGGGCTGGTGAATTCTAAGGGGAGAAAGGAGACAAAGGCAATAAATGCATCCACGTTACACTGTTGTTTGTTACACGTGTTGCTTCTGGACATGCCAACTGCTCCCTATGGCCCTCCTCTATCTCTTCACGCCATTACCGTTGGTTGGTAGTTACTTTTTTAAATGAAGCGCAAAATACTGTAACAAAAAGTTGGCAATAAAAGGAGCGATGATAATTTGATTTTTACTCAAAATATTTTTTTTAAAAAAAAAATATTTTCCAAAATAACAATTGAACGGAATAATCTGTGATGGGCCGAGCCCAACGTTTACTACGAGCCTGGGGGCCCAATAGGCCCACCAAGAGACCAACTACAAAGAATCAGATCAAGGCCTTGGGCCCATACCGTTTAACACTTGGTTGGCCGTCGTTGCCACTGGCGGCCAGTGTCCATCCAAACGACGAGCCATCGGACCATTAATGGAAGGGCCAACTTCCCGGCCGTCGACACACCGGTGGTACTCGTCCTTCGACTGGACGAGCCTCCCTTCGACCCCAACTGGCACTCTTCCAAGAGTAAGCGTCGTCATTGAGCGGCTCGTCGTCATTGAACGGCTCGTCGTCATTGAACGGCTGACTCTCTCTCGACGAGTCATACCTCAAGGAGACGACCCACCCGGGCCGTAGCGGCTCCAGGTCGTCTCCTCTATTAAGCTTCCTCAACAAGCTTGATTAATTAGCTAATTTGGGATAATGACGGACTGCTTCTGAGTGCCTTGTTATATGTGCGTTCACGCATTCGGTAATAACTACAAAGGTACGAGGTTGACTTTCCCTTATAAGGCAAACTACTTATCGAGATGTCGGGGTTGCGGTGTCACTTACATAGACGAACCAATGCCGGCGCGACACGTGTACACCTGGGAGATGGAGCGATCCTACGGGCGCATCAATCCAATCAGCGGTCTACGATGAAAACCCTAATACCACCTTTCCTACTATAAATAAGAGAATATTAACGTGGAATAAGGTAAGGCCTTACTGCATATTTCCATACTCACACACTCTGTAGTATTTGCACCATATTTCCAGACCATAATCTTACTCTCACGCCGGAGAAACTTCTTGGGAAGACCCCGCGCGGTTTCACCCTTTATTTCTTGTCTTTGTGCGAATCCGGAGCTAGCTCGATCATTTCTTGGACACAAGAAGCGAGCTTTGCACGCTTTCTGCGCGATCGGATTGGTTCCATTCGGGAAACGTGTTAGTGATCTTCGGCTACGAAATACGGCGGAGCTTGGTTTGGAAAAATGGTGTCCGATGGTCATACGGCCCGATAAATCAACCGGAGATGAGGGCGTACCACCTCGGCAAGAGAATCCTAGGCCGCCTCACCACCTAGGAACCCTAACTTAAGGGTTACCAGTCGCGGGGATGGTTGATGGTACGAGGTCTTCAAGCAACTAGAAGAAGAGAAAAGGGGCACAACTGGCGAGCGCCGGAGGAGACCTCCACTAGAGAGGAGGCTGAGACAGCCGCAAGGTATACGGGAGGTCCCTCTAACCTAATCTCGACGGAGCGGCTTTCCTCGTCGAGAGAGCTAACGCCCTCGGGAGTTCTTGCAAATCCAAGACGAGCTAATCCGTATGGCCGCTCCTCAAGCTCCCGGGCATCCCATCAAACAATCTCGTCGGGAAGGAGGAGAAGGAACCGTAGAGAGAATGCTTTGGTCGTCGTGAAGGGACTGCCCGGAAAGCGAGCAAGTTGTGCCCCGGCTTGACCTAAGGAACACATCAACGAAAGACGGAGCCAAGGAGCCCGATCACGGCGGCGAGCCGAGGTAGGCGAGCCTCGCGGGGAGCTCGTCGTCGAAAATCTTGAAGCTATCGGGAATCAAGTCGTCCGAGGTCGTCTACGAGACTCCGTCATTAAGAAATGAATGGGCGCCGAGCCAAAGAGAGAGAACTCGATCTCCACGTCATGAACGAGAGGCTTCCCGGATCTTATAGGTCGTCTCCACCTCCCGGCTATAGGGACGATCCATCTCACGACGGCTTTGCCCCAGGAGGCAACGGTCTAATACCGTTGCAGGGGCCCGTCAGATAGGATCCCCACCGTGGCCCGGCGGAGAGGTAGACACGAGAGAATTTTTGAGGTTGAAACGTCAAGTGGAAGAGTTGAGGAACAAGAAGAACAAAGTGGACAGCGACACTCTGATGACGACGGCGGCACTATGAATCCCCTTGCTCCCTGGATGTTGGAAACTGGACCCCCGGAACCAGGCTTTAAACTACGACCTTAAGCAATACGACGGCTCTACTAGTGCCATGGACCACATACTACACCTTGAGGCACGAGATGTACGTGGTGGCAAAGCTTCCGCCACGACGACGTCATGTGCAAGGCTCTCACAAGCACGTTGGTCGACTCTGCTTTGAGGTGGTTTAGAGGCCTACCAAAGGGGAGTATTGAATCTTGGAAGCAGATGAGGAAGAAGTTTTTAGGAAGGTTTGCTACGGCGGGAGAGCGTCGTAAGACGGTCAACGACCTCGGCAACATATCCCGAGGAACTACCGAAAGCTCGATGAACTACTTCAAAAGGTTTAAGAAATTGGTAGATCAAATTGATGAGGATCTAACCGATAGAGAAATAATAAATTGCTTCGAGACATGGCGTCCTTTCCTCTACCACTGGACTACGAGCTCCCAAGTCCACCCGGCCAAATCTCGCAGACCTCTATGCCAAGGCGTACGCCGTCGCCGAGGCCGAAGAAAGAAAGTTACAAAGAGAGGGAAAGTACGTGGACGAGGCTGACGACGAAGTCCAAAAAGGATAAGGGCGGAGAAAAAGGAAAGAACAAAGCGAAAGCGGAAAAAGTTCCGGAGTCGTACACTCCACTCACCGTTTCCAGAGCAGAAATTTTGAGCAACGTTGATTTCGGCCCGGCACCGAAGATGAACCCTAACGGGAAGGGAAAGAAGAACATGAACAAGTATTGTGAATACCACAGGGACAAGGGGCACGACACCGAGGAATGTTTTAGTTTGAAAAAGATCATTCAAAGATGGATAGGCCGGGCGGCTGGAGGAGTATATAAGGAAGGACCGTCAGCCGGCCACAGCCGGACTACTAACGACGACGCGCCCCAAAGGAACCCAAGAATGGTCTGGTGATCTACGAGGAGACGAGCAAGAACCAGATTAAGAGCGCCATCTACCATTTAAAGAAGGCCCCGCACGTCCCCCAGAAAGCAGAAGTTCCAAATGACGTCATAAGTTTCTTTCCCTACGAGCTTCCAGCCGACCCGTTAGCTCGTCAACAAACCTTAGTCATACCTGGTTTCATTGATAATTGTGAGTCACGGAGAATCTTGATTGATACGGAGCGACGAGGATATCTTGTTTTACAATGTCTACCAACGAATGGGTCTACCTGACAGTCGCCTAAGTCCATACTTAGGTCGTCTAGAGGGATTCACCAATCATCGGGTAGATGCGAAAGGCCAAATTAGCCTCTCAGTTGATATCGGAGAACACCCCTTGAGGACAATCAAGACCGTAACCTTCATAGTGATCGACGTCGTCAGTGATTATCATGCCATCCTTGGCCAGCCGGGTCAGTCCGCTTTGGGGATCGTCGCCTCAGTCCCCCACCAACGAGTTAAATTTCCTTCACGTGCCGGAGTCGGATGTGTGTTGGGGACGGCCCCAGAATTCCTAGAGCACGTGCTAAAGGCGAAACGGACTATCGAAATCGACGACCCAAATCACAATGTGAAGCTCTCAAAATCTATCAAAGAAACGACGACCTCGTGCGCCAATGTCTCAACGATCAAATGCGTCGAAGATCCAGAAATTTTGGACGAGGTATTCTTGAACGACAAAGCTGCAGAAACACAATCTTTGGCCGCCCAAGAATCGGGGGCCGACCTGGACAAGCTGATTGACGACGAGGTACCGGATCTAACACCAGAAGCGAGAAGGAAAATTAAGGAGATCGTCATTGAGTCCATGGATTTTAGAGACGACGCCCCCGAGATGAAGCCAGCAGACGAGCTACTCGAACTAGCCATCCACCCGGATTATCCCGAGCAGAAAATAAAGCGGGGTCTCGGTTGTGCGGCGAGGAGAGGGAAGAGATAATCTCCCTACTCAAAGCAAAAACCTCGACGTTTTCGCTTGGAAAGTAGAAGATATGAAAGGCATTAGAGAAGACGTGGCGGTTCGCGGGCTTGGGGTGAATCCTACTATGAAATTCAAGGAAGCGAGAGTGTCGTGTTTTTCAAGGCGAAAAGGAGATTGCCATGAAACAAGAGATTGAGAAATTGCTAAGTCTTTGGAATCATCGTGGGCCTGGGTTCACGACACAGTTAGCCAATGTGGTTCTTGTGAAGAAACCTAATGGGAAGTGGAGATTGTGTGTTGACTTTCTTGATCCCCGAACATGGCGTGTCCCAGGACGGTTATCCCTTGCCAAGAATCGACAAGCTCGTCGATTACGTAGCCGGCCATACTACTCTAGCTTTCTTGATGCCTACTCAGGCTATCACCAAATCAAGATGGTGAGGAGGACATTCGAACGGCTTTTCAGGCGGCAGGGGGAACTTACGTTTACACGAAGATGCCTTTTGGGCTTAAAAACGTCGGTGCCACTTACCAAAGGATGATAAATAAGGTGTTCAAGGACCAGATCGGCGACAATCTGGAGGCGTACGTTGATGATATGGTCGTCAAATCAAAAAAGAGGAAGCACGTCGACGACCTAGAACAAACATTCACCAACCTACGAGCCAATGACATGGTCCTCAATCCGGCTAAATGCGTTTTCGGAGTTGCTGCGGGGAAGTTCCTAGGATTTATGCTCTCTCAACGGGGGATCGAAGCCAATCCTGAGAAAATCAAGGCTTTGATGGATATGGCCGAACCTACGAGCGTCAAGGAGGTTCAGCGCCTAAATGGACGAGTAGCGGCCTTGGGTCGTTTTATTGCCAAGTCCGCTGAGAGATCACTCCCGTTTTTTAAAGCTCTCCGAGGTGCGAAGGACTTTCAATGGACGGACGAGTGTTCCCAGTCATTCAAACAGTTGAAAGAATATCTTGGCTCCCCGCCACTCCTCCAAAGCCCCGTAGCAGGGGAAGACCTTTATGTTTATCTCTCGGCGAGTGATAAGGCTGTCGCCGCCGTATTGGTAAGGGAGGAGGGAGGAACACAGAGGCCGGTTTATTACGTCAGCAAAGCTTTGTCAGATGTGGAAACCCGTTACTTTAACGCGGAAAAGATCGCTTACGCTCTCGTCATCACAGCACGAAAGCTACGAGCATACTTCTCCGCTCATCCCATCGTCGTATATCTGAATGCCCCACGCAAAATCTTGCACCGTCACGAAAGCTACGGTCGTCTTCTCAAGTTGGAGTATTGAGGCGGCGAGTTCGACATAGAGTATAGGACGAGGAAGACCACTGCAAGCTCAATCATTGGCGAGACTTCTGGTTGAAACGTCATTCACCATCGACGACGATCAAAGGAGGTCGCGGCCCGAGCGAGGGAAGGAGGTCGCTGAACGACAAGCGGAGTTAACTTTGCCCGTAGGATGTTGGAAAATCTTTTCGAGACGGGTCGGCCACCAAGAATACGAGCGGAGCGAGAATCGTTCTTGTTGAGCCGAGAAGCGGGACGGTTTTGAAGAAGTTTTGAGGTTCAAGTTTCAAGCATCAAACAACCAGGCCGAGTACGAGGCACTCGTAGCAGCCATTGAATATGCAAAGTGTTTTGGAGCTACAAAAATTGCAGCCTACTGTGATTCTCAATTGATCGTGAACCAAGTGAGAGGAGATTATCAAGTCGTCGATTCCACCCTGCAGAAATATCACCAATTGGTCGGAGAATTGATACAAGGTTTAGAATTTTGGGCCATACAGAGAATCGCTCGAGAAGACAACGAGCACGCCGACCTACTTTCAAAGCTAGCTACGGACCAACTCCCTGAGGACGAGCACGGCCATCACTTGGCCTATCTAGATCAGCCAGCTTATGAACGGGTGAAGATCCTCTGCATCGGGGACGGCCCAAAATGCTGGATCGACGACCTAAAGGCGTTCATTGAACGGGAGGAATTGCCAACGGACGAGGTCTCAGCAAGACAAATAAAGAGGAAGTCGGCCAGATTTACGGTCGTCGAAGGAGAGCTCTACAGACGATCCATTACCCGGCCATTGCTGAAGTGCGTTCATCCAGACAAGGTCGTTCAATTGCTGTTCGAAGTACATCAAGGAGAATGTGGAGGCCATCCTGGGGCCCGTCTGGCTGGCCGATAAAATCATAACCATGGGATACTACGGCCCCACCTTCGTGAAGACGCTAAACGGTTTGTGAAAAAGTGTGACACACAGGCGTTTCGCCGACCTCCCCAAGCTGCCTACAACTGAGCAAACCCCTGTCTTGGCTGCTTGGCCGTTTGATATGTGGGGCGTTGATCTGATTGGGCCTTTTCCGCCGGCCAAGGGAGGAGTCAAATATGTGATCGTAGCGGTTGATTACTTTTCAAAGTGGATAGAGGCCAAAGCCTTGAACAAGATTACGGAAAACAACGCCCTAAGCTTCATTCATGACTCAATATGGTGTCGCTTCGGAATCCCAAGGGTGATCGTTTCAGACAACGGCCTACAGTTCTCAAGAAAATTCGAACAGGAATTGAACAGGATGGGCGTCAAACACTCCAAGTCGTCCGTCGCCTACCCCCAAGGCAACGGGCAAGCTGAAGCAGCCAATAAACTCGTCTTATCTGCCTTGTGCAAAAATCTGGAAGGAAGAGATACGAGATGGTTGGACGGACTACCCTCAGCTCTGCAGGGCATCCGCACAACCACCAGGGGGCCTACGGGAAACCCCATTTGCCTTGGCTTATGGCTCGAAGCCGTGGCTCCCGCCGAACTCCATTTGCCGGCGGACCGAGTTGCTTTGTACGAGGTAGAAAAGAACATCCACAACCGACAAGTCGACCTGGACCTCGTAGACGAACGGAGATTGGATGCCCAATTGAGGATGGAGAACTACAAAAAGAAAACCAAGGCTTATCACGACAAGAAGGTGAAGAGAAGGTTCTTTAAGGTCGGTGACCATGTACTAAGAAAGATTGAAGCAACGGGACTCAAAGCCCGTCAAAACAAACTCTCCCCCAATTGGGAAGGACCATACATTGTCACAAGTGTGGTCAGAGAGGGAACCTATCGCCTTGCAAAGCCGAACGGTGAAAGTCTCAAGCATCCATGGCACGCCAACCACCTAATGAAATACTACTTTTGAGGTCGTCGACAACATCCAGCGCCCTTAGGGCACCTACCTTGTGGTTCCTTATGTAATTTTGTGAAATTTGAAGTTTTTGGGAAATTGTAAGGGATACTTATAAATCCCGGTAGCTCGTTGTTTACTAGAAAGTTATTTATGAAAGATCGTCGCTTTGTTGATTTTCTACGACACAAATTCTAGCACTTTAACCAAGTATAAAGGTTAGACGAAGCCAGACTTCGTCGAATGCATCTACTTTAACCAAGTATAAAGGTTAGACGTAGCCAGACTTCGTCGATCGCTATAACGGTATAGATGACTCGTCTATAGAACTTTGTCTACGAACAAAAATCTATTGACCTTCATACTATTCCTACGAGCCATTGAGAAGTTGAGAAAATACAAGTTTGAACAAAGGTCGACCATATTAGGACGAACCAAGTTCAGGTCATAAAACGACGACCACTCACACTTGTCCTCAAACTTACTCGTCCAATAGGTTATCACATGCTATCTATGTTAACACAGATTAACAAACAGAAAACAAAGGCATTAAATAACTTAAACATGAAACAAACATTGTACGACCCCCTCTAAACAACGAGGAAACAGGTCAAGCTACATTGCGAAAATTAAAAATTGTTTTGGGACGATGTTTGGGAACCACAACCAAATAAAATGAAACATTGTTTGAGGTAACCGAATCAAATAGGGACGTTGTTTGAAATATTACAAAACATCTCAAGAAAAATCAATCACTGGGGATCGGCACCGCCGGCGTTTGATGAAGCTGCGTCAGGATCAGGGCCGTCTTCAATAAAATGCTTGTAATATGCATCGAAGTTGCCCGGGACGACGGGAGGGATAGGCCACTCGTCTCTTCCAGCTTTGGCGTCGTCCTCCCTTATGATGAGAAAATCATTGGCAGTATAGGGGACAAGGGGATGGACGGAGCGTGCTTCGTCGTCGTGAGCCTCCTCCGTGCAAAGGTCGGCCAACTTCCGGACGGAGAGAAGATCTTTTATTGCAGGGTCCAGAAGAAGCCGCCTAGCCATGTGTTTAGCCCCATCTTTGAAGAACCCACTAGCATGAGTGGTGACCAGCTGAAGGCACTCAGAACTTTTCTTGAAGTCGTCGACGGCGTCACGCCTGGCTTGGGCCAGCTCAGCATCACGGCTCGCCTTCATCGCCTCAATCTGGGCCGTCGACTTCTGAAGACGGTTCTCACAAACGCGAAGACCGTCGGAGAGCACCTTCGAGTCAGCCTCGGCCTTGGATTTCCCTTCCTTCAAGGCGTCTATCTCCTTAAGGAGGTTGTCCTTCTCATTAACCAAAAGCTCATGGGCAAGGGTGAGCTCACCGACATTGGTCTCCGCCTCCTTCAGTTTTTGCTCGGCCGTCCCCTTATCGCCGACGGCCTTCATCAGCTGCTCGTTGCCTCGAAGCTCGGCGTCCAGACACTCCCTATAGCCCGACGTCATGGCGTCCATCATCGACGATAGCCACGATTAAAGTTATTAGCACAAGTATAAAGAGACGGAGAAAAATTACATCTTTAATACGAAGTACCTCAGTTTGGATTAGCCCTAGACGGGCATGAAAGGTTTCGGGAGTAAGATTGGCCTCCTTCATCCTACGGGTCAGCTCAACGTCCCGTCCACGCCTTGTCAGAGCCGTCCCCAGCAAGAGCGCATAGCCATTCCTCTGCAGATATGGGATCCCAGTTATATGAGAGACCTTGGCAATGGAGGTCGCCATCTCTTTGGCCTTGGCCTTGGACAGGACCGCCGTAGACGAGCTTGGAGCATCAGCCCTTGGAGTTGATGGGTCCGACGCGCTGGGAGGGTCGGCGAAATGACTTTTTCTCTTTTTGGAGGCACGAGCGTCGGCCTCACGGAGCTCGGGGTTTGAATCAGTGCTCTCCACTTCAATACGCTCGGCCTCGTCAGCAATGGCCATCTGAGCCCCAACGACTTCCACACTTGGAGGATCAATCTCCATGCCTATTGCCCTCTCAGGTGCATCAACGACGGCCTGACGGCCTCCGGTGTTCAGTCCTTCGACGCCGGGCTCCCTCTCGATCATGGGGATAGCACCAGTAGGGTCCTTGGGAAGTTGCTCGTTCCTCGTCGTCTGCTTCTCTTGACGATCGAGAATAGCACGGGTCGCAGCCCTCTCCTTCTTCTTGGTACCCCGATCACTAGCTCTGATGGCTCCGTCCATGATCCTTGCTTCAATTCTATCCACGTCCCCCTGGGTAAGTACTGCAAAACAACCAAGGAAAAAGAGATTAGTCTTTACTAACGACGAGACGAGCAAAAAGCAAAATTAAAAAGATAGCAGGAGCCCAACCCCCATTCATTTCAAGGTTTTCACAACTTTCTTCAAGACGACCCGTCCGTGCCGTCGCACAATTCAAACAGTTATCTTTAAAAACAAACTCCTGGTGGACGACCCAGTCGGGATAGCGGGCATCCAAATCAATCTTTACTAAAGGATCAGGCCCTATAGACGGCTTGGACATCATGCCAGCTCGGATGTATCTCCATTGTGAGGCCTCTATGTCTTTGTACGAGACCCATCCGAGGTCTAACAAGTTGTCAATCTTTCCTTTCAGCTCGTCGGCCCACGGAGCTTGGAAGACATGCCTATCCGGCCCGGGTGGTTGCCCTCTGGGAAAGGAAATTGCCACCCTACTCGGCTTTCCACCAATATCAAGTGGTTCTCCCATCCATACACCTTACTTGGAATATCCAGGAAGAAGTTCCGTGCGTTCCTGATCGAAGACACACTTACAGTCGTTTTCCCTTTGGCTGTGTTCCGGGCCGTCCTATAGTATCGACGGAACACTTTGTTGCATGGCTCGTAGCCAAGGAATCTGCATACGATGGCAAACCCAGATAAAATTCTGACGGTATTGGCACTGACTTCCATGGGCACACAAGCAGAGTCCTCCAAGAACTCGTTGATGAAGGGGTCTAAAGGCAGTCTTAGACCGAACTCAAACTGTTTGTAAAAGAAGCCCACCTTCTCCTTACTGGTCACTAAGGATTGACGACGGGGCTCATACTCCGCCAGGCTGAGATGCTCCAACTTGTAGGTCGAAGCCTGGACCCTAAACGAGCCTCGTAGGGCGTCGATCATTCGCTTTCCGACGTCCTGTTTCCCGAGCTCGATCTTAGGCACGGCCCATCTTCCTCTTGCTCCGCCTCCGAACTCATCGTCGTTTGACCCAACTTGTACGAACGTATGATAAGCCTTGACCGTCTGTTCACCCCTAGCACTTGTGCTGGCCTCATTTACCTCTGGGGCCGGCTGGTCAGGACGCCCGTCGTGATCCATCTCTACAAAACAAGGAGATAAAAAAGGGGAATCAGTCCTAACTTCCGTAGGCAATGACCTACCTAGTGGCGATCTAGATTCCCCTACGACCAAAGCCCTAATTGAATCACGACGGGACAAGGAGTAGTGGGTTCTGATATGGGTGGGCAAGTCGTTCATTGACCTGAAAGGAGTTACCATTGGGTCACCGTCCTCAAAATCCCCTAGGATTTCTCCATCTGGGAACCCCAAGGGCTCATCCTCAAAGTTGAACTTCCCCAGGATTGAAGAACACTCAGACAAAGGAATTTCCCTCCAAATTCCCTTAGCACATTTATAAACCCTTTGATTCAACCCAAAGCCAAACTTGACACCTCTCTCGAAACTGATGGTCCTTGGTCCCATTTGACTAACCTCTACAAACCCAATGAGAAAAAACCCAGAAAATGAAGAACAGATGAAGAAATTACCTATTTCTGGGCTTGAAGATGATTTTTCCGGTGGGTTCGCCGGTGGTAGATCGAAGAAACTCCTAATCCAAGCTGCCGGATTATCTAACGGTGGTGAAGCCAGGACAGTCAATGTCGCCGGAAATCGTTTGCACGGTGGTCGGAAATCGCCTCTCTTATGTTGCTCTCACTGATCAAGGTTTGGAAAGTTTGAAATGAGGAAAAAAGGAAGTTTTTATATTAGGGGAAGATGAACGGTTCATTCCTGGGGAAACCAAACGGCGCAATGAGTAGGGGCATTAAATACCCTCTGCAACTTCCGAGGCACTTGTCCCATCAGAGGACACGTGGCAATTGAAGAAGGGATCTCATCCGCCCACGTCACCTATGCTGACGTCACCATAATTCAAAATTCAAATTGACGGTCGTACGGGTTGCTCTGGAGGGAAAATAACAACTCCCGGCTCGTCGAGACGACCATGAGTTGGGGGCAGCTGAACGGAATAATGCGTGATGGGCCGAGCCCAGCGTTTACTACGAGCACAGGGCCCAATAGGCCCACCAAGAGACCAACTACAAAGAATCGGATCAAGGCCTTGGGCCATAGCCCGTCTAACACGGTTGGCGATGCGTCGTTGCCACCGAGCGACCGGAGTCCCGTCTTAAACGACGAGCCATCGGACCATTAATGGAAGGGCCAACTTCCGGCCCGTCGACACACCAATTGGTGGTACTCGTCCTTCGGCCCCGGGCGAGCCTCCCTTCGACCCCAACTGGCACTCTTCCAAGAGTAAGCGTCGTCATTGAGCGGCTCATCGTCATTGAACGGCTCGTCGTCATTGAACGGCTGACTCTCTCTCAACGAGTCATACCTCAAGGAGACGACCCACCTGGACGTGCAGCTCCAGGTCGTCTCCTCTATTAAGCTTCCTCAACAAGCTTGATTAATTAGCTAATTTGGGATAATGACGGACACCTTTGCGGTGCCTTGTTATATGTGCATTCACGCATTCAGTAATAACTACAAAAGGTACAGAGGTTGACTTTCCATTATAAGGCAAACTACTTATCAGATGTCAGGGGTTGCAGTGTCCTTACATAGACGAACCAATGCCGGCGCGACACGTGTACACCTGGGAGATGGAGCTGATCCTACGGCTGGCATCAATCCAATCCAACGGTCCTGATGAAAACCCTAATACCACCTTTCCTACTATAAATAAGAGAATATTAACGTGGAATAAGGTAAGGCCTTACTGCATATTTCCATACTCACACACTCTGTAGTATTTGCACCATATTTCCAGACCATAATCTTACTCTCACGCCGGAGGGGCTTGCCGGAAGACCCCCGGCGCAGTTTCACCCTTTATTTCTTGTGCTGTGCAGATCCGGAGCTAGCTCAATCATTTGCTGGACACAAGAACTGAGCTTTGCACGCTTTCCTGCGCGATCAACAATTATTTCAAATTATTTGTCAAAATATTCATTTTTTTGAACGCTTAGCCTCAACTCAAAAAACAATTCAAAAAAGCCCGCGAGCCGAAAGGCGGCAAGTGAAGAGATCCCCAATGACAAATTGAGTTATCCAGTATAGAATATAGATAGACTAGTAAAAGTCCGTGTTCGAGGACATGGTTTTTTTTTTTTTAATTTAATTTTTTTTTAAAGGGCAAAATGGGAAAGAGATAACTTAGTGAAGGCAAAATGGAAAATTTGACACTTGGTACTGTTCATTCAACTGTAGCAAGGACCACTACCATTTATACTATAGATAAGTACATCTAGTAAACTTGAGTTTCAGACAATTTTTTATCGAGAAATTTGTTACTTCATATTTCATACTATGGCGAGTTTGTTTTTTATCTGTTGAAACTCACTATAACATGTAGCGAGTTTAATTTTTTTTTTTTTTTTTTTTGAATTTTCAGTCTATTATCTATATTACAAATTTTTTCATTAAATTTTAAACTCGTTAAATGATTTAGCGAGTTTAAACGGATTTGATTTTTTCAGATAAGGTTAGGTATAGATTTCTTTCAAGCCATAGACACACACATAATTGTTGAGAAAGAGTAGGCCTGACAATTGGGTTGAGTTGGATCAGATTGAGGCGAGTTAAAACGAGTCACGAGTTGAAGCGAGTAACGGGTTGACATAAGTACAACTTCTCTCAACCCATTTAATATACTGGTTAAACGAGGCGAGTTGAAACAAGTCAACCCGCTAAATCCGTTTTCCCCCTGTTGATGTGTTGATGTACGTTACTGTGTATGCCTGTCACTACTTTACTAAGAAAAAAAAAGGTCTATACCTATCACTATTTTTGTTTACATCAAGCATTGTGTTAGGTTTGGATCACTCAACAAAAGCACAAACACTATAAATATATATACATACTCCCTTCGTCCGCTACAAACTACTCCCTCCATCCCACGATAATCTGCAAAAAGACACCTTTTGGGCGTCCCACAATAATCTGCAAAGTCCCAAAATGGAAATGAGACTCACTTGTCTCTACTCACAACTAGACGTGTCCAAACGGTTATAACCTCCGGTTAACGGTTATAACCGGCGGTTATAAATATCATTAATACTTAACCGTAACCTAACCGTTAACCGTGTACTAACGGTTACGGTTATCCGGTTAACGGTTATAAACGGTTATCCGGTTAACGGTTATAACACGGTTTATACGATTAAAACGGTTATAATTAAAGGTTTTTTTTCAAATTAGTCCTTCTAACAGAATTTTTAACAAATTCTGTTAAGTTTTCTTTGAAAAAATTCTTAGTCACAGCCAAGGCAAATGCCAAGGCCAATGCATGGGCCGGCCATGCACAAAGTCACGGCCAAGTATGGTGAAAATGGCTCAGCATCAGCCACTTATATAGCCAAGGCCTTTGATTTTTTTGGTTTCCTTTCAATGTGGGATAACATCCCAAGGGGCGGCAAGGCCACACGGCCAAGGCCATGGCCGGCCAAGGCCGAGCCAAAGCAAGGCCAAGGCCAAGGCCAAGGCCGAGCCACAAGCCTTTGATTTCTTTCCCTTCATTTCGATGTGGGATAACTCCCAAGGCCACATGGCCAAGGCCGAGCCAAAGCAAGGCCACGACCAGCCAAGTCAAGGCCACGGCCGAGCCATGGCAAGGCCACAGCCAGCCAAGGCCCATGTCCAATTTCTATTATTTTTTTTTACAAATAAATAATATCTTAATATTATATTTTTTATTTTGTATAAAAACATTATTTATTTTTGACAAATAATAAAAATAAGTGGCAATATTTTTTGGATATATATATAAATTTATGAAATATTTTGACAAATTTAAAATTATTATTTTGAAATATTTATTTTGACAAATAAATAGCATCTTGATATACCCTCCTATTCAAAATAAATATTTTGTTACCAATTTAAAATTATTATACTCTCCTTTCCAAAATAAATATTAAGATAATTTTGTTAAAAATATCATATATACATTAAGTCCTAAACCCTAAATCTACATTTAAGATTTAGTATATGATTTAGCATTTAGGATTTAGGCCCTTTAGGGTATAGCAATTAGGATTTAGGGTTTGAAATATATGATTTAGCATTTAGGGTTTAGGGTATATCAATTAGAGTTTAGGGTTTAGGGTATATCAATTAGAGTTTAGGGTTTAGGGTATATCAATTAGCATTTAGGGTTTAGGGTATATCAATTAGCATTTAGGATTTAGGGTATATCAATTAGGATTTAGGGTTTAGGGTATATCAATTAGAGTTTAGGGTTTAGGGTATATCAATTAGCATTTAGGGTTTAGGGTATATCAATTAGCATTTAGGGTTTAGGGTATATCAATTAGCATTTAGGGTTTAGGGTATACTCCCTCCGTCCCACCCGAATTTGGACAAATTTCCTTTTTGGGCGTCCCATCCGAATTTGGACAACCCAAAAAGGAAAGTTTATAATAATAAAAAAATGGGCATACCCCACTCACTCATTAACTCCACTCATTCTCCACCATACAATTTATTCAACCAACCACTATTAACTCCACTCATTCTCTCTCTTCATTTTCTACCACACATTTTTATTATCTTATTGTTATTTCTTAATCTTCGTGTAAAGTAACTTTGTCCAAATTCGGGTGGGACGGAGGGAGTATCAATTAGCATTTAGGGTTTAGGGTATATCAATTAGGGTTTAGGGTTTATGGTATATCAATTAGAGTTTAGGGTTAAGGGTATATCAATTAGCATTTAGGGTTTAGGGTATATCAATTAGGGTTTAGGATTTATCAATTAGGGTTTAGCGAATTAGTGATGATAGTAGTAGTGGTGGTTGTGGTGGCGGTGATGGTGGTAGTAATGGTGGTAATAGTAGTGGTGGTAGTGTGGTACGTAGTAGTGGCAGTAGTGGTAGTAATGGTGGGGGTAGTGATAGTGGTGGTGGTAGTAAGGGTAGTAGTGGTAGTGATAGTAGTGGTAGTAACGAATTAGTGATGATAGTAGTAGTGGTGGTTGTGGTGGCGGTGATGGTGGTAGTAATGGTGGTAGTAGTAGTGGTGGTAGTGTGGTACGTAGTAGTGGCAGTAGTGGTAGTAATGGTGGGGGTAGTGATAGTGGTGGTGGTAGTAGTAGTGGTGGTAGTGTGGTACGTAGTAGTGGCAGTAGTGGTAGTAATGGTGGGGGTAGTGATAGTGGTGGTGGTAGTAAGGGTAGTAGTGGTAGTGATAGTAGTGGTAGTAGCGAATTAGTGATGCTAGTAGTAGTGGTGGTTGTGGTGGCGGTGATGGTGGTAGTAGCGGCGGAATAAATTTATGAAATATTTATTTTTTCAAATATATTTCATAAATTTATATATATATCCAAAAAATATATATATAAATTTATGAAATATTTCATATATATATATATGTATATATATATATATATATATATATATATATATATATATATATATATATATATAAATTTATGAAATATTTCCTAAATTCATATATATATACATATTTTTTGGATACATATATAAATTTATGAAATATTTATTTTTCAAATATATTTCATAAATTTATATATATATATATATATATATATATATATATATATATATATATATATATATATATATATATATATATATATATATATATATATATATATATATATTTTGGATATAAATTTATGAAATATTTATTTTTCAAAAAAAATAAAAAAATTTGCTTTTGCCTTGGCCTTGGCTCGGCCGGCCGTGGCCTTGCCTTGGCTCGGCCTTGGCCTTGGCCGTGGCCTAGCAAGCATTTCTCCCACATCGAAATTTTGGTAAACTAAACCAGCCCATGGCCTTGGCGGCCGGCCTTGGCCTTGGTCGGCCATTGCCTTGGCCGCCTGCCTCCCTTCCCTTGGACATTATCATTTATCTCACATTGGAATGAAATTAAACTTGGCTTGGCCTTGTGCCTATATAAGCAGCAGCCATGGGTTGGGAAGTATTTTGAATTTGGATTGGAGTCAAACAACCATTGGGCCAAGTAGCCTTTGGGAGATAAAATGATTTAATTTAAAATTCAATATTTGCCGGTTAAGGCGGTTATAACCGCCGGTTACTTAACCGGTTATAACCGGTTAAATAACCGACGGTTATAACCGCCGGTTGACGGTTTTCAAAAATCCTTAACCTTAACCGAACCGGTTAACCGCCGGTTTCGGTTAAGTCGGTTACGGTTACCACGGTTGACGGTTTTGACCGGTTAGTTGACCGGTTAATAACCTCCGATTAACCGGTTCCGGTTAGATTTTGGACACGTCTACTCACAACCATTACCCACGTACTCCACTTTCTCTCTCCTACCCAACCATCTATACTCACAACACATCACCTTTATCACTTTTCTCCTTAATTCTTGTGTCATCCCAATTTGTGCATATAATCATGGACGGAGGGAGTATATATTTTTCTCATTGATCGTCCCATTACAAACTACACAATATATAAAATGAAAATATTTTATTACTTTTTATATTAATGAGACTCAAATGTCATACTTACAACAACAATTCAATTTTTATTTTATATCCCACTTTCTTTCTCATATCTCACTTTTCATACTAACAACACCTACTACACTACACTTTTTCTTAATTATTGTGCAAAGAGTAACTGAAAATATTGTAATGGGACGGAGGGAATATATATGATCATATTTTTCAAAATATAAAATGCATTAGTTTTCCAAAATACTCTTTCTTCTCATTTTAAATACAAATGTATTATACCATCTAAAGAGAACTAAAAAATAAAAAAGAACAGCAAACTAAAAGAATGATTTTAATAATGCGGAATATATTAAAATGCACTTTTTATTACCAGAATGTCCTCGCCTCAATACTCTCTCTGTCCCATAATAAATATCACATTTTTATTTTATTAGACAACTAAGTTGAAGTTTGGCAAAAAAGAAATTATGAAAATTTTATTATCAACTGAAAATCAACAGATTGCAATCTCTAATTTAGTACACAAATTTTAGGCACAATAATTTCTGTATGTGCAAACCTTAAATCTAGAAAACAGATGAGCAAACTTAACTACTCAATATTTTAGGGAGAGGCTGTATTTATACTAAATACTCCTAACCATGCAAGGTTTTGCAACCCTGAGCCAAATCTGCCGCAGGAAAGCCCCAATCTAGCCTAGGGCGCGATCGCCCGTTCCGCCCAAACATCTATCGCGCGGTCGCCCCAAAATGGGCGCAATCGCTCCATCTTGACAGTAACTTGTCGCGACCGCTTGCCCAAGCATGGCGCGGTCGCTCCCTCAGATTGTCACAGAAAATCCGAATTTGCTTGTTTATTTCTCTAATTCAGGCATCCCCAATCTTAGATAGCACCAAACCCAACAATAGATGGAGATACAATCAATTGGTTGATGTAACGACCCCAATATTCCACAAATAACAATAATACTTAATTGATAATAAAATAATCTCCAACGGCTACTAAAACCATAATTCAAATACTAACTAGAATTTGAAATAACTTAAATGCGGATAACGGTAAAAAGTGCAACGGCTAGTACATTCCACTAGCTCAACATAAATACTTAATGTCCTAAAAATAATAACTCGAACTCCAACAACCGCAAAGCCACCAAACGTGCGGCCAATCCACTCCAATCATTTATTACCTGGGAGGGGAAAGAATAGGAAAGGGTGAGCGAACAAAGCTCAGTAAGTTCATACGGGATCTCTTCGATTTCTAGGAAGAGATGACCGGAACAAACGGAGTTCAACAAATATATCAACGAAAGCATAACTTGTACAATAAATGGTTCAGATACTGAGAACAACAATGAAATATACTTTTCAAATAACAAATAGTGGCACTTTCACAAGGATAAAACAGATGGAGATTGTTTACACATATGTCCGTCAATTCCCATTTCATAGTGCACCTTTAATCTAGGGTGACTCCGATACACCTATTCAGGTGATCGTTGAATAAGAAGATCTATGCCTTTAATCTAGGGCGCCCCCTTATTCTGAATAAGAGAATCTATGCCTTTTATCTGGGGCGCTCCCTTATTCTGATATATCATATATATAGAATTAAGGTCATTTCAATCTGTTTAGACCAATTCATTCAACATTAAGGTCATTTCAATCTGTCTAGACTAAATCATACAAAGTCCTCATCAATCGGACAAGCAATATCACATATGGTGTTCAAGGTACGAGAACACATAAATCAAATCCAATCATCACGGATACGCATTGAACAAAACATATCAATGGTAGGATATTCCAAAGAACGCTCATATCAAAGGAATACAAATGAACAACTACCGGCCACTTGGTAGTATACAAATCATCAAATAGGGAATCCTATCACGAAGGAAAGATACATTCAAATACTTAAAGAACGTAATCCCTTACCTTTATCGCTTGCGTTTCCTTGCAATGGATCCTTGCACATATCTACAATCATGCAAATAAATACTTCTTAGGGTAAAAGTAATTCCTATTTACTTTAATTATCCATTCTAAATCATCTTGTTAACCTACGAGTTATTCTTCTTTTAACTCCTTTTAAGATTAACTAGTGTCCCCTTTTTGGTTTCCCAAATTATCCTTAGGGTTTCTAGGCTTACAAACCTTATTCAATTCCTTTTTGTGACTTTTCTCACACTAATTACACTATTCACAGCACACATAGTTACTGTTCACAGCACACACAAACACACACCACACACACAGATTACTATTCACAGCACACACACACACACTCCACACACATATTACTATTCATAGCGTACACACTACACACACAGATTACTATTCACAGCACACACACTACACACACAGATTACTATTCACAGCACACACAAACACACACTACACACACTAAACCCTAAAATACACACACATGGCATACACACATACACACACATAAAACCTAATCCTCTTTCTTTCCTTCTAGCATGAAAACCCTAGTTCATCTTTAAGATTTATCATGCCCAATCTAATTCAATGTTCGTCAAAGATTAGATCTAATATCAATACTCATTCATTATCAATAATCATATTTGATCAAACCATAATCATAGATCTTGAATCTAGGGTTCTATGTTTTCTAGAATCATCTATAGAGAAAACAATAACTAGGAAGTGTTGAATGATTTACCTTTTCGATTCAACCTAGAATCTTCTTCCTTCGTTCTCTTTCTCTCGGTCGTTTCTCTCTCTCTCTCTCTCTCTCTCTCTGGTTGCTCCTCTCTCTCTCTTTCTATCGTTGTTTTCTTTTCTTCATTTGGAAATAATGAGGGTTAGGGTTAGAGAGGAGTATTTATAGTTCATGGGTATTGAACATACCCCGTATGAAAAATTAGGTTTTGAAAACGGAACGGGAAATATGTAAATTATAAAAGAAAGGAGTCACCACGCCGTTTTATGGAAAACATTGAAAAACCATGAAATCAGAGAGAGGGTTCGGGGGTCAGATTACATCTTGGAAAGAACCGAGAGTTCACCCAAGATGCCTCGTAAACGAGTCTTTCTACAATAAACATCCAAATCATTCAAATGTGTGTGCAAATGTGTAAGACGAGAATGTATATTAATGCTTTACTTTTATTGATAAACTGAGAAAAATACAACTTGTGAGCCACTTGGTGTGCGGGGCCACATCCCGATTACAAAAACTGAGAACAGATTACAATTGGAAGGTAGTTTCTGCAAACTGGCTAATGTTGTCGCGTGACACAGGACTTGCCTGGCCAAGTGTGTCGCATGACACAGGACTCATCCTGGCAAGTTGTGTCGCGTGACACATATAGCCACTTGCAGAGACTTTTACAAAGCCGGATTGCAATAGAAATCAATGAACAATAGGAACAAATTATAACATAAATGAATTTCAGAGACTACAGATGTCAATGATTATCACTTAAGAGAATATGGATATGAATGATCCATACTCGTCTTGGAGAATCATCCAAAATGCATGCAAATGATTTAAAAGTATGCAATAGACATGAACAATGGATGAATCACAGAATATGAAGATTAAAACAGAGAGATCGCGGTCAGAACCCAACAATTACATCAGATTGAGCCTAATTAGCAGCTTGTGCATGGAAATTGCATGTAGATTGCATAAAGAGCATGGAATAGAGAGATGCAGGGAGAGAGGGAGCTTGTTACCCTTGTAGTCCATGTTTCCTATACCAAGTTAGGTATAGGAATCTTCTAATCAGCTTCAGAACTAGTCCTCAGCAGCTGAATTGTGAGAGTAAATTGGGTGGAGAATGGATAAAGAGAGAGATGGTTGTAGGTGAGAGAATTGGTATGTGTTTGTGTGTGTATGAGGAGAGAGATGAGATTCTGGCATAATTTGGGCAGAGGGACAGTAAGGAGTCGAGAAGGGATCTCAAAATGGGAGGAGGAGCCTCTGATTTATAGCTGCATAGAAGATGGCTAACAATGTTGCACGACAGGACGAGCCATAACCACTTGTTTTCTAGAAAAATGCTAGGTGGCAGACTGGAAGGCTCTTTCCAGCAAGGTCCTGTCCAAATTCATTATTCCTGGCAGGTCCTTCCTTGCTTGGAAAGTCTTGAAAAGTTCTCAAATTTCCCCTAAACTTTATGAAAGTTTGGGGAATTGCCAGGAAACTTTAATTGGAAGGCAAGAGCCAGATTTGGGTACTTACAGAAGCCCCTCGGCAACGGTACTTGCGAAGCAAGTGGGGTTGTCGATAAAAGTGAGAATCCAATCTGGCGAACTATCGAGACGGATTGGGATTGGGTGATCGAGGAGGTCGAGTGGCTGAACCTTTGGAAGGCTACCTACGTATCCTGAAGAGGAATCAAGCCAAATCGTAGTTCGAGAAAGTGAGGATGTGTGGTGCCTCAAATTGAAGAAAGACCAAAGTGGTCAAATGGCTGGACCTTTGGAGAAAGGATTCCTACGTATCCCTAAGAGGGAATCAAGCCGAATCGTAGTTCGAGGAAGTGACTATTGAGGGGAAGTCGCCCAGAATTTGACTATTGAGGGGAAGCCGCCCGGAATTTGACTATTGAGGGGAAGCCGCCTGGATTTTGACTATTGAGGGGAAGTCGCCCGAATTTTGACTATTGAGGGGAAGCTGAGGGGAAGTCGCCCGGATTTTGACTATTGATGGGAGTCGCCCAAATTTGACTATTGAGGGGAAGTCGCCCGGAATTTGACTATTGAGGGGAAGTCGCCCGAATTTCGACTATTGAGGGGAAGTCGCCCGAGAGTTGACTATTGGGGGGAAGTCGCCCAGAATTTGATTATTGAGGGGAAGTCGCCCGGAATTTGACTATGTGGTACTCAACCGAGATTTTGACTATGCGGTAGTCAACCGAGATCTTGACTATGTGGTAGTCAACCGAGATTTTGACTATATGGTAGTCAACCGAGATTTTGACTATGTGGTAGTCAACCGAGATTTTGAGTGAAATATAATCAAAGAGGATCTATAGCTGACTGAGATATATTTTAATACATGTGTTGTGCTTACCTGTAGCTGCCGTAAGGACTGAGACTATGACTGATGATGATGAATAGTTGTTGGCTTGCCGTGCAAGGGACGGTCTATGTTGATGATTTTTCATGCAAGACGGGCTTTTGATGATGATTTGCCGTGCAGAACGGGCTTTGTTGATGATTTGCCGTGCAGAACGGGCTTTGTTGATGATTTGCCGTGCAGAACGGGCCTTTGATGCTGATTTTCCGTTCATAACGGACTTTTGATGATGATTTGCCATGAAGAACGGGCTTTGTTGATGATTTGCCGTGCAGAACGGGCTTTGTTGATGACTTGCCATGCAGAACGGGCTTTTGATGATGATTTGCCGTACAAAACAGGCTTTTGATGATGATTTGCCGTGCAGAGCGGGCTTTGGTGATAATTTTCCCGTGCAGAACGGGCTTTTGATGATGATTTGCCGTGCAAAATGGGCTTTTGATGATGATTTGTCGTGCAAAGCGGGCTTTGATGATGATTTGCCGTGCAGAACGGGCTTTTGATGATGATTTGCCGTGCAGAGCGGGCTTTAATGATGATTTGCCGTGCAGAATGGGCTTTTGATGATGATTTTCCGTGCAGAAAGGGCTCTTGATGATGATTTGCCATGCAGGACGGGCTTTTGATGATGATTCGCCGTGCAGAACGGGCTTTTGATGATGAGGCTGATAAATTTGACGAGCATTGCTTGGAGACTGAGGCAGCTAAGGCTCTTTCAGACGATGCTGATAAGTCTGAAGAAGATGAGACTGATGAAGATGATAAAGGCAGAATATGCCACCTGCAGGATTTGAATTCTTTGTCCAGATTTTGATTGAGGAACAGTCCTCATGATTAGATTGTGATCATTTGATTATTGTACCCTGTGGGGGAAAAATACAACACTCTAGGCACTTTGCATGAATTTGAACTCAATTATTGTTAATTTTATGCATTGTTAATCTTGTTTGCACGAGTCCATCTCAATCGAGGATGAAAATGAAGTGAGGATTTTGTATGGCTTGACGAGTTGATATGTATGTAGCAAATGTGCTATGATGGATTGTATATGGGATGAATGTGGGTATGTATGATAATGTATGGGTTGTGAACCCTCTCCCACGAATTTGAGAAGTGTATGGGTGATGATTGAGGAATGTATGGATGCCATGTTGCAGCATAGGCGAGTCGGGGCGTGCCACAGGAGTACGGTGCGGCAGTGATTGCTTGGGCGATAAGAACAAGGTTAGTCGCGCGCCCAAAACGGCAAAGTAGCAGAGTGAATGCAGAGAATGTCCTGGCAAAAATACTGATACGGGAGAGCCTGAGAGAATAGCTTAGCAAAGCCCCAGCTTGAAGAGATCCAATGCATCCCTATTGCAGACAGAATCATCATGTGGCCAAGGAGGCACCCATATTTCAAACTTTAGTCAATCAGTCATTGGAAAAGACTCGGGAATATATACATGCAGAGGCATATCTTTCGAAAAGTGGGAATGAAATCCGATTTTGTGTAAAATCTCACTTTGGGCTGGACTCTTTTGAGAGAGTATAAGCATAACAAGGTGTGGAAAAGTGTATGGAAGCCCCTACTGACAGAAAGACAGTGTTTGACTCTATTTTCCTATGATGTAGAAAAAAGAAGACTTGTCGAGACATTTGAAAACTTATTTTATTCATGATGATCACAAGACTGTTTAAAACCCTTTATTGATGTTCGGGTTATTCAACCACTAATCTTGATATGAACAAATTTTTCGATTAATCATGAGGAGAAAACCAACTGATATCAAGAATCAAATTTGGAAAGATGGAAAGAGGATTTGTGTATAGGGATGGCCATTGAGGAGACCGGATTTTCTGGGATTTGCTTGTAATTATGACCGGACCATTTCTGGTTGCCTACGTTCCCCTCATTGTGAGGAGCTCAGGTCGCCGTAGTTCGGGCTTATCCCGATTGAAAAGAGAAGGAATGTGAAAATTTGAGATTTTGAGGACCTTTGAGGGATTTGAGGATCTTTTGAGAATTGGAGAGTTGAAAAACATGTCTCCTTGGAGTGTCACCGAAAGACACGGATGTGAAGTCCCAGTGAGGCATTCACGGAAAGTGTTTGTGGAGAAGAAATGAAATATGCTCACATGAAATGTCAAATGAATTGGATTTGCACAATTTCTGATTGATGGTCTTTTGAGTCGAGATGGATTTGGTTCCAACTTAAGCAAGCAATGAAGCATTAATTTGATTTATATCTTGATGAAATTGGGATTGGACTACTATCTGGTAGGAATTGTAGCTGGGTTTCAGGGCTTCGATCGGCCATCTGGTGATTTGGATCTTTGTTTGCATCATGACCTCTTAAGATGAGAGGTCGGCTAGGCCTTTTACTGACTGAACCTCTAAAGATGAGAGGTTGGCTTTCAAGGATGTGTTTAGGATTTCTATGACGAGGAGATTGTGATTGTATCTTCAATGTCTCTAAGACTGAGAGTCCAGATTTGGCTTTGGGAGTATCCTCTAAAAGTGAGAGGATGGCTTGGGATTAATCAAGGTAGTAGGAATATCCTCTAAAAGCGAGAGGATGGCTGGAATTGGTTGGAAGGTGTTGGTGAGGGGAAATCCATGTTGTCTCTTTATTATTCAAGAGACTCCCTTTTCGTAAATAGCTAGATCCTTATTTGCTTTGAAAGAATCACTAGGGACTAGGCTCTTTTTTTTTTGAGAGAGAGAGAACTTTTGCTAGCCCCTAGTGTGGATCGCTGCATTCCGCCGTTCTTGAGCTTGGAGACGGTCAATTTTCTTTTGAGTTATGGGAGCCCCTCGAGGATAGGCTTTTTCTTTTGGAGATGGCTAAACGGGGTTTCAAAACATGCCGATCTTGAAATGAAGGGATATTGTTTGGTGAGGGTGAGGTAATGGCTTTCCTATGGTGAAAGGCTTCAGCTGCAGTCCCTACCGGATGATCTAAACGAAATTAAGTCTTCATTGCTTGCTTAAACTTAATTGTGAAAGATTAATGCAAATTCATTGAGCAAACGAGATGCTGTGTGTGATGAAAGAGATGTGAGCATATAAAATGCGAAATGGGGAATTGATGAGCCCCAACTTGAGAAGGATATCAGTTGATTTTCTCACTCCGATTAATTTAAATATTAATCATTTCACTGAATTAGTGGTTAAGCAGCACAAGCGATCACATAGAATAAAATCATATCATTTAAGTGTAATGTGGGTGCGCAAGTAATGTCTCAAGTCTAGCAAGAAGAGAAACAAAGACTTTTATTACTGAGAGGACAATACCCACAGACACGACAGACTCAATACTCAAAAGGGACATTCATTAATGAAATGAAATACAATCTAGACCCTATGAAGACTGATTGACTGTATCAACTTTGGACGGGGCCCCTTGGGATTCTGATTTTCCAAAACTCGATGGCATTCACAACTCTATCAAGTTGACCTCAATTTTTGGAATGTTATTGACAATGTTGGGGCGAGAAGCCTTCTCAATCTTCCCTTCATCGACAAGCCTTTGAATGAACATCTTTAGAAGGGTGCAATCATTGGTGGTATGGCCAGGATATTGATGGTAGCGGCAGTATTTACTTGTGTCCAGCTTTGGATTGGGATGAGCAGGGCTGTAATTATCAAGGGGCTTGATCATCCCAGTCTTAATCAAACCATTGAACGCCTCTTCAGTAGTCATTCCCAAGTCATCATACTTCCTTGGCTGGCGGGATTGAAACTTCCCACTATTCGGAGCTTTTGGATATGCAGTCCCACCAAGCTCCATCTTTGGCATCTTGAATTTGTGAGGGAGAACTTTCACTTGTCGTGGATCCACTACCTTAAGCTCATTCATTCCCACGGTCAATCTATCAATCTTCTGCTGCATGACCTTCATATGTTCAAGTAAAATGGCGACTTCTGGAGTGACATTAGAAAGTTGAGAGATAATGGGAGATACAGTCGAGGAAGGCACAGAGCTGGCCGACTGGAAGAGAAAATTCTCAAAAGCATGTGTTGTAGCTGGTGGAAAACCAAAGGTGTTTGGTACATTCAAGTTGTTATCAAACGGGCCGACCGAGCTAGGAAACTGAGCATTCTGGACTGACGGACCTTGAAATGAAGTACTAGCAGTCGCATACGGAACTAACCCCGGATACTGAACTGAACTAAAACCAAGAGATGCATCTATCATAGATTGAGAGAATCCACCCTGAAATTGGGACTGATTAAAAGGAACTTGGAGAGATCCTTCACTATTAAACTGGCTGCCAGAGAAGTGATACTGAGAACCATCCTGTACTCGAGGACCCTGGAATTGACCATACTGAAAGTTGCCTTGCTACTGAGAGCTTGGAATCCAAAAACCCTGAGAGTTTTGCTGAAACTGAGGTTGATAACCACTTGGAAACTGCAATCCAAACTGAGTTGGAAGCCTAGAAGCATTAGGCATATGGGAAGATGTCAGATCACAAAATTTTGGCCGTGGTCCACCAAAACCAAATTGAGAGTTCAACTGTAGTCCCTGACTCTGAATGTGATTGAACTGTGCACTCTGAACCTGAGTTTGATAAGCAGGAGGAGGTGTAGTGTTATAGGTGGGCTGAAAAGGGAGAGAAACATTCCTGGCCCCTAAATCGGTATCATTAGCATCGGTGATCTCCTCATAAAACCCATCTTCACGACGAATGACGGCAATCCCTCGGACATGCATTGCTTCCACAAACCTAGCATGTGCTTCCTCTTCTCGAGCCCTAGCAACTTGGGCGAGCAATTGAGCCTCACGCTCGCGAACTAAGGTGACCTTAAGAGTAACCCTCAATTCTTCTACAGACAAATCATTCATACCCAGCTGACCCATAGTAGGGGAACCTCCCGACTGGCTAGTCAACACATTCTCTGCACCAGACATCTCAGATTCTGAATCAGATAAAGACCACTCGGACACTTGAATTGCCTTCGTCTTGAGAATATGGACCAAACGAGCGCCGAGAATAGGAGCACGCACCCAACTTGCCGTAGATGTAGAGGAGAGATCATTGAGAAGGTGGTAGAGGGGAAGAATTTTGAGAAGGTATGGGAGAGGGAAAAATAGGGAAATGAGATGGACTCGTGCAAGCATCTTATTAATGTGCAAGTAGAAAGCAGTGTCTTTTAAATCCTAGGAACAGTTGGGAAAGGACAAGCCTTTATTCTTGCAATCTAAACCTCGAGGGGAACCAAGGGACACATCATTCAAAATTTCAAAATATACCAAATGCATTGGTTAAAAAATAATAATAGGCAATAATACCTAAATAAAACCTAAGAATTTATGGGATGGACAAGCGGTCCAAATTTCTGAAGAAATTTGGGCAGCATGACGGGTATTCCTGAAGGATTTCAAGAAAAAATCCGGCATGACCTCTCGTCGGTGCACGTTGACAATGCGGCATGATCTCTCGTTAGAACATGTCGTAAGAGCAACATGTCCATACTGTAAGTGCTCCAATTTGAGCTTGTTAGAATTTTCGTTAGAAAATTAACGAAAGTTATAACATTTCTAACAATTCCTAACTATCCTAACATTTCTAACAAAGTGAGGGTAAAATGGGCATTGTTATTTAAGGTTAAACCTCAAAAAGAATCTCAAAAAGTAAAACAAAAGGAATAAAACCACAAATAGAAATGGCTGGGAACAATAAACTGGCTGTTAATTTGAAATTTCAAAAAGATTATTCCTCTTGTCCAAAGCCTGAAGCTGCATTTAATGAACAGTGCACGCTCAAGGTCTTATCCGCGCGGATAGGTTTGCATTTTCAGGAGGGCTATAAATTGAGCCCTCCAGTCACAAAAATAAGAAGAAAAACACAATTGCACCGAACCTCTGGCGAAATATAGAGAGAAAACAGTGAGAATTCTTCAAGAATTGTCACCATTTCCTCTCCAATCTTTTCCAACTCACACTCATCCACTCACTCTCATACTTAAGCCTTAAACACTCATACACTCAAGCCAAAAACTCAAGAACACAAGGAAGATTGGTAAACCCTCCTTCTCCTTACCCTAAACTCCAACCATGCATGCATTTGCAAACTACAAAATGTAGTTCTTTCATCTTCTTGGTTTAGATCTAAGAAGATCACCATGGAAGACCATCTCCATGGATGATCTTCTACAAAGATCAAAATTATTTTCAAGATCTCTTAATTTCTTGCAAAGAAAACTCATTTTCAAAACCCTAAAAAACATTTTCAAGCATAAAATCTCATTTTCAAAGGATAAAAATCCCCTTCCCAAGCAAATGAAATGCTTAGTCCTAATGTACCCCAAGGATGGTTTGGTATAGTTGATTCACCACTAAAATGTCAAGTGATCACTAACCAAAACCTAGGGAAATGGGGACAAGCATGGATGCAAAACCCCCCTTTAAATCATATTTTCTTTCTTGAGAAGTTGCTGTCCAGTAGCAATTTTCTCAGACCTCAGTCCATGGTCTAATTTTTTGGATACAGATAAATGTGGAATTTGGTGTTGACTACAAAATACTTTTTGTAGCCAACATTCATATCTTTCCATACATATTTTTACTTTATTTTTTGGGTGAGTAAAACTCCTCTTTTCAAATTTTCTTTCAGAGGTTAGTTCATCAGCTTCTGGGAATCCAGATCTCATATCTGAGGTTTCCAGAAGGTTTTGACCCCTCAAATCTTCTCCAAAATGTAAAATTCCTTCGCACAAATATTATTTAAGGTGTCTAGAACAACTTTCATTCTCTGAGTTTATCCATATTATGAAGTTTTAAGACCCTTGAATCCATTTCAAAATCAAAGGTCCACTGCCTTTTTCATTCTGGCAGAAATGGCTCTCAACTTCAAAAGGTCTTTTGAGTACCAAATCTCAATCCAAAAATCTTTCAAAAATTCATGGAATCAGTTTAAAGTCTTAAAAAGATATCCCAATTTTTACTTTTCTGAGTTTCAACTTATTTTGGCCAAAACACACACACACACACACACACAAATGATTTTCAGCTTGGAAGACTCGTTTTACGAGGCATTCCGGGTGCACACTAACGTCCTTCCCGGCGTGTAACATGACCTCCGAACCTAAATCTCTGATCTCGGGCTTTTTTCAAAGTTTTGGCCCTTAAAACAAAAATGGCGTGGCGACTCCGTTTCGTTGATTTTTTCAAATAAAAATGGGAAAATTTTCGGATACACATTCATCACACATACGTGAAACCATGTTGCATTGGCAACATGCCCACACATGCTAGGTTTTGGGATAGGTATAAAAGTCTATTATTAATTTTGAAACAATTTATTTTGGTTTATTTAAAAATGTTGTGTCAAAAACCAACCGTTGGGTAAGCTTGAAAAAGTGTGGTTCCACCTATGATGCGCTAGGGGGAAAGGATTGATATTAGGCGCTCAAACGTAGGCGACATACATCACCGTCCGCGATGCCGTCAATTGCACCAAATGGCTCTAGATCTAGTGATGTAGTGTGCGGGTGACTAGATTCCTTTATTTGCGAAAAAGATTTTTTTTTTATTTTAAGTTAGTTTAGAAAATTGTGACAAATGAAAAGCACACACACACACACTGGAAATCCACAGGATACAACAATCACAATATCACAATCTAATCACGGGGATTGCCCCGAATCAGAACCAAGTCAAACAAATCAACTTCTGCAGGATGGCTCAACCTGTCACACGACTGGCCAGGCCAGAATTCCAGAACCTTAAGCAAAAGCCAGAACCAAGCCTCCAAGCAATGCAAACGCTCATACTATGGCCTCAAAATACCAGAACAAGAACAAATACATAGATAACAAGACAATCAATGCAAGCAAAGCATATGTACACATAAGGTCACACAACAAAGAACACGACAAATGAATGACATGGATGTTAAATGAGAACGAAAGCTTGAACCTCTAATTTTGCAAAAGCAAATTTAGTTCAATCCCCAGCGGAGTCGCCACTGAACATACCCCGTATGAAAAATTAGGTTTTGGAAATGGGATGGGAAATATGTAAATTATGAAAGAAAGGAGTCGCCACGCCATTTTATGGAAAACGTTGAAAAACCATGAAATCAGAGAGAGGGTTCGGGGGTCAGATTACATCTTGGGAAGAACCGAGAGTTCACCCAAGATGCCTCGTAAATGAGTCTTTCTACAATAAACATCCAAATCATTCAAATGTGTGTGCAAATGTGTAAGACGAGAATGTATATTAATGCTTTACTTTTATTGATAAACGGAGAAAAATACAACTTGTGAGCCACTTGGTGCGGGGGGCCACATCCCGATTACAAAAACTGAGAACAGATTACAATTGGAAGGTAGTTTCTGCAAACTGGCTAATGATGTCACGTGACACAGGACTTGCCTGGCCAAGTGTGTCGCATGACACAGGACTCATCCCGGCAAGTTGTGTCGCGTGACACATATAGCCATTTACAGAGACTTTTACAAAGCTGGATTGCAATAGAAATCAATGAACAATAGGAACAAATTATAACATAAATGAATTTCAGAGACCAAAGATGTCAATGATTATCACTCAAGAGAATATGGATATGAATGATCCATACTCGTCTTGGAGAATCATCCAAAACGCATGCAAATGATTTAAAAGTATGCAATAGACATGAAACAATGGATGAATCACAGAATATGAAGATTAAAACAGAGAGATCGCGGTCAGAACCCAACAATTACATCAGATTGAGCCTAATTAGCAGCTTGTGCATGGAAATTGCATGTAGATTGCATAAAGAGCATGGAATAGAGAGATGCAGGGAGAGAGGGAGCTTGTTACCCTTGTAGTCCATGTTTCCTATACCAAGTTAGGTATAGGAATCTTCTAATCAGCTTTAGAACTATTCCTCAGCAGCTGAATTGTGAGAGTGAATTGGGTGGAGAATGGATAGAGAGAGATGGTTGTAGGTGAGAGAATTGGTGTGTGTTTGTGTATGTATGAGGAGAGAGATGAGATTCTGGTGTAATTTGGGCAGAGTGACAGTAAGGAGTCGAGAAGGGATCTCAAAATGAGAGGAGGAGCCTCTGATTTATAGCTGCATGGAAGATGGCTAACAATGTCGCACGACAGGACGAGCCATAACTGCTTGTGTTTCTAGAAACATGCAAGGTGGCAGACTGGAAGGCTCTTTCCAGCGAGGTCCTGTCCAAATTCATTATTCATGGCAGGTCCTTCCTTGCTTGGAAAGTTTTGAAAAGTTCCCGAATTGTCCCTAAACTTTATGAAAGGTTGGGGAATTGCCAGGAAACTTTAATTGGAAGGCAGGAGCCAGATTTGGGTACTTACAGGTATTCCAAATTCTAACCCAAATAGGAGATATTAACCCAATTCTCTAATGGGTTTTAATTCCACCTAAACCCACTCTCGAGCCCAATAACTTAAGCCCATTACTTAGAGCCCAATTAAATAAGTCCAATACTCCTAATCCAACTAATACAAGGAATATCAAATATTTTAATAAAGAGGAAGAAATTAATTAAAATGAGCATTTATTAATTAAAGGATTTAAATTAATTAATAAAAGAATTAAAAAAACTACGGGTTATTACATTCTTATCCCCTTAAAAGGGTTTGGTCCTCCAAACCAAACGTACTCAATCAGAAAATAGGGTGGGATACGACTCTCGCATCTCACTCTCGAGCTCCCACGTTGCTTCTCTTTAAGGTGTGGTTGCTCCATTGTACCTTCACATAAGGAATAATACGCTTCCTCAATACTTGGTCTTTCCGGTCCACAATCTTTACCGGTTGCTCGTCGTAACTCAAATCGGCACGAAATCTCATCTGCTTGTACTTGATCATATGACTCGGGTTAGATATGTACTTTCTCAACATTGAGACATGGAATACGTTATGCACACCAGCAAGCACAGGTGGTAATGCTAACTTGTAAGCCACCAACCCTACTTGCTTCAGAATCTCGAACGGTCCCACGTATCTCGGGCTTAACTTCCCACGAATACCAAACCTCATAACTCCATTCGTTGGCGAAATCTTCAAGGATACACGATCTCCCAACTGGAATTCTAAGTCTCGTTGTCGGCGATCTGCATACGACTTTTGTCTACTCTGAGCGATCAATAACCATTTTCTTATCTGTTATACTTTATTTGCGATTACTTGAACGATTTCCGGTCCCGTCAGTTTCCTCTCACCAACTTCATCCCAACAAGCAGGCGATCTACATTTCCATCCATACAAGGCTTCATACGGTGCCATAATGATGTATTGGTCCCAAAGGTGGCAACAAGGGGGAAAATACAGCTAGAGGGGGGGGTGAATAGCTGTTACAAATTTTTCGCCCTCTTTTGAAAACTAAACCTCTTGCTTACAAAACCTCTTGCAGTTAATAATACACTGTAAGTTGAATTGTAAAATGCACAGCGGAATACTTGAGTTACAAAGCGGTTTTGATAGAGGCGGTTTGTAAAGCGGTTTTGATAGAGCAGTTGGTAAGTGCGGTTTACAAACAAGTGTATTTTAGACAATGTTAACTCCAAACACTATTTCACAATAATGGATATCTAAATAAAGATCAAACAGAGACAGAGATAAATAATTAGTAAGCACAAGAAATATAAATGCAGAAATATAAGGACACGTAATTTGGAGTGGTTCAATCGATAAACGATCTACGTCCACTACCAAGATGGTTAGTCTTGGATTTTCAAGAGTGATTTTACTATTGAGTATGAGAGATTACAAGTTACAAAGATTGATACTCAAATCTAAAATCTATTCTATGAAGATCAAATCCTAGACTATAACCTGTGTATCTCAAATGAATAATCTATGTGATTAAGCAAGTGAGGTGTGTGTGTGAGAACAAGATCAAGGCTCTTTAAATCTGTGAGATGTAGAGCACAATGATTCTTGAATATGTTAAGGCTTGATTTCTGGGCTGGGGAATATTTCTTGAAGGTAGAAGATGAAGATTCAAAGGGTTGAATAATTTCTGGGCAGAGCTTCAGCTTCTATGAACACAACACTTCTCAATTTTTCAAGCAATCTTCAAATGGTGAAGATTGGGGGTATTTATACCCAAGCATCTCAAATATAGCCGTTGGACACAGCTGTTGTAAGGACAGTACTTGATGCATTCCCATTGGTCCACAGCAACCACTTTTGTCCTTTGGTACAGCAGTTGCAGATAAAGCTGATCAGGCTCCAGCTGCAAGCAATGAGGTTTGGACACCTGTCACTTTTTCAAGATCCTTGCAGATCTTCTCTGACATTGAATCACGTGACAAGATATGTTGGTTGACTTTAGATATTGCTGATGTGGATTACAATGGTAAAAGGTGGTTCACTTCAAGTCTCAATCGTTGGGGCGGTTCTGGAGTACATGCGGTTTGATAAGTGCGATTGGTAACTCCAGTGAGGTTGCAGAGTGCGGTTGATGTTGAACTGCACAGGTGCGGTTCACAAGTGTAGTTGCACTGCAGCTTGTTCAAAGGTAGTTTCAAATAAGGAGTTCCACCAAGCAATTGCTGCAAGCGGTTTTGCTAGGGCGGATGGAAGTGCGGTTTGAAACTTTTGAACTGCAACTCTCAACTCCAATGAGTCTTGTGCCAGTCTTCAAGCCTAAATTTAACCTATTCTATAAAATGGACTTAGCTAAAAAATTGAAGTCTAAGCTTCATTACATAGGGTCCTAAAGTCCTTAAAATAGACAGGAGGTTATGGTATCAATCAAATCTAATACAAAATAGGAGGGTTAAAATATGCATATCCAACAATCTCCCCCTATTTGATTGATGCCATTACCTACTATAACTGAAGCAAACATTGTACTTGGTAAAAACATGTACATAAGAATTAACATGGTAATTCATGTTCCAAGTCAATGCTCACACTAGCTTAAGCTATAGATTTCTATACTATTGAAAGATTGAAAATTACAACATGATAAGTATAGAAATGCATTCAGTGCACTTGAAAAGATATGAGTTTAAGTTTAAAGTGCGGTTTAAACTGAATGTTTAAAGATCAATTCAAAAGAGTGATTTTAAGTTGAAAAATATTTGAATGAGGTTTAAGACCATAAGCGGTTTCATTGTTCTACAAATAAGCAGTTTGATATGAACAAGGTTTTGGAACCAATGATGCATTTTTCATTACTACCACTGTGGTTACAGATTACAAAGGTAGAAAAGCAAAATGCAAGGGTTACAAAAACAAAAGGAAGTTGGACAAAAATACAAAGAGTGCGGTCCAACAAACAAAAGAGTTTACAAAAAATTACAGAGCAGAAGCGGTTCATTGTTGGTGCGGTTCTTGACCTTGCTGCTGCTGCTGCGGTTGGTTGACTTCAGGATTACGAGCTTGGTTTGATGCAGAGGTTTCAGTCTTCAGAGCTCTTCTAATCCTTCTCACCTCATCAGCGGTCCTTCCTTGAGCGGTCACCAATCTTTCTAGGATATTTTCTTGAGAAGTAAGCTTGAGATTGGCATCACTGACTGCCTTGGAGTTTTCAGATACTTGAGCAGTTAGATCTTCAATTAAAGCATGGAAGGAGGAGTTCAAAGAATTGAACATGGTATGAATCTCCCCCTGAACTGCTGCAGTCTGGTTTGATAAAGCTTCAGACATGGGATCTAGATCAACAGTCACCTTAATAGAGGATTTCAACTCATTAACTGTGGCTTCCAGTTTAGAGGTGAAACCTAACATGATATTTTCAAGGCGGTCATTGAATTCATCCCTGATCCCATTCAGCTTGGCCATCAAGGCATCATCAAGAGAGTTTGTTTTGACCTCCAGCTAAGCTTTAACATTATCAACTTCAGAGAGAACATTTGATTCAATCGCATTCAAGGCAGTTTGAAAGTCTTGAGAGGGAAGCGGTTGAGAGTTGATGGCATTGAGGATTTCAGCTTGGAGGGAATCAAGAGCGGTTTTGGATGAGTTGGAAAGTTGAGAGATCATTTCTTTAAGGTCAGAATCTCCAAATGATTGAATTTGAATAATACCTTCAGCAAGATCCTTTCGAAATCCTTCAAAACAGGATTCAACTGAGGATTTAACAATGTTTGCTAAGTCCTTCTCCCCCTTAATGGCATCAAGTCTTTGGGCAAAACTTTTCAGAGAATTCTTATGGTCAGCCATTTGAAGGGTTTGAGAGGCAATCAGATGGGATTGGGTATCAGCATGCTTCTTAAGGGAGCGGTTGGAAGCTTCAAGGGTGGCATTGGATGCGGTCAGCTTGATCATATGGCCTTGGTTAATGAGGAGTTGGGTTTGAATAAGGTTAAGGGTGGAAAGAATTTGAGAGTAGTCAGTGGGTGGAGGAGCGGTTGAAGATGAGGGAATATGGGTGAAAGCAGGAGGCAGTTCAGAAAAGGTAGGAGGTGCAGTTTGAGGCATTTGAGAGAAAAGGGTTTGAAAAATACGATAAGCAGGGACTGTATATGGTGAGGAGGTTGTGGTTGGAATGGCTAAAGTTTGAGGTAAGGTAGATGGGGCGGTTGGGATAGGTGTGGTAGGTATTGGGGTGGTTGGGATGGGGGCGGTTGATATAGGGGCGGTTGGGATGGGGGCAGTTGATATAGGGGTGGTTGGGATGGGGGCGGTTGAGACAGGGGTAGTTTTTGTAGGAATTGTGGAAGTTGGAGGAGTTGTAGTGATTGGGGTTGTATGTGTGGAAGGGGATTTTTGTGGTGAAGGGATAGGAGATTTGGAGGGGAATGTTTGGTTTATGGGAGAATTTTGTGGAGATGGAGTTGGGTCTCTAAGTCTAGAAGTGGAATGAGCTAGGCTTGCTGATGGCTTGGAGGTCCATTCAGAAAAGGCACGAGGGTTTGAGGTGGCTTGTGTTAAAGGTGTATGGGGATCAGAATGGGAGGATGAATTGGAATTATATTGAGAAGAGGAAGATTTGTTAAAGTAAGAAGAAGTCTCACCAGGAATTTTGATATGGGTTTGGGCAACACGTTGAAGAAAGCGTTTTGGCCCTTTGGTGGGGGTTGACTTCTTTGCCATCTGTTTGAATCTCCTCTTCCTGGGATTCTCCCCTGAGCAGTTTCATGTCTAGGAGGTGGAGAGGGAGAAAGCGGTTGGTTAGGAATTGGTGAAGAGGTTTGGTGTTGAATAGGTGAGGTTGGAGGAGTTTGAGCTGAAGATTGGGTTGGAGGTGGAGGCGGTTTGGTTTGAGGAGGAGGTTGCGGTTGAGCTTGCGGTTGATCTTGCGGTTGAACTTGCGGTTGGGGTTGCGGTTGGGGTTCAAGAGTGGTTGACTTACCCTTTGCAGTTTTCCTCAGTTCTGCCTTTCTCTCCAACTTGTCTAACTTGGCCCTGTAGAAAGCAGCCTTGTCCTCCTCAGAAAGATTGGCAGTTGCAGTTTTGGCTTTCTTGGCCTTCTTGATAAGAGGGGCTAGTCCAGCATCCTCTTCTTCTTCCTCAACATCATCAGGTTCATCTTGCAGAGTCATCTTTTCCTTTGCTTTAGAACTTAGACCAGCACCAGCGGTTGTAGAACGCGGTTTGAGTGATGCGGTCCTAGTCTTCTTAGGCTGCGGTTCAATAACCAGATTCTTCCTTTTTGAGGCCTTCTTGATTGCCTTTCCCAGAGATGTAACCGCGGTTTCAGGAGTCATCTCAACATAAAACTCCATTGGTTGATGGGTATCAGCATCATACAAGAACTTGTATTCAGTATTCCCAAAAGAATACCTGAAATTGTGACATACCCTAGTTCCAAGAGAGTCTCCATCACCCAAGTGCACAGATAATTCAGGAGTTGAAATTCTCAGATCCTCTAGATGCTGGTAGCTAGTAAACAAGGCGGTTAGGAGCCTGCAGAAGGGTCTCCATCTCATGTGCTCATTCTTGATCTTTGTCTGATAAGTATCAATTAAGCTAGCCAATTCTCTCATAAGGATCTTGGGCCAATTGAGCTTAATCCCATTGTATATAGTGAAATTACCCGGGATCCGGCTCGCGCGCGGGGGGCCCCGTGCATCTCGCATTTTCCGTTTGCGTCGCGTTCGGGAAGGTCGCCCGGATCCGAGAGGCAGCGCGTTCGCGCCCCGGCATCTGGCTTATTCCGCTTTTCGCGTTAGTTGGGAGGTGTCTCGCCGTGTTTTTGCTTGTAGAGTCGCCACACCGTTTTTATTAAGCCCAAAACATTGAAAAAGGGCATCAGTTTAAAAATAAACTATTTTTTGTTGTGTGATGAGATTTTTGAGTTCGAAGGTCAGATGACTCCTCGGGAAGAGAATATTAGAATCTTAGAGCTCACCCGAGTCGCCTCATAAAACGAGTCTTTCGGATACCCCTAATATTCTTTAATTGTTGGGTGTGTGTGTGTGTATGTGTGCTTTTAAAAATGCATGTTGTGTCGGATGTCTACATTGTACACTGCTTTATTGAAATGTATTGAAATAGTATAGGAAGGAAGCCTTACCAATGTTGGTTCATGTATCATTCTCCTGCAGGGAATAGTGTTTGAGGTCGGAATAGTGTTCCGGTACGGACCGGGATTACTTCGGAAAAGGGGGCCGGTTGTCTGCGGACAGAGTTTCGGCGTGCGTTAGGATCGCAGGGATCACTCGGGCAGAGTTTCGGCGTGCGTTGGAATCGTTGGTTGGATTCGGGCAGAGGTTCGGCGTGCGTTGGAATCGTTGGTTGGATTCGGGAGAGGTTCGACGTGGTTTGGGATCGCCGGTTTGACTCGGAAAGAGCCGGGACGCCTCGGGAAAGACCAGGCAAGGCCTCGGAGTACCACGAGGGGCCTCAGAGTACCTCGAGAGTGCTTTGGGGCAGCGCGGGAGCATCGCGGGAGCGCTCGGGGAGGCTTCGGAGCACCGCAAGGGGGCTCAAAAGGCCTCGGAAGGATCCAAAAGGGGTCGGGAGTGCCCCGAAGGGTCTTAGAGGGGAGCCTGAAGGCTGGGGGGGAGAGGAGAAAAGAGGAAAATGTGTGAAAATGAGGGAGGGGGAGCCCTCTATTTATAGTGCCAGAAAACTGCAAGAAGGTCCGTACGGACCTTCTAGGTAATCTAGTTTTTTGGTTTTCCTCGATTTGAGGGAATCTGTGATAATTGAGAATATTCTGGAATGATGATGTCTCCTTTGCAAAGAGGTCCGTACGGACCAACTAGGGATGCAAAGAGGTCCGTACGGACCAACCATACATTCCAGTAATGATGTTCCCCGGGATTTGAGGGAATATTGTGGACTTTAAGGGGATTCAGTAATTATTAAAACAAAGAGGTCCGTACGGACCTTATTTGCTTTTCCAATTTTCTAAAAATTCCCAAGAGGTCCTTTTGTCTCTTTTTATCCCAGAAAGGTTCCTCCCTTGGTTTGGCTTGGGGTTTTTGAGGGTTTTGAGTGTCAAAGGTCTTCGAGACTGCATTTGTGAGTCTGCGGTGTTTCCTGTGTACTCGGAAGAGGGTGATCCAGATTGGGGTACTTACAGAAGCCCCTCGACGACGTCACTTACGAAGGAAGTGGGGTCGTCGATAAGATAAGGGTCCTAATCTGGATCGCGTGCTGAGAGAGGAAGTGACCGTGTAGGTCGGTGGGAGGACGTGGCGGTGTCCTGTTGTGTGACCGTTTAGGTCAATTGGCTGGACCCTGTGATAGCATTCCTACGTATCCCTGGCGGGAATCAAGCCTGATCGTAGTTCGTGTGTGGGGTGAGTGTTGTTATGCTCGAGGACGGGAGAGGTCCTCTGACTGAAACTCTGTGCGTAGACGTGGTGGTGTCCTGTGGGTGACCGCATAGGTCGATGGTAAGGACGTGGTGGCGTCTTGGGTGACTGCATAAGTCGATGGTAAAGACGTGGTGGCGTCCTGGGTGACCACAGAGGTCGATGGTGGGGACGTGGTGGCGTCCTAGGTGACCGCATAGGTCAGTGGTAAGGACGTGGAGGTGTCCTGGGTGACCGTATAGGTCGATGGCTGGACCCTGTGATAGAATTCCTACGTATCCCTGGCGGGAATCAAGCCTGGTCGTAGTTCAGAGGTTGTGAAATTGTGAATGTATGCGGGCGTGGTGGTGCCCTGAAGTGTCGTGTGACCACCGAGGTCGACTGTGAGGACGTGGTGGCGTCCTAAGATGTGTAATCTTACGAGAAGATGGTTTGTGACCGCCGAGGTCGACTGTGAGGACGTGGTGGCGTCCTGGGTGTGCAATCTTACTAGAAGATGGGTAATCTTATGAGAAGATGGTTTGTGACCGCCGAGGTCGACTGTGAGGACGTGGTGGCGTCCTGGGTGTGCAATCTTACTAGAAGATGGGTAATCTTACGAGAAGATGGTTTGTGACCGCCGAGGTCGACTGTGAGGACGTGGTGGCGTCCTGGGTGTGCAATCTTACTAGAAGATGGGTAATCTTACGAGAAGATGGTTTGTGACCGCCGAGGTCGACTGTGAGGATGTGGTGGCGTCCTGAGGTGGAAATTTTACGATCTTCCGAATCGGGTGGTTTAAGACCTTCCAGACCGGAGATAGTGATGTGTGAGGACTTGAATCGTCTTCTGACTGCGGTTTGCCATGCGTGAGGACTTGAATCGTCTTCTGACTGCGATTTGCCATGCGTGAGGACTTGAATCGTCTTCTGGCTGCGGGTGTGCCATGCGTGAGGATTTAAATCGTCTTCTGGCTGCGGGTGTGCCATGCGTGAGGACTTGAATCGTCTTCTGGATGCGGTTTGCGGAGGCGTGGCTGCCTTGTGCTTTGATTGCGAGAGGCGTAGATGCCTCGTGCTTTGTCCGCTGGGGAGAAGGTTGGACTTACGATGACTGCCGGTGTTCATCCATTGGGGATTTATCGTGGCCTTGTAGGGGATTTTTCTGCTGAGAAGGTGACTTCGGGCTTACTTTGACGGCCGGTGCTTGAGTTGCTTCACCGTTTGGCGTTTTGGAGGCATTTTGTGCCTTGGGATTAGTGCTGGGAGGTGCTGGCTCCTTTTGCGCTTGTTTTACCGTTTAGTGGGTGAGGTTCGGGCTTACGATGACGGCCGGTGCTGGGGATATGCGGTCTTGTACGACTTCCCTTTTGACTTGCTGTGGAAGGAGCTCGGGCTTACTTTGATGGCCGGTGCTTGAGTTGCCGTTTAGTGGGCGAAATCCGGGCTTACGATGACGGCCAGTGCTTGCGTTGCCGTTTAGTGGGTGAAGTCCGGGCTTACACTGACGGTCGGTTCTTGAATTGCCGTTGAGTGGGCGAAGTCCGGGCTTACATTGACGGCCGGTTCTTGAATTGCCATTGAGTGGACGAAGTCCGGGCTTACATTGACGGCCGGTTCTTGAATTACCGTTGAGTGGGCGAAGTCCGGGCTTACACTGACGGCCGGTTCTTGAATTGCCGTTGAGTGGGCGAAGTCCGGGCTTACACTGACGGCCGGTTCTTGAATTGCCGTTGAGTGGGCGAAGTCCGGGCTTACACTGACGGCCGGTTCTTGAATTGCCGTTGAGTGGGCGAAGTCCGGGCTTACACTGACGGCCGATTCTTGAATTGCCGTTGAGTGGGCGAAGTCCGGGCTTACACTGACGGCCGGTTCTTGAATTGTCGTTGAGTGGGCAAAGTCCGGGCTTACACTGACGGCCGGTGCTTTTGTTGCCGTTTAGTGGGCGAAATCCGGACTTACACTGACGGCCGGTGCTTGTATTGCCGTTTAGTGGGCGAAATCCGGACTTACACTGACGGCCGGTTCTTGAATTGTCGTTGAGTGGGCGAAGTCCGGGCTTACACTGACGGCCGGTGCTTGCATTGCCGTTTAGTGGGCAAAATCCGGACTTACACTGACGGCCGGTTCTTGAATTGCCGTTGAGTGGGCGAAGTCCGGGCTTACACTGACGGTCGGTGCTTGAATTGATGGGTTAAGGACCATACTGCATTGAATCTGCTGAAATAGGCCTTTGGACAGCCAGGGGCAAAGATTATAAGGGTAGAAAAGTAATTTGGCCCTTCGTTGCAAAGAGGTCCGTACGGACCAACCTGGGATGTTAAGAGGTCCGTACGGACCAGGTTTGAATTTTACAGTTCCCAGATTTTGACTGGGTTTAAAACCGAGGCACCCCCTTCATTTCCTTCTTCCAGTTCACGAACCAGCGAGAGAGAGGGAGAGAACTCCATTTTTACACCAAAATCTTCCATTTCTTAGCTTGAATTGCTTGCGATGGCGGAAGGATCAAGGAGGGGACGTCGCCAACGGAGTCGAGATGTGATCGAGCAAAGGATGGAGCTTCAAAGAAATTGGATCTCCTTTGTGCCTTCTTCGAAGAATCCGGATGTGTTGTACCCGAATCCGGAGGTGCATAACCGGCGAGTCAGGAACGTCGGGGAGGTAAGAAATCAATTTCGTCTTGATTCCTTGCTTAAATTTTTGAATGCTAGAACTAGGTTTTAGTTTTTCGCATTTTGGGGCTTTTGTTATTTGCCATGCTTTTTTGTGAAATTCTTGATGAATTGTTGAAATTGAGCATGTAAAAATTGTGGGTATGTGAATTTTGTGCAAAAATGTGTAGATTAGCTCTTATTTGTGAAAATAAAGTGCCTCTCTATTGAAATGCATGCTTTGGTGTTTTGTACCTTATGCTATTTATGTATGTACATTGTGAGAAAAATTGCCGTGTAGAGGCAAATTTTGTGAAAAATGTGACATGTGCCGTGTTTTGTGACGGGTTTTGTCTGAAAGTATGTGCCGTATAGGGACGGACTTTTCTTTTGAAAATGTGTCATGCAGTGTTGTGAATGTGTAGCCCAAATTTTGTGTTGGATTCACGCGAGTTTGAAGACATCCGAGTTATTTGAAAAACGGAGTCGCCACGCCATTTTGATTACCTCAAAACTTTGAAAAAAAGGTTTTTACTTGGGTTCGGAGGTTAAGTTACCCCTTGGGAAGAACGTTTGGCGTTCACCCAAAGTGCCTTGCCGGAGCAAGTCTCCCAAGATTTTCATTAATCGTGCTTGCTTGCTGCTTTCTTTGTGTGCATGTGTTTGAGAGTAAAAAGGGGGAAATGTCCCAAGTTATCTTCCGGACGTACAAACCATTTGTTGGTTGTCGCTCGGGATTCCTTGGAATTTATGTATTTGGGATTATGATCCCGTCCTCATCTTGTGACTTGTGATCATCGCATTTTAACCTCGGGACCCTCGGGACTTGCGTGATCGAGAGAATGACTCTCTTTGTGGTCAAAGATGAGGTTCTTTAGGAAGGAATGTCCTTAGCCCATCAATCCTACGCTTTAAGACGGTCGAGCTCGTATAGAGGCTTCATACTCATTCTTAAGCGATAATCGGAGATATAGGGTTCAAGGTTATCCTTTTCCTAAAGAAATCATGAACCTTTAATGGAATGAACGATGCAAAGATGAGAACTTTTTACACCGGTCCGTTCCAAGGTTGGGGAAAGGGGGAATGCATGAAAAATGACTCTTTAATGAAAAGATGACATTTTTATGTTTGCAAATGATGCTTTTTGATTTAAAGAAAGGATCTTTATTGCAAATGATGCATAAAGATAGGATTTTTATGCAAATGATGCATTGAAAAAGGGGTTTTGATGCAAAGGATGCATTTTTATTGAAAAAGATTCGATCTTTATATGCAAATGATGCGTAAAGATAACATTTTTATTGGAAAATAGGTGTTTTAGGTGCAAAGGATGCACCTTTATGAAAAAGACTACATTTTTATGACAAATGAGGTCTTAATGCATGCAAAGGGGAAGGGGAATGATAAAGAAATGATCTTTAATCTACCAAGTCCCAAGCAAGATAAAAGCAATATAAGAATGCAATGAGCAAGTATAGAGCAATTAGGATGCAAGGTTAGGGTGTGCGAGGTTACCAATCGTTTCCTTCGTTTCTTCGGACGGAGCTAGGAGGAGAGGTTCGTCTTGGGTCTTCAAGGAGGAGGGAGATGGCTTCTTGAGCTTCTTCTTCGCCTTCTTGAGCCTTCAAGGGTGTTCTTCACGTCTGATTGTGTTTGTGAGTGTATTGTATCTCTATTGTGTGTCTTGTTGTTGTGTTGAAATGGGTAGAGGAGGCCTCTATTTATAGGTAATCTGGATAAGGCTAATGAAGACGTGCGGCTGCAGGTCCTTTGCAAATGAGGCCGTGCGGTCTTATCCTGAATGACTCAGCATTCTAGAACCATGCAAGGTGGCATTATTCTAGAAGGCTCTTCCTAATTAAGAAAAACGTGTTTCTTAATTAGGAAGGATTCCCTTCAGCCCTAATTTAATTAAAAACAGTTCCGGAATGCTCCCAGGAGCCGGGAAGAATACGAGGGGAATTACCGGAAAACTTACCGAAAATGTCGGGAAAATTAACCGGAAGGCATGAGTCAGATTTGGGTACTTACAGAAGCCCCTCGGCAACGTCACTTGCAAGGCGAGTGGGGTTGTCGATAGAAAAGGATCCAATCTGGCGAATGCCGAGACGGATTGAGTGACATAGGTGGTCGAGTGGCTGAACTTTTTGGAAGGCTACCTACGTATCCCGGAGGAATCAAGCCTGGCCGTAGTTCGGAAAAGATCCGCTGAGGAAAGGAGAAGAGAAAACTGGTCTCTTGCTGGGGAAAAAGGAAAGAAAATGACCTAAAGGGTCAAGCAATGGATCCTACCGGGATGTGCTAGAAATGACCTAGGTGGTCGAATAACGAAGTCTCTTATTGATGGACTACTTCATCACTGAGGAGTGACGAAGGAACAGGGTGACCAAAGTGGTCGGATGGCTGGACCTTCTAGGAAAGGCTACCTACGTATCCCGGAGGAATCAAGCCTTGATCGTAGTTCAAGCATCACTAGATAGTTAGGAACGATGTCTAGGATCCTTGAGATTTTGACAATTCGGAGGTCACACCCGATTGACAATTACCGGAGGCCGTCACCTGAAGAAGCTAGAGCTTATGGCGCTATCTCTTTTATGACGGAGATAGAGGTAACTTAAGTTGGGAAACTTGAGCGTACGTCACTATTCGCGGATAGAGGTAGCACAAGTTGGAATGACTTGGGCATACGTCACTATTCGCGGATAGAGGTAGCACAAGTTGAAATGACTTGGGCATACGTCACTATTCGCGGATAGAGGTAGCACAAGTTGAAATGACTTGGGCATACGTCACTATTCGCGGATAGAGGTAGCACAAGTTGAAATGACTTGGGCATACGTCACTATTCGCGGATAGAGGTAGCACAAGTTGAAATGACTTAGGCATACGTCACTATTCGCGGATAGAGGTAGCACAAGTTGAAATGACTTGGGCATACGTCACTATTCGCGGATAGAGGTAGCACAAGTTGAAATGACTTGAGCATACGTCACTATTCGCGGATAGAGGTAGCACAAGTTGAAATGACTTGGGCATACGTCACTATTCGCGGATAGAGGTAGCACAAGTTGAAATGACTTGGGCATACGTCACTATTCGCGGATAGAGGTAGCACAAGTTGAAATGACTTGGGCATACGTCACTATTCGCGGATAGAGGTAGCACAAGTTGAAATGACTTGAGCATACGTCACTATTCGCGGATAGAGGTAGCACAAGTTGAAATGACTTGGGCATACGTCACTATTCGCGGATAGAGGTAGCACAAGTTGAAATGACTTGGGCATACGTCACTATTCGCGGATAGAGGTAGCACAAGTTGGAATGACTTGGGCATACGTCACTATTCGCGGATAGAGGTAGCACAAGTTTAGAGTTTTGACAATTCGGAGGTTGTCACCTAATGTTATCCCGTTATAACGGAACTAACGGAGGCAACTGGGAAGAAAGCTTAATTGCTTAACAGATGAGAGATATTTTCTGAAAAGGAGGTTATCTCTGTTAAAAAAATAACGAAAATTGGAGGCCCAAGTGAAAGGTCCAGGGGCAAAATTGTAGAATGGAGCCTACAGGGGCAAAAATTGTAAAACCCAGCCACATGGGCTAAGTATGTCGCACGACTTTGTATGCCAAGAGGCTAGGTTTGTCGCGTGACAAAGGTAGCCCTCGAATCGCACTTTACGTAACCTTTGAACCGGAATGGAATTGCGCATACACAAAGTTGGAATTGGGTGACCAAAAGAGATTACTTACCTGGCCTTCTGGGGACAATGACAAAGAGATATTTGGTCCCTTCCTATAAGGATGGAAACGGGGTGACCTAGGAGGTCAAACAACCGATCCTACAAGGAATGTGCCAAATCAAAAGGGGTGACCAATGTGGTCAAAAAATTGGACTTTTATGAAAAGCTTATGCACTATCGAGGAACGGGGAAAGAAAAGGTGACCAAAGTGGTCGGATGGCTGAACCTTTTATGAAAGGCTACCTACGTATCCCGGAGGAATCAAGCCTTGATCGTAGTTCAAGCTTCACCTAGACAGTTAGGAACGATGTCTAGGATTTTCGACGTTTTGACAATTAGGAAACTGTCGCCTGGCGTTATCTCGTTATGACGGAAGTAACGGAGGCGCTTTTGGGAGAAAATGTTATCATTAGCAATTGGCACGTTACTTGAGCCTAGGGGTGATTTTTTTTTATTGGAAACATGGTAGGGATTGGGTCTGGATATACATATGGAATGTATTTGGGAATTGTTTAAGACGGGTTTCAAACAGGTGGGGTCGTATCCCTTGGGTGCGGACTGAACTGCTGTTGTTGCTGAGATGTTGTCTATGTGGACTAGCATTCCCTCTTGAGCTGAGACTGGGTTTGAACCTCGGGTCTCGGTGAATGTTCTTTTCTCACACTCTAGCATTTGAAGCTGATGCTAACAGATGTCGAAGTGACCAATCCTCTCTTCTAGGGATGGATGCAACTTATCGAAGCCCCGGTCTAAGGAAATACTTTCTGCAAAAGCCCCATATCTTGTTGAAGTAAGGAAAGATCCTTTCATTGGCAAAACCCTGGTGACAAAGCCCCGGCTGGACAAACTGAGTAGGTGAGGTCTTGGTGAAGCCCCGGTCTAAGGAGAAGATCCCAATATGATTGGTACTGCGGAAGTGATCCTGAGGTTGATCTGAACAAAACTGAATTCATCTAGGGACCTAGTGAAGAACCCGATGTGAACCCCAAAAATGGCTAAAGAAGCCCCAGTTTAAAGGAATGCTTTGACAAAGTTTCGAGGCAGCCCTAATGCGAATTGTAGCAGAAAAGGGAAAACCTATCCCCTTTTTTTTTTTTTTTAGTCAATCAGTCAACCTTAAGAAGATGTGAAAGAAAAGATTCTTAGAAATTTATACATGCAGGGGCATATTTTTCGAAAGATGGGAATAGATCCCGATTTTGTGTTATTTTGATGGCCTTATTTCGACGTAGGCACGGAACTCGCTCTGGGTTTGACTCTTTTGAGAGAGTATAAGCGTAGAAGGGTTTGTAAAAGTGTATGGAAGCCCCTGCTGACAGAAAGTCAGTGTTTAGCACTATTTTTCCTAAGATGTAGAAAGAGAAGACTTGTCAAGACATCTGAAAACTTGTTTTATTTACGATGATCACAAGATTGCTTAAAACCCTTTATTAATGTTCGGGTTATTCAACCACTAATCTCGATATGAAAAAACATTCTTATTAGTCATGAGGAGAAAGTCAACCAATGCCGCGGATCAAGGTTGGCTGGTGTGAAAGAAAGGTTTGTGTATAGGGAGGTCATTGATGAGACCGGATTTTCTGGGATCTGACTGTGTCTATGGGAGAGGTCATTTGATGAGACCGGGTTTTCAGGAATTTGGCTGTGTTTATGACCGGACCATTGCTGGTTGCCTACGTTCCCCTCATTGTGAGGAGCTCAGGTCGCCGTAGTTCGGCCTTGGCCGGACTGCTTTGGAAAATGGGATTTTTGTGGTTCCTTTAGTGAAAAGGCTCGGATGATGAGGCGTGGGCCTCGGGATGATTCCTTGACCAAGTCATTTCGGACGGTTGCTTCTGATTTTCATCTTTCATTGGGGGAGAAGGGATTTGCACGTGCCTAAAGGCTTACGAAATGCTTCTGGCTTTGCTTCGACCGCCCCATTGTTATCGACAACTTTCATTCTTTGAGCTTTGACTTTGCCTGTCTGTCAAGCTTTTGATTGGTGACGCTGGGTCCTTGGCCTCATTTTCTTTTATTTTTATGTGCAACCCTGTTTTTTGCCTAGACTGCCCTTTTTAGGGATTTTCAGTCTAGCTGGGCATTACTCTTTTTGCACTGAGATTTTTTTCTTCTTTCTTTTTTTTATATATGTGCAACCCTGTTTTTTGCCTAGACTGCCCTTTTTAGGGATTTTCGGTCTAGCTGGGCATTACTCTTTTTGCACTACATTTTTTTTATTTTACGAAGCACCTGAGGGCCAAGGCAAGCCTCTGCTTGAACTTTCTTGATATCCTTGAGGTCTAAGGCAAGCTCTTTGGTTGTTGTCGACATGGGGTCAATCTTTCAAAGCTGAGTGGCCTTTTGTTGTCCCTTGATGTTGCTGCCGTCATTGACTTGGTCAAGGTGATGGGGAGGACATGGTTTGGGAAAGTGTATGGCTTTGATGAAGGCCTTTTGCGGGGTGAGGAAAGTGTATGGCTTGATGGCATTAGTTGACTTTCTCACACCGATTAATCAGAATGTTAATTATTTCGAGAGATTATTTGTTGAGCAATGCAAGTGATCATATAAAATAAAACCATTTCATTAAATGTAATGTAGGTATGCAAATAATGTCTTAAGTCTAGTAAGAAAAGAAGAAGACTCTTTTATAGAAAATTGAAGATTAAATACAATGTCCGTAGAGGACTTGATTGAAAGAGAAAAGTACTAGAACCTACGAAGGTTGACTGAGAGACTATTTTTTTTTTTACTTAAGGATAGGTAGACCCTAGTCTAGCTACTCTTCGCGGGTTGGACTGCCAGGTAACTTGAGCTTTCCTTCGTAGATCAGCCACTGAATTTCTTTCTTCAGATCCACACACTTGTCTGTCACATGCCCAAAATGCTTGTGGTACTCGCAGAACTTGGTCCTGTCAACTCTACTGGGGTTTCTTGGCTTATAATTCTCGAGAGGTGTGAGAAGGCCTCGTTTCACCAAATCATCGAAAACTTTGCTCATGGGCATCCCGAAATCATCAGACTGACGTTTCTGACCTTGTACGTCCTGAATCGACCCCTTACCGTAACTTTCTATTTTTGGCCCATGGAGGTTTTCAAACTTCCCATCTTCTATCAACTTCTGGATCTCATACTTCAAAGAGGTGCAATTGTCAGTGTTGTGCCCAGGGTATTGATGGAAAAGACAATGCTTAGACTCATCCACCCGAACGTTGGGGTTCTTGGGCTTCCAATTCTCCAGTGGCTTTATCAGCTTTTCTTTCATCAGCTCTTCCAGAATCTTGCTTAAAGGCATATCCGTATTGCGGAGTTTTCGGGAGACATTGTTGTTCTCAAGACTCGGAGTTCCATTGTCAAGTTGGTTCCATTGTTGGATTTGGCTAAAGGAGGCTACGACACTCTTTCCTTTGTGAGGAACTAGTGCTGACGTGGGTACGGTTGCTGCTTGGTACTGATGGCATTGGGTTATGCTTGGTGGAGTCATTTCCTTGCCTGGTCCGACATCTTGGGTCAAGGGAGTATTGATACTCATCATGAGGTCAAGCTTTTCTTGCATCTGTTTCACTTGCTCCATCAACATTGCCACATGGGGGTCAACGGGGACTCTCGGGTTACCTGAACCGACAATGTGACTTGTAGTAGCAAACCGACGGAATTCATTAAGTCCTAGGTGACAAACCAAACTCGAATCATCCTTTGGCAACTCATGATCGCACTCAAGGTGGATATAGGGGCCTCGAACATAGCCACATATCTCAAAGCGATTATGTGAGGTTGGAGCATAAACCGGTGTGTATTGCCGAAACCGAGAAACAGGGGGTAAAGCCCAATCCGTTCGAGGAGCCGAGGATGGAGCCCGGATGAGGTCGGGATGTTGGAAAGGACCGAGGAGGAGTGGTCTTGGCAAGGGATCGTATGTGGATGGAGGAAGGTATTGGTTATAGGCGAGGGGTCTTGGTCATAGGATGAAGGGACTGAAATCACTGTTTCCAAAGTCTCATCTTCGACTACCACCAGAGAACCGTTCGACTCAACTGTGACCTGAACTCCATGACGACGGAGTGCGTCAATGAGCATGGCTTGCTGTTCTTGATGAACCTTATGGGCGCTTTCCAAAGCCAGGACTAACTCTTCCTTCCTAACCATCTGATTCCCTGCACCCTCACTTTTCTCAAATCCGTCTTTGCCATTCGACTCTCTCGAGCCGATGAACCTGCCCGAACCTAAGGTTTTCTTCAAAAGCCGCCGACTCCGGTATTCTAGCCCACTTCTTTCTCGCTGCGGGAAAGGGACAGGCAAGGTTTAGGCTAGGGGGTAGGCAAGATTTAGACTCGGGGTAAGCAAGGTTTAGACTCAGAGATGGGTGAGGTTTAGACTCGAAGGCAAGTATTTAGGCTGAAAGCTCAAGTAACATGCACTTATCGCTTAACTTTTGCTTAAAACACATTTTCTCCTAATTCTAATTGATCGGAAAAGATGAGACCTTGGAAGGTCAAGATTGGAAGTGGAGATCGGACCGAGGAGGTCGCGATTAAGGACTTGACCGCGAAAGGTTGAGATGGAAAATCTGAAATCGGACCGAGGAGGTCTCGATTAGGGGTTTGACCATGAAAGGTCGGGATAAAAGTCGGAAATCGGACCGAGGAGGTCTCGATTAAGGATTTGACCATGAAAGGTCGAGATGGAAAAATGGAAATCGGACCGAGGAGGTCTCGATTAGGGTTTTGACCATGAAAGGTCGAGATGGAAAGTCGGAGATCGGACCGAGGAGGTCTCGATTAGGGATTTGACCACGAAAGGTCGAGATGAAAAACCGGAGATTGGACCGAGGAGGTCTCGATTAGGGTTTGACCATGAAAGGTCGGAATAGAAAATCGGAAATCGGACCGAGGAGGTCTCGATTAGGGTTTGACCATGAAAGGTCGGAACAGAAAATCAGAAATCGGACCGAGGAGGTCTCGATTAGGGTTTGACCATGAAAGGTCGGAATAGAAAATCGGAAATCGGACCGAGGAGGTCTCGATTAGGGTTTGACCATGAAAGGTCGGAATAGAAAATCGGAAATCGGACCGAGGAGGTCTCGATTAGGGTTTGACCTTGAAAGGTCGGAATAGAAAATCAGAAATTGGACCGAGGAGGTCTCGATTAGGGTTATCAGAGATAGGAAAATGCAATTATGATTACATTAATTGTTCAAATTTACTTAAAACAATGTCTTTTATTAATTTCTATTTGGTTGGAAAAGGGGGTTTGCCCTTCTTTTTCGCAACTACTCTAGATCCTGGATCAGTGGGTTCCGTCACTACGTCTATAAGCCCCTCGTATTCCACCTGTATTTCGACCTCCCAGGGTGGACAACCCCGGGCGAGGGTCCTATAGGGCACGCGGATCCCACCGACCGAGAGTAAAGAACGCTCCTAACGGGTCCAGCGGGTCATAGGACCTTTCAATGCACGAGCAATGCGGATTATAGTCAAGGCAATACCGGGAAAGTCTCGTCTCTCTGCCTTGACGGATCTTTGGCAGAGTTTCGCTTGAGCGAATGATGGTTTCTGACTTTCGGTAATGTCCGAGAGAATAATAGGCATGGGTCGGGCGGTAAAAAAGCCGGATGACACGGTGTCACATTGAACTTCGTTGCATACACGGTGCGTGGGTCGGAATCGAAGTCAATGCCGGTCAAGATCTTGCCAATTTTTCCTTGTCGGAATTTTGGCAGAGCTTCGCTTGAGCGAAAGATCTTTTGATTTTTGGCAAAGACTCGGTCTTGACTCTTACGCATTCCGTGCGGGTCAAGGTCAATAGTCAATGTCGGAGTTGAGATCTCGCCAATTTTTCCTTGTCGGAATTTTGGCAAAGTTCTTCTTCCGTTATGAACTAAGGCTTGACCTTTACGAGGGTATGCAACTAGGCTATATGACACGGACTAGACCAAAAACCAACCAAAAAAGTCACGGTTTTTTGAAACGTGTGACACGGACTGTGCATTGGTCGACACTGGCTGCCATGGGGAGGTTGGGATGATTCCGTGCGCGCCCGGGAGCATCGTAAGGCTGTCCGTGGCTGCTGGAACCACCCTCGGGTTTGAAGGACGTGCGTGCAAAAGTGTACAGGATATATCAGGTGCGCGTAGTGTGCGGTCTCCTAAAAATGTTCCTTTTTGAGTTAAAACAGAGATTTTCATAAATGTGTTTTAAAGGAATGATTTTCGGGACGGGGGAAAATGCAACACATCAGCACGTAAATTTTACAGGAGCCCCGGTCGGTCATGGAGCCGAGTAGCCCCAAGGCTGCTAGGATTTGCCCAGATTAACCATGATTTTCTGGTGGAATTGCCACTTGAGGTCGCCCGGTCGGTAATCCAAGGAGGATTGAGCCGTACGACTGCATGGATCAATTTTCCAGGTTCCACTCCTTTTGCTATTTTTCGGGTTGTTTCCCGTTTCAAAGTATGCACAGATTCCAAGATGCAAATGATGCAATGCATGGTAAAGAAAGCAAGCATGATTAATGAAATCGGCGATGGGAGTCTAACCCGCTCAAAGGGAAAAGCTTTCTTTTATTTTTTTCAAAATTGTTTTTTTTTTTCGAAAAGGGATAATGGTACGTGGATTGTTAAACCACCGGTTATCCCAACTCCCACGTCAGGGAGTGTACAGGAAAGGCAAGTGGTTTCCACCTATATACCAAGTATCGATTTTAGTTTGTTTTGAAAATAGAAGCTTTTCTCCTTTGGGATATCCCCAGCGGAGTCGCCAAACTGTGAATGTGTAGCCCAAATTTTGTGTTGGATTCACGCGAGTTTGAAGACATCCGAGTTATTTGAAAAACGGAGTCGCCACGCCATTTTGATTACCTCAAAACTTTGAAAAAAAGGTTTTTACTTGGGTTCGGAGGTTAAGTTACCCCTTGGGAAGAACGTTTGGCGTTCACCCAAAGTGCCTTGCCGGAGCAAGTCTCCCAAGATTTCATTAATCGTGCTTGCTTGCGTGCTTTCTTTGTGTGCATGTGTTTGAGAGTAAAAAGGGGGAAATGTCCCAAGTTATCTTCCGGACGTACAAACCATTTGTTGGTTGTCGCTCGGGATTCCTTGGAATTTATGTATTTGGGATTATGATCCCGTCCTCATCTTGTGACTTGTGATCATCGCATTTTAACCTCGGGACCCTCGGGACTTGCGTGATCGAGAGAATGACTCTCTTTGTGGTCAAAGATGAGGTTCTTTAGGAAGGAATGTCCTTAGCCCATCAATCCTACGCTTTAAGACGGTCGAGCTCGTATAGAGGCTTCATACTCATTCTTAAGCGATAATCGGAGATATAGGGTTCAAGGTTATCCTTTTCCTAAAGAAATCATGAACCTTTAATGGAAGGAACGATGCAAAGATGAGAACTTTTTACACCGGTCCGTTCCAAGGTTGGGGAAAGGGGGAATGCATGAAAAATGACTCTTTAATGAAAAGATGACATTTTTATGTTTGCAAATGATGCTTTTTGATTTAAAGAAAGGATCTTTATTGCAAATGATGCATAAAGATAGGATTTTTATGCAAATGATGTATTGAAAAAGGGGTTTTGATGCAAAGGATGCATTTTTATTGAAAAAGATTCGATCTTTATATGCAAATGATGCGTAAAGATAACATTTTTATTGGAAAATAGGGGTTTTAGGTGCAAAGGATGCACCTTTATGAAAAAGACTACATTTTTATGACAAATGAGGTCTTAATGCATGCAAAGGGGAAGGGGAATGATAAAGAAATGATCTTTAATCTACCAAGTCCCAAGCAAGATAAAAGCAATATAAGAATGCAATGAGCAAGTATAGAGCAATTAGGATGCAAGGTTAGGGTGTGCGAGGTTACCAATCGTTTCCTTCGCTTCTTCGGATGGAGCTAGGAGGAGAGGTTCGTCTTGGGTCTTCAAGGAGGAGGGAGATGGCTTCTTGAGCTTCTTCTTCGCCTTCTTGAGCCTTCAAGGGTGTTCTTCACGTCTGATTGTGTTTGTGAGTGTATTGTATCTCTATTGTGTGTCTTGTTGTTGTGTTGAAATGGGTAGAGGAGGCCTCTATTTATAGGTAATCTGGATAAGGCTAATGAAGCCGTGCGGCTGCAGGTCCTTTGCAAATGAGGCCGTGCGGTCTTATCCTGAATGACTCAGCATTCTAGAACCATGCAAGGTGGCATTATTCTAGAAGGCTCTTCCTAATTAAGAAAAACGTGTTTCTTAATTAGGAAGGATTCCCTTCAGCCCTAATTTAATTAAAAACAGTTCCGGAATGCTCCCGGAACGCTGGGAAGGTCTGGGGAATTACCGGAAAACTTACCGAAAATGTCGGGAAAATTAACCGGAAGGCATGAGTCAGATTTGGGTACTTACAAGTGTGTGCCGTGTTTTTGGTGACGGACTTTGTGGGGAGTTATATGTGCAATGTGCGCCGTGTTTTGTGACGGGTTTTTTGAAAATGTGTCGTGTAGTGCTTGATCCCTTTGTTGAGAAAATTTGTACAGTGTGTGTCGTGTTTTGTGACGGACTGCATGGGGAAAATTATGTGTAATGCATGCCGTGTTTTGTGACGGGTTGCATGTGAAAAGTATATGTAATGTGTGCCGTGTTTCGTGATGGGCTACATGTGAAAATTTTGTGCATTGTGTGCCGTGTTTCGTGACGGACTACATGTGAAAATTATGTGTAATGTGTGCCGTGTTTCGTGATGGGTTACATGTGAAAATTATGTGCAATGTGTGTCGTGTTTCGTGACGGGTTACATGTGAAAATTATGTGCAATGTGTGCCGTGTTTGGTGACGGACTTTTTTTTTTATGCTTTGGTATTAAGTACTGTGACTGACGTACCTTTGCTGTGTTTACCTGCAGGATGAGGGGGTTTTGGCTGGGAAAGCCAAAAAGATGAAGACTCGGGAATCGCTCGAGGTTGTAGTTGAGTTGTGGCAGCAGATGCCGAATATCTTTGTGGATGGCGGGCCGAGCCCTAGGAGGCTGGTCTATGCTTCTGGCCTGGGCGTGTTCGTGGAGAACTTGGCCGGGATCTCTGACACGAGGAAGAACAAGAGTATCTTCCTGGGCTTATCTGAGTATTGGTGGGATACTACCCACACCTTCCATCTGAGCTGGGGCGAGGTGACGGTGACGCCCACCGATTTTGCTGCTATCACCGGGCTTTCCTTCAAAGGAGGGCCAGTGCGGTGGAGGGATAGGATAGCTGAGGACGTGCTGACTGAGCTGCTGGGCTTTGCGCCTCTTCCTCGCAGGGGCCTAGGCATGCTGTACAGCGATGTGGAGACGAGGATTACGGCCAGTATTGGGGCCTACTGTCGGGGTACCGACCAGGTGACGGCGGGGCAGCTTGCATGCTCCTTTCTGTGGTTTGCCCTTTCTGAGACTCTGTTCTCGAACCACGCGACGACGGCTCCTTTCGCTCTGCTGGAGAGCTTGATTGACTTGGAGAGAGTCTGTGACATAGCTTGGGGCGAGGCGGGCCTGGCCGAGCTTTACTTCTCCTTGGACCGGTTCAGCAGACGCGTGGCCAGTTCCTTGGCTTGTTTTGATTTCGCTTTGGAGGTATGAGTTTATTGCTGTTTTTGATTAGCAACCTGTCATTTCTCCGTTTTCTTTTGCACTGAGCCTTTTCTGCTTTTGTCGCAGGTGTGGTTCTACTAGATCTTTCAGTGTTTCCCGTGGGATAGAGATCCTGGGGCCATAGCGGCCTATCCTGCTATGTTAGGCTAGGCCCGCCCGGCGAGGAGGGGGAGGACCAGCAGGAGGAAGCTCACCATTACCTACGGGGAGGTGCAGGCGTATCTAGGGAGAGATAGTCCGACGGAGTTCGTTCTGTACCCCTGGGCTCGATATGAGGCGGACGATTTCGAGGGGGCTCCTGTGGTGACAGCGCAGAGGAAGATGCTGCGGGGCCTGACCTGCGACGTCATGTACTTGGGAGAGAGAGTCTTTTGGCAGCATGGCCCGGGTATGCTCCCCTTGGCTCCGAGGGACCCGCCTTTCAGGATGATGGATTTCCGGGATATGGATGTGCTAGAGTTTGAGAGGTATTTGGGCGGCGTGAGTGCCCATGAGTTTGTTTTGTATCGAGAGGAGTATGGGGCCTTCGTGAGGAGGAAGTTGAGGACGCCACAGGTGTTGGCGAGGGAGAGGGAGGCTGGTCCGCCGGGTCCCCCAGAGGTTCCGGTGCCTGGGCCGGATTTTACATATGTCCGTGGGGATTCCTCGAGGAGGAGGGTGTCTGTACCCGTCCCTGAGCAGGCTCCTGCTGCCTACCGAGTGGATCCTGACATGCCGGTGAGTGTGCTTACTCTTTTCCATCTTGGCATCTTTTCTGTATTTTTCTCTTTTTGTTGAGTATGACTGTATTGCCGAGCGCTTCGCTTGCTTGTGCAGGTCCCGGGGAGAGCCTATGACATGCTGACCCGCCGTTATGTGGCGATGAGGTCCTTCGCGAAGAAGATGGCGTCGAAGATGTCTTGCCGGTCTTCTCGGCGTGTGCCGGCGTACGAGCTGATGCCTTCGAGGCATTCTATGGATGTTCCCCCACCACGAGCCGAGTCGGATCCACAACAGGAGGGACCTTCGCGGGGGCGGCATAGCATGGACACCGGGACGTCCTCGGGAGCTCAGAGGCCGCAGACCCTTCATCAGTTCTTTCCTCCGCCGGATGCACAGGGTGAGGGTTCGTCAGAGCATGCCTTCTTCGATCCTTTTGTCGGATTCGATCCTTCGAGTATCTTGAGTACCAGCCTGTGAGGGGATTCGATCTCGATGATGAGGCGATCGGTGAGTTTAACGGATGCCCGACTTCTCGCTTGAGGATGTCAGTAATGATGATGATGCTGAGGAGTAGGATTAGGATTCATTTACTTTCCCTCTTTCCATATCCCTTTTTTTTTGTTTAGCAACAGACATTTATGTACCTTTAATAAAATATTTGCATTTGTATCGCAAAGCATTTTATTCTAAAATGTAATGTCGTTTCTGTGATTCCCGGGAATTGTCCTAGGAATTGTTGCTACTTTATTATTTGTGCATGCCACGTGAGCTGAGAGTGCGTTTGTGGGTAGTGTATGGTTTCCGGAAATGGCTTTAGCCAGAATTTGGGCAGTTTGGAGCAAGGTCCTGCTGGGTAATGCTGGGTTGTTGCATCGCTTGGCCGGGAGGATATTGTCCCGTTGGTGCCGGGGGAGACTCTTCATGGTATCGACCGTCCCGGCGACCGGGGATCGGTTCATGAGAGGGGAAGCCCCGCTTTGCTCACCTTGTGGCTGCGAGAGAGACTTCAGGCCATGCCCGAGGCTCCGACGTCGTTTAGCCCGTGGTCATTTGCTCGGCGACCTATTGTATTGGATATGGATCAGTCCGCCTGGGAGAGATGGATGGCACAGCTTGGTACGCATGAGATCCGTTGGTGGGTTCCGCACTGGGGTATCGAGACTAGGAGGGCCTTGCAGGAAGGGTCCTATGTTGTCGAGTTCCGTGTTTGTCTTGGTCCTCCTTCTATATTCCGCTCGCTTGTTTCCCGCAGCTTTGGGATGAAGCAGAGGAGCCTTTGTTTGGCCGGGGATGACCATGCTATCTGCGGAGGTAGCTCCTCTGTATGGCCGCTCCAGTGCTCTTCTCGTATTTTCGAGGGTATGGAAGTACTCCGCTTTCCCTCCCAAGTGGTGCTCCTTAGACGTCGGGAGAGTGTCAGATTGACAACCCAAGACTGGGCTTGGTATGAGCAGCCGTGTTGGGCAGTCCCAAGTGGCTTTAGGGAGCGCGTGGAGCGATTCTTGGGCCCGATTGCCGTAGTAGCTATTGCCTTAGGAGTGCCGAAGCCTGGTCCGACCCTCGGGATGTGACGGGAGACACTTTGTTTGACTATGAGACTAGAGTTGACCGATCGACTGAGAGAGAGGTCCTCTTTGCACTGGCAGGGAGGAGATCCGAGCCGAAGCACGGGCGAATGAAGCCCTGAGAGCTGTTGGATTGTTTGACTCTACGGGAAGGACCCCTAATCTCGGACTGAGAGACGCAGAGCTAGCTCACGTGGAGCGAAAGAAGACTCGCCGGGGATGAGGGAAGAAAGGAAAGAATGGCGAGGGGACAAGCGCAGATGGTGCGGAATGACCTCCTAGGTATCCATTCATTGCATTGCCAACACATTATTTGTTAAATGTATTAAGTTGTCTTTTAGCATGTTGTGAATTTGAGAGTAGACCGTGCTTGAACTCATCAAGAAATGTTGTAACTGTTAGTGATTTGTGATTTACTTTTAAAGCTTTGTCGAGATGCAAGATCTCTTGTTCGCTTTTTGTTTCTTTTGTGCACCTTGACGGCGTCCATCTTTGGACTTTTCTCGTACTTCATGGATCAAGCATCCCTGACCTTGACGGCAATCCCTTTTGTTTGGGCTTTGTGTTTGGCTGAGAGGTTGAATGATCCCTTGACAAGTCGTTTTGACGGTCTTTTCCGTAGCTTCCTTGCCTCTTGTTGGCGTCGGGCTCTTGACCTCATTTTCGCCTTTCCGCTCGAGCTTCTTTTTTTATTTTTTATTTTTTTGAGAGCCCATGCTCGAGCTCTTTTTTTTTTTTTTTTTTGAAGCGCGTGAGGGCGAAGACAAGCCCCCGGCTTCGAAGTAGACATGGGTCGTGTTTGACGTTGAGTGACCTCCGGATGTCCTTTGATGTTGCCGCCGTTTGACCCTGGTCAAGGTGACGTTGGGGGCATGCTCTTGAAAAGTGCGTAGCTTGATGGAGGTCTTGATCGACATTCAAACCTTTGACTTTTTTGTGTGTTTTTAGACCGGACCAATTAAGGTTGCCTACGTCTCCGGACTAGAGTGGCTCAGTGTCTCGCGTAGTTCGAAACTACATGGAGTGCCAAGAGATGCACAATTGTTCTTCTTTAGGCGAAGCATTCAAGTGGAGTTTGCTTCCGTTGACCGGATTCATGAAGAGATTGCCGTCTAGGTCCGCTGCCTTCATGGCACCTCCGAGAAGATCTTTGAACCACGAAAGGGCCGATCCATGTTGGTTCCCATTTTCCCAAAGGGGTTGGTTCGAGTGGGAGGCTTTTCTTCGAGTACCGTGAATCGCCTTCCCCGATGTCTCGGGATTTGACTTTCTTGTCGAAAGCTCTCGCCATCCCGCTTGGTAGGCTCCGAACGTGTTCCATGGCCTTTAGTCGTCGCTCGTCTAGGAGAGCCAATTCGTCAGTGTCCGCTTCGGAGCCATTCGACTTTGTTGATGTCATTTTCCAGCAAAGACTGAGTGAGGGAATTTCCAATTCAATGGGAGGACTGCTTCCATCCCGTATGTCGTGGCGAATGGAGTTTATCCCGTGGCCGTTCCGACCGATGTTCGGTAGCCCCAAAGTGCAAGGTGCAGCTTCTCGGGCCAATCTCGTCCTCGGGTGGTCATTTTCCGGATGATCCGTTCGAGGGTCTTGTTTGCTGCTTCTACGGAACCATTTGTTTGTGGCTGGTAGGGAGAAGACTTGTGGCATGTGATCTTGAATTCGGCCAGCAGTCTGTCGCATTCCCCTTCGAAGTGGGAGCCGTTGTCTGATATGACCTCGTTCGGGATGTCATATCGGCAGATGATGTTTTCCCTGAGGAAATGTGCGACTTTCTTGGAGGTGAGCACCTTGTAAGACTTGGCTTTGACCCATTTGGTGAAGTAGTCGATGACTACTAAGATTGAACTCGTGACCGTTGCCGTATCCCTGGAGCAATTTTCCCGATGACGTCAATTCCCAAGTGGCGAAGGGCCGTGGCGTAGTCATGCAAGAGATCGTGAGGGGGTAGATGATTGAGGTTGGAGAACCGTTGACACTTGTCGCAGCTTCGGACAAAGTGGATGCAACTTCCGCTCCATGGAAATCCAAGAGTAGCCCATCCCGAGAATGATTTGCATCGTGGCTCGCGTTCATGTGGGGACCGCAAGCCCCATTGTGGACTTCGCTCATGAGCTTGTTTGCTTCTTCCCCGGGCCGATGCAAAAGGTAGGAGTGGTCCTTGGTAGTATTTTTTGTACAGCATGTCCCCAAGGATGACGAAGTGAGAGGCGAGGCATTTTAGGGCCATGATGCTCTTGGCTTTGACTCCTTCCCTGCGTTGGCCTTCTTCGTTCTTGAAGGCGGTTTCCCCGTTCTTGAGGTATTGGAAGATCCTGTCCGTGGCGGAAATGGCTTTGACCGGGCGTCTCTTTCGCTCTTCAAAGAATTTCGCAAATCGCTGTGATTAAAACCTCCTCGGCAGCTTGGGCCTGGTTTTTCTCTCATTTGACAACATCCTTAAATGTTTGCTTGATGCATTTATTCAATTAATGTGTTTGCTTCTTTGTGTAGATGAATTGTTATTAACTGTTTTGATTAGTTAACTCATCATTTGTTAAAGATGCAATGAAAGGATATTCTAGAAAGGTCGGACCTTTTATTGAAAGCGTAGAGACTGTAGATTGTTGATTATGGACTCACGATCTTCCGGCGTAGAGCCATCAGATGACTCGAATGACATGAATTCACAGACAACATGACTCGAAGCTAGACTATGGGCGACGAGGGATTGGACCAGGCTTCATTACTCTGGGCAGGCTGTAGCTCTAGAGGGAGTGGTAATGGCCTTGGTGACCAATCTTCAGTTGGCACGATTCCCAGAAAATAGCTTGCATGTGGTTCGATTTCAAACCAGATCGCGGAGGTCTTTGGTTGCTCCTCTGATGATGTCTCTCTATTGGTGTTGCTACCAGATTTTGGGGTCCCGGATTGTAAGAGAAAATTATTGAGGGCTACTTAGAGGGCGAAGCATTCGCCGATTCGGAGTTGATTCTTGCCGATGTTGATCATTTTCATAGAATCCGCCTTTATCTCGGGATCTTTGCTTGGACGACATTTACAATGTCTGATTCGAGGGGGCGGGCTATCTCTCCTTCCCTGATTAGACCTTGGAGGAGGTTGCGCCACTGTTCATCTAGGTCTGACACCGGGATGTTGAATTGGACTATGCTGTGATGGCTGTCCCCGTGAGATCCGAGAGTGTCGGCCAAAGGGTTGTCTTGTACCGGTGGATCGGTGATGAGCCAGTTTGCAAGAGGGTTTTCGGCGAAGTAAGGGTCTACTCCTCGGTCAATCTCCATCTCGCGTCCATCTCTTGATCTTCTCTAATCATTCTTCGCAGTCGCATATGTCAGAGTTGTCATCTTGACGCATGAGCTCTTCGATTTCTAGCTCGTCACGGCTTAGAGCGTGGATGTAGGGATAAACTTCGTAGCGGGACAGGATTGGAGACTCATCTGGAGAAGAGTATTCGGTCATGTCGGGACCTTCTTCTGGGTCGTAGCTTGCCGGCCAAGCGCTTGCCATTGTACTGCTTCCGCGGATCACCTCGATCACTCCATTGGCATTGATGAATTTCACGCATTGGTGAAGAGTAGATGATACTGCTTTCATCTGATGTATCCAAGGTCGTCCCAAAGAAGGCAGAGAAGGTTGGTTTGATTTCCACGACTTGGAACTCTACCGACTCAGCTTGTGCATCGAATTGGATTCTCAGATTGATGACTCCTACGATTGGTCGTGCGGTGGAGTCGTAGGCTCGGATTACCCGGTGAAGGCCTTATCGTGGAGCGGTCGATACGGAGTCGTTTCAAAGGTGCTCAAAGCGATGATGTTGATCGCGGAGCCGTTATCAATCAAGACGTTCGGGAGGAAGAACATCTCTATTTTTATGAGGATGAGGAGGGCTTCGTTGTGTCGATTCTCACATATCGGCAAGTCATCGTCCTGTGAAGGCTAGACCGCTTCCCGTGCTACCATTTGACTCGCCCTCTCGGGGAGCGTTCGATCCATCCATTTGTATGCCTTGGTCGGGCAAAGATCGTAGGGAGACAGCTGCCCTTGGGCGTTCTTGTCTGGATTCCCGATCACGAGACCTTTGACTCCGTTTCACATTCCCTGGGCCATAGCGAGACAAAGATGCCGACGGTTTCGTAAATTGCAGGGGGTCCGCTCTCGCTTGGAGTTTCGTCAAAGGCTATTGAGTTCACCCTATCGTTTCGGGGAATGGATTTCCGATGGTGTTGGGGCCACGAGGGCGTTCCAACTTTCCTTCTTCGACAGCCCCGGACCACCCGCTTTAGTACGAAGCAATTGTCGGTGGTGTGGCCGGGTAGTTGTGGAAGGCGCAGGCTTGCTCATATCCATGTTGGGTTTGGGAGTCTTTGGTTGGAAATTCTCGAGAGGTTTGAGAAGATTTCGCTTCACCAAAGCTTCAAATACTTGCCCAGTGGGCATTTCGAGATTGTCGAAATGTCGGAACCGTGGGAAGCGAGGGGGATTGTTATTCCTTGGGGCCGCTTGATCGCGGTTTACTTGAGCTCCGTTCGATGTAGTGTACCGTTCCTACGCTTCTTTCCTTTGTTCGCAGGAGTTGAAGTTGCTGTGTTTGTCCGATAGCGGTAAGACGAAGCTGTGGCCGCTGTTGTCTTCTCGAAGACTCGTAGTCTTCTCAAACTTTGTTCCGGCATTGACCATGGCACGGAGATCCTGGATAGAAATGATGGCTGATCAAAGTCCTCATAGATGGTTTGAGGCAGGAATGGAAGATGTCTATTTGCTCTTCTTTGGAAAGCGGATCCATTATCTCGCGTAGTTTCCAATTCCATCTTTTGTAAAACTCTCCCACGGGTTCGTCATCCTTTCGCTCGGTGGCTTGCAGGTCGTGGCGGTTTGTTTCCCACTCAAGGTTGGCGCGGTACTTCTCTAGGAAGATCTCGCTGATTTGGTCCCACGTGGAGCGGTTTTCTGCCTTTACGTTGAGGAACCACCTTAGCGCTGTGGATTTGAGAGAATGCGAAAGTGGTCCGCCATCCGCCGAGGGGTTGCCCCTTTGGCTCTCATACCTAAGACATAGGTATCAATGTGAGTTTTTGGGCATTCTGTCCCGTCAAACTTTTCCATTTCTGGCATCCTGAATTTCGGAGGGAGCGGGACCACTTTCCTTGGATCAGTGAGCAGGAGGGAGTCCTTCCGGGAACTGGCTAGCTTGCCTTGCATGTCCTTCATTTGCTCGATCAGCCAAGCCATGTGGGGATCGGAAGGTTGAGTTGGGTTACCGTTTTCGGGGACGGAAACCGAAGATGGAGGTGGATTGGCTGATGGGATCGCCATTCGGGAGTCTTGGGGAGGTAGTTGAGTATATACCAACCCATACCCTGGAGTGTTGAAGTTGAGGGCGTGATTGCCAGGTCCGCTAAGGGTTGTGTTTGTAAATTGGGGAAATGATTCGTTAGCCCCAAGTGGCAGACTAGCAGGTGGCAAGTTTGAAATGTCGGGATATCCGCTGATGCCCGTCCCCGGTAGGCATGGGATTTTGATTATGGCTGCGAGGCTCGTGATAGAGGCAGAGGATTGAACTCGGGGATACCGAGATGCATTGGGATCTCGCAGAGTGTGCACGTATGTGTGCCGTTGGTACCGAGCTTGATGTGCAGAGCCGGAAACCGACTATGCCGAGGCGGGCATGCTCTGAGCCGCTGACCGACGCTGAGGGGAGCTGAGCGAGAGCCGCTTGCGTTGCCGGGATCTCGTAGCTTGGCGGAGGCGGGACCCGCCGGTAGCTTTGAGAAACCTGGGAGCCGGTATTTCTTCGTCTTCTATGAGAACGAAGGTTCCATCAAAGTTGGGGAACCGCAACGGTTCCTCGAAGACGCAGGTGTCTACGATCCAAAGCTTGCCGCTCTTCTTGGCGCTTCTTGATGGTTTCAAGGCTCGCAGCACCTCCTCCATTGTCCTGGAGGTTCCTTAGTGGCGGGGTTCCGTTTCCCTCACCGTTATCTCGTTGATCCCGTCATGGGGAGCAGCAGACGGTGCGGACCGCTGAACCGGAAGGGCTCGGACCTTGTGACCTCGATATCGAAAAGGCGGCTCCCGGTATTCTCAACCACTCTCGGTTCGCCGGAGGGGGTGACGGGCAAGGTTTAGACACAGAAGGCCTTTGGATAAAGGGGAAAGCTCACGTGACATGCGGTTTCCGTTTTTTTTGTTGTTTTAATTTACTTAAAACATGTTTTCTCGTAGTCCTAGGTAGGTTGGAAAAGATTGCTCTTCTTTTCGCAACTATGCTAGATCCCGGGTCGCCGAGACCATCTCGTGCGGCTATAAGCCCTCGCTTTGCACCCGTATTTCGACATCCCAGGTGGACAGTACGGCGAGGGTCCTATAGGGCAAGCGGTTTCCACCGCCTAAAAGAAAATCGAACCTAAGGACCGAGCCTGTCATGTTCGTTTTAATGCGTTAGCCATGTGAATAGTGAGCCGAGCCGGCACCCGAGTCAAGATCGGGTCAAGAGTTCGGCATGACCTTCTCTTGCCTTGCTTGCGCAAGGGATCCGTGACGTTAGGCGTTGGCCGGGTCATATCGTCATGGCCGACGATTAAAGGCTTGATGACATGGTGTCATGTGAGCATGGATGTATATCCGGACGGAACATCGTCTGGGTGTAGCTTCGGAAATCAAGATCAGGTCAAGATTTTAGCATGACCTTTCATCGCTTTGCTTGCGCAAGGGATCTTGAGTTTCGAGCTTTGACTCAGAAAATGGTCGGCATGGTATATGTATACAGGCTTGTATGACACGGACTAGGTAAAAACCAACCGGGTCTGGACAGAGTGTGACTCAAGACTCAAACGTGCAGGGTTGACGCTTGGCTAGGATGGGATGTTTGGAATGATCCCGTGCGCGTTCGAGAGGCGTAGGAAGGCCAAACGAACTGCAACTGAGACCACCCCGGGTTGGGTTGTAGTGTGCGTGTATCCGAGGCAAGAAGGCGCGTAGCGTGCGTAACCGAGGCAAAGAAGAGTAGTATGCGGTGTAACCGAGGCAAAGCCGCGTAGTGTGCGGTCTCTAAAATTCTTTTTCCGAGTAAAACGTTTTTGCACTTAAATTTTAAATGTATGCACAGATGTATATTGATGCATTTTTTTGTATTTTTTTGTTTTTTGTAAAATAAAAAAGTAAAGCACATGCACACACACACACAACAGTTAAAGAAAAGGGGTAAAATGAAAGTTTGACCCTCATCATCGTTTTAAAAATCTTTTGTTTTGTTAAAAAGTTTTTAAAACAAAATCGATCCCCAGCGGAGTCGCCAACTGAAACTACCCGGGATCCGGCTCGCACGCGGGGGGCCCCGTGCATCTCGCATTTTCCGTTTGCGTCGC